>JALMQS010000099.1:25766275-26091691 GCA_024734495.1 Forficula auricularia
TTGTCACATTATATACGGGGTGTTCCATTTAAATAAATAAAGTTCGTACGACTTTTCGATGGAAGCCGAAACGTCGCAGTGCTGAAAATATTTTAGATCGATAGAACAGATATTAAAATGTAAAGTGCTAAATTTTCAGAAAAATCCATTTTCCATAAACGTCTAACGTGCCATCGACCGTGAATCACCTTGTATATCAGTGGCGTGCGGTCCTTGGATGCTGTAGATGCGGCGCATCCATAAAATTTCAAACATTTAGAGTATTTTCATAAATTTATAATGCCGACTTCAAAATTTCAGGAGGATCTTTAAATTTTCAAATATTATCAATTATTTTAAATATTTATATAAAAAACATTTTATTTTTTTGAAAAGTATTTTGGTTCTCGATATGAAATAAAATTGTTTCATAAAATGATGAGGTATTCGATGAAATTTGCAAAAAAAAGCGAAGATTAAAATAAAATATCAAAAAATGAAGGGTACTTTTTGGACAGCATCCCTGGTTGAAAAGTCACTAACCGATATATATATATATATATATATATTGTAAATTTAAATTTCTACACGATTTCTTTTGATATCCTTTCCTATTAAGTCACATAGGCGTGGTCAAAACAAAAGAATCATATATAAAAATGTCAACCTGAATGGACCATTTCAATAATTTAATCATTTATAAGCTGATAACTATAGTAAATATTTCTCGAATTTTCGACATGAATAGCTGTGAATGCTGTGGCCTGAAGTTTCACATTAATTTACTGCTCGACTCGGGAGATATTTCAGTAATCTCGTATCGGATATAAGCTTTGAATTCCTCTGTTGTCTTCGACCTATGTTTATAGACTAAAGCATTTTTTATGAAAACAATTCAATCGAAAAGTTTTTGTTTTGCCGAGAGTAGCAGAGTTGTTGATTCACAAAGAGAAACAAAGAGGTTGTCCTCTGCTTGATGCAAATAAACATACACACAATATATATCGAGATGATATATCATCTCGATATATATGTGTGTATGTTTATTTGCATCAAGCAGAGTTGACAACCTTCTTTGTTTCTCTTTGTGAACAATTCAATCCTTCACGTTCTTCACTTACCTTGTCATACAAATGACCTCTCATCAAGACCTAGAAACAGAGGTAAGAAATTAGGCAATAAAGGCCTCAAAAATATTGGGTTGCCTTAACAATACAATCTGGTCAAATCACTATTTAAGAACGGAAGCCAAGGTACGAGTCTACAAAACCGTAGTACGTCCAATAGAGTGATGCTAAAGGCAAACTCCTCACAATTAGAGTTCTTTCATGTAGTGTGAGGGATATCAAAAGATATTGCTCACACTACGATTAAATGTCTAATAGATTGTATTATATTATTACATGCTTTATATTAGCTTCACTTGTATGTATCTATCTGTGTATTTATCTATCTATTAATGTGACGTTTGTTCTGTTAAATTCCACAATCATTTCTCTATAAAAATAATTGTTTACCTACTCAATTTAAATGAAATAATATAAATATATTAAAAATAAATACATTAGAGTCTGTTAAATTAAAAATTTAATTAAACTTTTCACTATAAAAATAATTAAAATTATAAATTAGTTTTTTAGTTTCGTTAATTTGTTAATTTATTCTATAAAAATGTATAATTAAAGTTTTGAGTTGGTTATCTATTCAAAAAATCAGCTCGGGTTCAGATTAACCAAGATGTATTTTAAAAGAGAAAGAATTCAATCAATCTTTTTTCGGACAAATTCTAAGATTTTAGTAGAAATATTATTAAATTGCGATATCAGAGGGGATTCATCCCCCCAGGAGTCGAACCTGAGAACTAACACGCTATCCGGGCAGTCAGCTCACACCCTCGAGACAAAAACCTCTCTCTGAATCGCAATATGATATAAGCACAGAAATTTTTTACTCCATTCTTCTAGAACGGAAATTAAAAAATTTAGCTTAAAAATGAAAAAAAAGTTTTTCATACAAGTCCTATTTAAATGTATAATTAAAGTTTTGAGCATCTTTTTTTTTGAAAATATTTGGTAGTCTTTTCAAAAAATCAGCTCGGGTTCAGATTAACCAAGATGTATTTTAAAAGAGAAAGAATTCAATCAATCTTTTCGGACAAATTCCAAGATTTTAGTAGAAATATTATTAATCCCCTCTGTATCGCAATTTAATAATATTTCTACTAAAATCTTATAATTTGTCCGAAAAAGATTGATTGAATTCTTTCTCTTTTAAAATAAAAATGTATATTGTAACTGGGATCGAATAAAATAAAATATTAACTTACGCAGCAGAGACAAGACCCGATACTGCAAAAAACTTCTCAATTATTGGAAACGACTGAAATGAAGACATTACGAAGGATAATGAACGTGACTAGACTCGATAGAATCAAGAGCGAAGATATTAGAGAAAAATGTGGAATACAAAAGGTGGGTGAATGGCTTAAGAGAAGAATAGCGGAATGGTATGCGCATGTGGGAAGAATACCAGAAGACCGACTGGTAAAGAAACGGATGACAAACAAGGCGGTCGGAATAAGAAGTAGAGGTCGACCCAAGAAGAGATGGTATGACCTATTGAAACAAACAAACCTATAGATTTAAAAATAATAATAAGAAGAAGAATTCAATAACAGGCACAATTAGAATATATGAAGGTAGAAAATTATAGATCTTGACAGACTCTTGCAGATAGTAGAAATTTATACTCTGTGGAAATCATGGGGATAAAGGTGTTGGTGAATTACTAAGCTAAGCACTTGTCTAATTTGACTGCGAAGGGGTGAGCGTTTTGAGTTGGCATATCGTGATTTACGAACGAAGTAAGCTTTTGGGGGTATTTTTGATTTTATCCTAATGGAGACCATGTCAGAGAGTATATATAAAATAGGGATTGTGCAGAGACGCTTCTACAATAGTCTAGAATGTAAAGGTTTAATAACAAAAAGTACACTGGCGTAACTTAAGGATGGCAGGAGTGATAAAAGGCCAGGGACTCACAGCGTTAGAGGGCTGATGAAATGAAAATTTAAACAAAAAAAAAGTTACGTATATATATTTATTTTTATATAGGTGTAATAGGTATAAAGAGAAAAAAATTTCTTTATAAATCAACAACTCTGCTTGTCTCAGCACAACGAAAATGTATGGTAAGTGCCAAGTCTCACTCATCTTTGTATGTGTTTTTTATACTATCTCCACAATAAGTATTATTATAAATAAATATGTATTATTAACTAAACTTTGATAAAAATATACCATAATTTATAATATAAGTACCTATATATATATACTAGCTGTACCCGGCGTGCCTCCGGCACGCGCGGTCCCAGCTAGGCCCTCCGGGCAGGTTGCCCTGGCGGGCGGCGTCTCGGAAATGAAAGTATGAGGTGTCCAAAATTGATTACCTTTTCATGTAGAATTGTTTTTTTTTTTATAAATATAGCTGACCCGGCCACGCGTTGCTGTGGCATAAACGTTTTTGTTATATTACATTATAGTAAACAATCTAAGAGGAACGATAAGAGAACATCAGTCACGGAGTCCACTATGCTTTTCCACACAGATAGTATATGTAAAAAAATATGGTGATCTCCTTATTTGACTTTCTACTACTATAACCCTTTAGTACAATGAAATTATTTACGAACAAAGACGAAAATGTTGATGTTGGTATACAAATTCACTGGATTGAGATTTGAAGGGGAAGTACGTTGAACACAATTAATTAAAATGTTCTTACACTTGATATTAAGCAGAAATCAATACAAAATAAAAATTTATCAGATTTATTATTTCCATTTAATTTTATAACAAATAAGTATATTACAGTATAATACAGTAAATAACATGTGACGCTTAAACTCATGAATGAGGTAGGCAAGGCAGACAGTCTTAAACTTTTAAACATTAATATCTATTTTTTTGAATTATAAATACTTTCAATTTCAATTTAATTTAACACCAATCGGTGCACAATGTTTTTGGTTAACCTGTCTTTAGCTAACACAAATAGATTCGACGGTTTCCCAACACGTGAACACGCAACATATAGTTGCCCATGAGAAAAACATGGATTTTCCAAATCTAAACCACAAATGGACATTGTTTGACCTTGAGATTTATTTATAGACATGGCGAAAGCTAAACGAATTGGAAACTGTAGCCTTTTGAAGGGTATGGTAGAATCTGATGGTATCATCGGAATACGTGGCAGCAGGACCATTTTTCCTTTAAACTTCCCAGCCAAAATGGTTGCTTCAAGAATGTTTCCGGTGATCTTTTTGATGACCAAACGCGTACCGTTACATAATTGAGGTGGATTCAAATTACGGAGGAGAATAATAGGGGAACCAATCTTTAATCGAAGATTATGTGGTGGCATTCCAGGGATATCTAATGAATTTAAAAATTCAATCGGAAAATTTACACTTTCATTTTCATCAACAACAGTATCGATTGATTTAAAAGACATCAGATCGCCTGGTAACAACTGTTGTATCTGGAAGTTAATTTCGTCAACATCAACGTGTTTGGCTGCCAAAATCGCCCGTTGACTGAGCCATTCATGATTCAAATAATTATTCTGTATATCCGGGAAAATACTCTGAATCAATTCATTTTTATCCTGAACAACAGTGCAAAAATTGTCTGGTAGTTTAATGCATCGCGTATTTGGTTGCAGTTCTATTTTACCGTTCCCAATTTCTAGTAGTTGTTCGGAAAATATTTGTGCTGATGGATCATTTTGCAATTGTACTCGCATATTTATGGTCAATCGAAGTGTTTCAACACTTCGCCATAAGAATGATTGTTTCAAACATGCATTAATCTCATCCGCGAAAGTAGAGCGAGGTATAACCGGTAAGGTCTGCCGGAAGTCACCAGACAAAAGTAAGATAGCACCACCGAAAAGTTTATTATTGCTGTTTAAATCTTGCATAGTTCTGTTTAATGCTTCAAGTGAATATTTGTGTGCCATTGTGCACTCATCCCAAATTATTATAGAACTCTTCCGCAACACTGCAGCTATTCCACTATTCTTTTTGATGTTACACATTGCATCTGGTTTATTATGAACGTCCAATGGCAGCTTGAATGTTGAATGTGCTGTTCGCCCACCATCTAGTAAAGTAGCCGCAATGCCTGACGATGCTACTGCTAATGCGATTTTTTGTTGCGACCGTATTTTGGCAAGAATCAACGATATTAAAAATGTCTTACCGGTTCCACCGGGTGCATCTAAGAAAAAAACCGCCTTGTTCAGCAGCAACAGCCAGCATAATCCGATCATAAATAATTTTTTGTTCTGCTGTCAGTAATGGTTCACTGTTCATGATAATTGTTGCTAAACTTCCATGGTCATATTGCTTTTCTCGTTGTAAATCGGTATTGACTAAGTCGGTGGCTGGACGATTAGGTGATGGCATACCATAATGATTAAGTGGTAAATTTGAAATAAGAACACATAAATCCTCGATCAAGACCAATGCTTCATTGTACATCTCTGGTGTATAATCTATGTTTTGGCATTGATTTGTTTGTCTAATTCGGTGCAAGATGTCTTCTGTCATACAATTTTCATCCATCGGATGCACGATCGCAAATTTGAGTTGCCCCAAATGACGTCATTTGGAAGCAAGAATTAAATTTGCGTATCTTACGCAAAAATAATTTGGAATCATCTGAATTGTCAGTAAGAAGGGATAATAAAGGCTCCGGCGGAGCGGGTAGAGGTGACAGCACAACTTTTCCTGATGCGCAGCACATGCCGGCTGCTTCATTCCGAAATTTCAATGCCTGACAATATTGACATACTTTATCCATTCCACCGATAGCAATTTTTGAATGCGCTGAGTAGTTAATATCTGGTGCATATTCAAAGGCAAGCCGAACGAATGATGCACGTGTTAATGAGCGGCTGATCCGTTGCCTTTGTCGATCTAGTACTCGTACTGTAGCTATGTTTCGTTCTCGTGCCGCTCTTGTTCTCGTAATATTCTGTTGCAGACGTTCGTCTCGCTGTTCTTGAGATTCTTGTGCACGACTTTCTGCAGTCCTGATTCTTTGAGCTGCATTTCTTGTTTCGATTTGTTCTGGTAATTGCTGAGCTCTTTCAACACGTTTGCGTCGTGCCGCTTTGCTGCTCGCGTTGTTGAGGTTAGATTTTTTCGGTGGCATTTGACTGAAAATAATAATTTAATCGTTTAAATATTAGAAAGAGGAACTGAAAAACATGTTATCATAGCACATTGAAATAATAAGTGCAAAATAATTTTCAATGGAGGTTAAATAAAAATAATATAAAAATTTTTGTACAATTATTGAAAAAGTGTGGGGAGCTTTGTGCCATTTTCTCATTGATATATTAATTAACTTTTATAAAACTATGTGATATTACTTACATGTATAAATTGAAAATAATTATTAAATATTTTTTAATAGAGGTTAAATAAAAACAATAAAAAAAAATATTTGTACAACTTTGCATTGACATTTTAATTAAATTTTATAATTATGTGATAATACTTACATACATATATTCAAATTAAATTATAAAGTTTTGATCAATGAAGCACAAATAAGTAAAAAACAGGATTAATTTCACTGTATTATCTTCATTATAATATGAATGCAATTTACACTTCAGTCTAAGTAACACGTGGCCGGCTATGCTAACACCAAAAATTTAAAAAGTGGAAATAATTGAATTATACGGTATTTCGTTCATTACAAAATAAATTTAATTAATTTTATAGCGTCAACAACACGTGGTAATTATGCTGTTAAAATGTAGCTTATATGACACGTTCGTAGATTTACCATAGCAGCGCCATCTATTGACTACTTACTCAACCCAGTCGAAAGGTATCGACATCTGTTAGAATCATTTGGAAATTGTGACTGTCAAATAATAACAGACAAATAATTAGCAATAAATTAAAATTGCGACTATAATTTGAGATTTAAACTATCCTACCTCTCAAGTTGGATCGAACTGCACATGGTGTGCGAATTTTATTATAATCGGTTCAGTGGTTTAGGAGTCCATTGAGATCAAACATTGTGACACGAGATTTATATATATTAAGATATATATGCACATAAATTTTACAATTGTTTTAAATGACGGGTAAATCAGAAAATTAATTTATTAGTGTGGGAAATTAATTGCTTAATTAGGTATTTAATTTGGTGAATTCTTGATTTCTGTTTGTGTTAGTTTGCAGTTGAATACGGGCTTTGCTTAAAGATGTTTGTAACCAAAACGATGTATTAATTAACGATGTGTATTATGATGTTTAACGATGACCCCTAGACACGAAAATGTATTACCCCCCCTTTTTTTGTTAATAAATATTTTAAAGAATAAATAAGTGTGTAATTTCACCCCTATGAGCCAAGGGGCTGAAACCCCGCCTTCTACATTAGTTTGTTTCAATTCTAAAATAGTTAATGTACGTAACCAGAAAATGCGTTATTCATCAATTTTTGACCAGTTCCTACCTGAAGTGGCAAAATTATTAGTTGTTATTTTTCAAGAATGACTATTCTTTCTGGCTCTGTGTCTTATTAGTCTGGATTCTGATCAAAAACGAAAGGACGTAGATATTTTATTCTGGTGCCACAATGTATGTATTTCTTAAACGAATATTTAATTAATTAATTAGATTGTTGGTTTTTGTGATTTTCAATTCGAAATCTCAGGAAAAAAAATTAAAAATTGTTGTATGACCTTCGGCATTTTTTACTTATATTGTTATAGGAAATTATAAGTTGGTGTCATCTATTAAATCCGATGGAATGAAATATTTTTAATTATATGTCAGAGGGGCTGCTTTTCACCCCCTCGGGAATCGAACCCGAGTGCCATTTATTTAAATTATATGGCATGGCTATATGTTTAAATTTAGAATCACTATATCGCGAAATATTACAAATTAAGATAACAATCTTTGAGTAAAATATTTTACGCGTGTACATATGTCAGAGAGGTTCGCATCCTTCAGGTGAGCCAGATGGCCCGGATTGCTGTTACTGGCACTTGGGTTCGATTCCCGAGGGGTGAAAAACAACCCCTCGGACATTTAATCAAAAATTTCCGTTCCATCGGATTTAATAGATGACACCAACTTATGATTTTCTTGTAAATTTGAATCTATTACCATCGGCAAATTAATTACTTTCACATATTTTTATGGTTGATTTAGTTTAGAAACCCTCATTTTTGTCAAAAAATATATTTTATCTATAAAGAAATGATTATTTTAAACAAAAATATAATTTAAAGAAAAATAGAAAAAAATCAATAATTTTTGATTTTTTTTAAGTGGATAAATTAGATGATACGGAGGTTTGATAAAACATTTTTGGAAATATTACATAATTGTTATTCTTCATTTATAATTTATACAAATTAATGCATTACATAGAGTTTGAATCACTATATCAGTCATCGTTTTCGATTGACGTGAGCAGTTCAAGAGAAATTTTCGGTAGTACTGTTCTAATTTAAAGTTTTATTTGTAGAAGTGGCGGAATAACAGATGAGCAGTTTAATAAAAAAGAGTCAAACAAAGAAAGTCTCTTTAGATAATATAAGAAACTTGTATTGTAAAAATACGCAATTGTCATTATCTTTATCAAATTATAATCATCATCCATTTAAAGATCTAGATTCTACATTATCTAGAATCAGTTCCCTGAACCAAAACCGCATATGTGTAAACATATTAGATTAACCCTAACAAATTCAAACCGTAAAAATCATATTCCCTTTATTTTCCAGTGCGTAAAATCCCATGGGCAATTGATGTTAAAAAAAAAATAATTAAATATTACATTTAATTAGATTTTAGGATGCAATCCACTAACTCATTTGATTACTTGACTCATCTGAACCTGCTTCGTCCTATATACTAACATCCCATTTGAGGACGGGATAAAGTCAATAATTCCCCTAAATTAAAGCCTCATTTGCACGAAACATCCCTTCTTTATTAAATTGGATTCGGATCAAACTTACTAATTTAGCAACTCGTTTTTCCCTATGACTTTTAGAAACCAGAACTCTCCTTCCAGTTCGATTTTTCTCGTGACCTACTACCTTCAATAATAATTCAATGAACATTACCAGAGGCACCTTCAACTCCGACACAGCCCTAAAATGTTCTCTGTGAGAGTACCACTTCTGACTTATAGTACATCTGTCAAAAAAACTATTGTCAAAAATGTATATAGTTTTGTTTTATTAAGAAAAAAGCTGCCAACCGGGCCCTGTGAGGACTGTCTTGGGGGTGCCACTAAAAGTTTCCCTTAAATTAAAATAAACAAATTTTGTTCACAAAAATATATAGATGGATAAAATAATATACTGTAGATATAGATGGATTCCAATATCTAAATCAAGAGTTTTCAAACGTTTGGAATCTTATATCACTTAAATAACTACTAAATTGTTTAATTCAGGCTTTGTGCTGTTAATACGATTTACGTTCATGGTCAGAGGAGACAAGCACTATATCGTAAAATTAAAATAGTTTATGAAATGTGGAAATTACTTATATTTAAATAATAAACTCTGGTTAGTTTTGTCTACCGGTATACTTGTATACCATTTAGTTAAAAGCATAATGAAAGAAGCGGGGTAAGGAGTGGTTCGGTGTCGCAAAGGCCTAACTTGGCAAGGACCGGGTACCCACGCTTAAGACTGGTTGGCGGACTTTCTTTCTTCAGTCTAGAGAATCAACAGTCGCCGGGTTGTGCGCAAGACGAAATGAGAGGAAGCCATTCTTCCTTTTTTCTATTTGAGCTCATTCAGTTCGAATTAAAAGCCCCTTTACAACTAGTTCAAACTTTTGTTTTAATTAATTTATCGTATGAAAAGACCTTTTGTTTAAAGTTCTAAAATCACACATTCCACAGGAAGATAATTATTCAAATGCCACATCATTTATTTCAATTCTAGAGAGACAAATTTAAAAGAGAGATACATTTTTAATATATTTTTCCAAAAATATTATACTCTAGCTACCCTTTGGCTTATAAATATGTAAACATCTTGACGTTCGTGAAAAATTTTGGGAGCGACAAATTTTATTGAAACGGAAAATTGGAAGAAAGTAATGGCGGTGAATAATTCTATTAGGATTATTATTATAGCCAACAAAAAGACAAAAATGTTAACTAATATTTTGGGGTAAATTTCAAATAAATTAGTATAATGGAAACTCTTGGAATGTTGGAATTGTTTTTCGGTCTGATGACCAGGCGAATAGTCAGGGTTTGACTATTTCCACAGGGACAGAAAATTGACTTTTTCTCCTGGTATACACAATATTTTTATTCTATAATTTTTGTTTTTAATAAATTATTATTCATAATAATATTATTATGAATTTGAAAAAAATAAAAAGTTAATCCTCGATAAAAATAATATGACTGAGAGTTTTTGGACAATTTTAAGTGCCAATGGTTTGGCAAAAATGAGTTTTCCCAATGCCAAACGAATATTAAAAAAAGTGTCAATGGCCTTCAAAGTATACACGGAAGCGATTGAGAATCTGGCCTTATGATTTTAAGATAACTAAATTGAAGAAATTGTGGACTAATATAATTTTAGTGATAATTATATAATAATATGCACGTAAAGAAATTTCATTCAGGGATCATGTAAAAATTTGCCCTTATAATAACTTTTTTAATTAATAAATCGTATGATAAGTCCTTTTGTATAATATCATACACTTCACAGCAAGAAAATTATTCAAATGCGACATTATTTACCACATTTCGATTCTACAAAGGTACTTTATCCTAAAACTCCATTCTCGTACCCTGTCTACTTCTAATAGCAATTTGAACTCTTATGAAAATATATCGAGTTGAATTATTTCTAAACATTTCCAAGTTCTTTAATTAATTGAATATTTTCTATATATATAATAACAAGTATCCATTTAGTCCAAATGCAATAGTCAAAAGGCCGTTCCTAGAATAATAGAAATTAAGAAATTAACTTCTACTAGTATAAAACAGGTCTGAACTTGTATTTGGTCTAAAACAGGTGTGGACTTGTATTTCCTTGCCTTAGCTGCTTTGAAGGAAGAGAGATGATTCTATACGCGCCCTTTTTAGTCATTTTCCTCGATAAATACTTTTTTATTTAATTATTTTCTTTTTTATTTATAATATTTGATCTAATACTAAAGGAACAACCATTCTACGTTGCATTTTAAGTTTTGGATAGGAATTACCCGAGAGTCCCCCTGTGGACCGTGGCTAGAATTGGCTCACAGTATCCCCTGTTTGTCAAAAAGACGACTAAAAGGGGTTGATTTTGGATTGAATCTCTCACCTCGTAAAAAAACACACATGTTACTAGAGATCTTAAGAAAATGTTGCCAAGAGGAGGACATCGCTAAAATGACCCTTTCTAGGATAGAAGAAAATACAATCACGATTAAAAGGAAAAAAATTAAGAACTATATTGTAAATGTGAAATCTTATTGAGGTTTTTCTATTTGGCATAACATTAACTTGGAACAAACTCTGTATATTCTTGAATTTTTAAAACAATGCAGATATAATATCATCTATTATACATGGCCAAATAAATTTTGACAGAAACTGAGGTGAACTACTCTAAAAAGTTTAGCTGTTTTACTTCATTTAGATTATTTACAATAATCAGATTTAAGTAATGAATAAAAGTATAATTACCTTATAAAGAAAGGAGATATTTCATGGTAACAAGCGGATATCACTAAGAAAACGCGTCCTGAAAAAAAAGAAATTTTAAAACATTAAATTATAAAATTTTATATGAAGGAGATTGAGAATTACGGAATCAAAAAATATCCTCTTAAGTGATATTGATATTTTCTTATAAAATTTAAAATAAATTTAATCAATATATTTGTGCATTTCAATTTCAATTAATTTAATTTTAGCCATATTGCACCGTGAAAAAAAGACAGTGCAAAATGGTTAATTTTAAATTATTGTTTGTACTGTGAAAGTTTTAGGTTACTTTTTCAGTGGAAGAGAGTTTGTAAATCAAAAAGTCCTTCAATTGAAAAGATTTTGTTTTGCCAAGAGTAGCAGAGTTGTTGATTCATAAAAAGAAATCAATGAGGTTATCTTCTGCTTAATGCAAATAAACATAATATAAACCAAAATATAAATATAATAATAACAAAATATAAATATGTGTATAAATGTTATTTGTTTCCGACTGTATTTCTTTGGCAAATTTGTTTCGTGCTTTGAGAAGAATAATGTGCCAACTCAAAATTGAACAATCTTGTCTTGTCTGTCCTGGACAATGTAAAAACATTTATGTCTAGATCACTTAAAATCAAAGTTATATCTAATTTTATTTATAGATTATATATTAAATATTTAGATTCAAATTTTTAAATAATTTTCCTGTATAATGATAATTTGAGAGTTGGCTATTGCAATATTAAAAATAGAGCTAGAATTGCATATTTTTAGGGCCCCTTAAAGAAATTACAAGAAATGGAAGCAGTGAGGTCACATGAATGGTTGTGACATCAAAATAAAAGCCAATAATTATTTTCTTTTTTGCAGTTATTTAGCAAAAAATGGATGATTTTGAATTTTTATAAAAAATATCCTTAAATTAGGTACCTATGAATCCGCTTCTACTAGATAAGTAAGGAGTTCAAGCCTCACTACAAAAAATTTGACCGACTATAATCCGCCGCCTACACTAACAATAACCCATAAATAAAAAAAGTTTCATACTACATCGAATCTGGGTAAATAGACACTGGTATCCAAGGCCAAAAAAATATAGTATAGTGTATTGAATCAATTTTATAAACATCAATTCAAGGTTCGGATGCAAATTAAAATGTAATTTTTGAAAACCTTTGAATGTTGAACAATTTATTCCCAATTAAGTGAATTAAAGTGAAAGAAAAAGTGAAAACATTTCAAGACTCTGTACACTATCCGAAATGTATGGTGATTTAGTAATTTGTTTTCAGCGTACGAGCTGAACTAGAAATTGAAAGTTGGCACAAAGGTGTACAAATAAATGTGTGATTTAGTTCGGTAACTCACCTTATGAGAATTAAATTTTTTTCTGGTTATTTTGATAAGAAAGCCAAAAATCAAAACACTTCTTTGTTTTAGAAATATTTTGACACCCGAACTAATTTTCCATTATAGTGCTGGGCAACGAAATCCAGCAGATACACATAGAAACATGTAGATAGACAGAAAATTATATGTAATATTGTGACTTTTCAGACATTTCAAAGCAACATAAGAAAAAAATATCGATAAAAATTCGAGTGGATTTAATCGTCCATCAGACGAAACCTGCCTCCCAAGCATTCCGAGTAATAAGTAGCAAGTTCCCAAGAAATAATTTCGATAATTACCTTGTTATTCCTTGTTATATGAATCTTTATATATTCCAACTTGGTAACTAATTCTTTTAAGTAGAAGAAAAATAAAACAATCGGTTGTAACAAGAAGGAAGCAACAAAAAAAGTTCAACGGCCTGTATTCTAGTCGAGTTTAAATTCGAATACGCTGAACGAGCCTGGTATTCGAGCAAAGTTCGCAGTCAGAAGTATTTATAAATATCAACGAAATCAATTGTAGATTCATTCGACCAAGCAAAGACAAACAATCGAAGTTTGCGGAGTTCACAAAGTCTCAGATGGCAGCTTATCTCAAGAAGCGAGTCTGCCACGAAGAGCTAGTATGAAATTCGAGAAAGGGGCCCGTTAGACAACCACACAACACTTTTCGGATCCGTTCACAAAACGAAAAATATAAAGAAAACAAAACGAACTCTGTCCTCCTCAGATGTTTAATGAAACTGATTCCAAAGAGATAATCTCCGCGAGATGAATCAGATGGCATTGACTTTCTCCCTAGAGTTTGTCATCGGTTAACGATGCGTTGGCAATCGTCAAGGTTAAGGTAAGCATAAGTCGAGAGAGAGGGGGCGGTGCGTGGGGGGATGGTCCATTAGCACCGAGGTTGGACTATGCTCAGATTCTCAGACACCATTGTGCTAATGCCGTTTGGGTTTAATTAGCATCGCCTTTATGCTAATTAGGTGATGCCTTTGAAAAAGCATGTTAATATAATTGCCAATGAATTTAAAACAATTAGGGCGACAACGTTCTAATCAAATGAGGCGCCTCAAGTTTCGTTTTTATACTCCGAAATGAAATCTGATTAAATGATTAAATTGTAAGAACAAGGGAAAACTCAGCTTTCTGTAAATTTTACTGGTTTGGCTACGTTAATTTTGTTTGAGATAGAAAGTGGTGCAAAGTGCATCTTATTAAAAAAATTGATTTTTTTTTTTAATTTGTCATTAAATTTTAGTTTTTCTTGCTTGAGAAATTACAAATGAAAAATTAAAAGAATTCGAAAACTAATGTTTATAGAGAGGCTCTTGGTTGTAGCTGTTTATTAAAATGCATATATGTGCCAAGTTTCCGTTTCCTGCGCCGCTTGCAGAAACAAATTTATCAAAATTTTTAGAGAGTGTACCGATTCTTGAAAAAATTATAATTTTTTGTGATTAATTTATTACTCCTATAGCCCGGTGCGCTTTGCCCGCTGACCGTAGTGAGTAAAGTTAACCAATGCTAAAATTATATATTAATAAATTAAACTATTTAATTTTATATTAGAATATTTTGTTGTAAAAATTTGGGAACACTTTTGGTTTTAAGTAAAAGTTTGGTTTTCACAAATTTTTTGTTATAATGATTATATGCTAATGATGCCGTCTTAGTCGAAACTACATGTAGATTGTCCCCATTAAATGCATACACAATAAAATAGTAAAATTACATTAGTGTTCATTTATTTGATTTTTACCTAGAACCAAAAGTGTTCCCCAAGGCCTCCAAATTTTTACCACCAAATATTTAAATTTGAATAAATAAGGGAACAACTGTCCAGCCCCTGTATGAAGATTTTCTATTTGGTATTAGATATTTAATTGAATTTATTTATTTTTAAACAGCTGGCGGGGGACAGAGTCGAGTGGAGACGGATTGTTGCATCAAACCAGTCTTAGGACTGTATACTCAATGATGATGATGATTGATTTTTGGATAGATTAGAATTGATTATGTTCGACTTTCTTTTGAATACATTATTTATTGTCATTTTCTAAAATATTTTAAATAATACTTTCATTAGAAGGCAAATTTTTAAATATTAATTAATATAGTAGAAAGTAAATCAGATTTGATGAGGAAAAAGTATCCGAGGTTGTGTAATTTTAATTTTCCCTATTAATACTCATTTAAATAAATTTAGAGTTATTAATTTTGTCAGAAAAAAATGATCTTCATTAGATAAGAAAATCATAGGATCTCGAAATACCATGGGTTCAACCGTTCAGGTAGGTACTTAGTAAATATTACTATTTATTTATTTATAATGTTTCAGGTGTATTATTGACATTAGCTCGTTAGAAGGTACATGTCAAGGAGGTTTCTAAAAGAAGAGAGAGACAATCTTAAGGAATCAAGTGAGCAAAACTTGCTATTAATTTTTTTGGTCGTTACAGAATAGTATTCAGGATGGCATGAGAATACTTGAAGGCCCCATATTATAATTATGCCAAGCCGTATTCGAGACAGGGACATATTTAAGGCGTATATAGTAATAAGTTAAGAAGGCGTAAAACGTCTGGGTTGGATATAACGACATGCTTACATGCTAGAAAAGTAATGAGGGCTGTTTCAAGGAAAATAATACAATAGATTTACTTCTTAACATTGACATTTTTCTATGAAACTCTAAGGAATTCAAATGAACAAAATGTCTGGAAAACTCTTTCACACATGCCTATAGATATTAGCTTTTAAGAAGGAAACATTATCACCTATTAGTTATTATTAAATTAATTATGATATGTATGTGATAGACTATTTCAGGTAACAAATGAGAAATTAATTTAATCTTATTTACATGACCTTGCTGTAGTCGCAGAAAGATTTTATTAAAATTCAATCTGGAAAAAGATCTTAAAAAAGTTTTAGGATTTTAATTGCCCTCGATTTTAACTTCTTTCTGAGGTATTTGTGTCAATCATCAAAAGAATAAAGTAATTAGTAGCTCACGAGAAGTTTGTCAGAAGGAAATCGTTTATATTGATCTTTACTAAATCATATTCATTGCTATTAAAAATACTAGATCAATTGATGATTTTTCAAGGAAGTCTCTAAAAGAGGCAAATAAATCAGGGAAGAGATAAAGATAATTAGGAAGATTTAACATCGGTCTTCTTTCTCATTGAGATTTATGGTTCACTTATTATTAGGTATTGAGTGGAATAATTCGCTATCATTAGGGATAAGTTTCTAAAATGTATCTATGAGTTGATATAATAATATTCTGATAATATATAGATAGTTATTTTAAATAATTGGAGGAAAAAGTGAAAACTTTTTCAAACTCGAAATTCCGCAGTTTTTAGGGATTTGGCAATTATTTTGTTTACCACTTTGAGCTAGAAAGTTGAAAAAGAGGTACCAAATTTGAGCTACACGTACGTTCGGTACTTCATTAGATAATGTTTTTTGTTTCAGATTTTCAGAATTTTTCAAACGAAAGTTCTAAATCTCAGAAAATTTAAAATCTATACGGTTCTTTGATTTGGAAATATGTACAAACATTTAGGAACGAGAACAGATTTCGGATGAACTTGAGTTTTTTGAGGGTATCGAGATTCATGCAGAAACACTATTTGAATTGATTTTTGATAATGAAAGAGATGTAAAAAATCTAAAAATTTATAATTTAACAATTTATGATGTTGTTCAAAAAAATAAACGAAATAGGTATAAGATTTTAAAGTGGGAATCTAAAGTAATTTGTATGAAGTGAAGATTCCAGATTTAGCAAAAAACTTCAAGAGAATTTCTGCCTTTAAATGTTATGAGGATAACCGAATTGCCGAATGTTATTATGTATGTATTCGCTAGTTCAACGACTCTCAGGTCGGAAATAACTGCAAGTAGTTAATTTCCATGGTTTCCGCAACAAACATTTAACAGCTTCGGAAATAGAATTTTATCGAAAATTCAATTAATTTTCTAACTAATCATTAAAAAATATCAAAATCATGTACCCTAAGTTGTTTAACTTAGGTAATTAAACGAGTACCGGTGCATTCAACTTAGACCTTGAGGTGGCTTTTACTTTACTTGTGTACAAATCAGAGAAAATTATATCCGTAGATGTTCTTATCTCGACATATTTTTTTGGATAATCCAGTGTTTGCAGAATATGAGTAAATACAAAAGGGCGTATGCAAAAAATTTTAATTTAAAAATATTAATAAAAACCGAAGTTTAATTAAAATTATTGATTGATAGGTATATTGAAAGTTATAGCCGAAATCAGAATTAATGGCGAGATGAGAGAAAAAAATTAAATATGATATTCTGTATCACAAAGGTAAAATATTTAGGTAAATCCGGTATACCGGTAACTAGATTTAAATGGGACTACTAGTTTCACCGGTGGAAGCAGTTACATGGTATTTCAGAATCGTGTCATAAATTTCATTATTTTTAATTGATAAATTTGTGTTGTTGGATAAAACAATTTTTAATCCGTTTTTTGTTCGTTTGAAAATTTTGTCTGTACATTTTTAAATGAGAGAACATTGTCTAAGCCAATCGTCACTACCAGTAGCTCGGGGCGTCATTTTTAGTAGCTCGCGATAATTTTTAGTAAATATTTAAAAAAAATGTTGCAAGTAAAAATTAAAAAAATATTTAATAAGGAATGTTTATTCTAAAATACTTACATAAAAATAAATATTGGTATTAAAACTTTTAAAAGTTTTTTAGTTTTCAATGTTTTATTATATTAAGGGAATTATAAAAATTATTTAATTAATAAATTGAAATTTTTCAAAATAGCGCAAAGTCAGCCACGACACCTAAGAAAAGCGTATGTCAAGTTTCTCAATAAACTTTTTCAGACTTTTCAAATTATTAAATTTAATGTAAATTCACATTTTATATATTAAAGATTTTTTATAGACTTAAAAATTATTTTTTAAATGATTGTATTTTTGTGTCCATGGATGCTCTGGATGAGGCGCATCCCTAAAATTTCAAACATTTAGAGTATTTTCATAAATATCGACTTCAAAATTTTAGAAGGATCTTTAAATTTACAAATTATTATTCGTTATTTCAAATATTTCTATAATAAAACATTTTTTGTTTTGAAAAGTAAATTGGTTCTCGAAATGAAATG
The DNA here is from genome assembly GCA_024734495.1 of Forficula auricularia. Classification (NCBI taxonomy): domain Eukaryota; kingdom Metazoa; phylum Arthropoda; class Insecta; order Dermaptera; family Forficulidae; genus Forficula; species Forficula auricularia. The sequence goes on from JALMQS010000099.1 coordinate 25,784,584, forward strand.
AAATTGTTGCATAGTTTCAAGGGAATTAAAATGAATGATTTTTCCGTAAAAGGGTGCGGATATAAGGTTTGAAGTCCCTGCCTGGTATATCTTCCAGTTCAAGCATGTCAAAGACAAGTCCTGACGAGTTTTAGTTGAATAAAAATTGTTCTCGTTGAGGAATTATTAAAATAGAATTAATTAAAAAAAGGAATAAAGATGATTCGAGAATTTTTAGAATAATCCATTTCTAAAAACTCTCAATATATAAGATCGGAAATAAATAAGAGTGCTACAGGCAAGTCATAGATAGCTTGCTTATAGGAAAAGAATTTGGAGAAATTGAAGATTTTCTTATAGGACAGACTGATTCATTGTGGAAGATGATCGATTTCCATCTCAGGGAGTGTGGAGTTTAAATAATAAGATTTAATTTCTGACTCCTACCCTCACTCACTCTAATTTTAAATTTGAAAAATATACGAAAATGATGCCATATTCGATGAAATTTGGAAAAAAAGAGAAGATTAAAATAAAATTTCAAAAAATGAAGGATACATTTTTGGACAGAATCCCCTGGTTGAAAAAGTCCCCAACCGCCACTTTTGTGTGTACACATTTTGTTTAAAATTTAGATATAATTAACTATTCTTTCTTAATTTTTTATTTTATTTTAATATAATTAAATTATTTTAAATATTTTGAAAGATTTGTCACCTTTTACTTTATCCAATGCAAAGCATGGGTAAAGTATTGTAATCGCTCTCGGGGCAAGCGTGGCTTCAAAGGGTCCTCAGGTAAAGACTACGGAACCCATGGACTCAATTAAAGTCACAAATTGTAGTATTCAATTAGGTTGAATTTTAGCACGTGACGGTTTTGCCAAAATATTACAAGGGGTCTCGTCGAGAGGCCAAAAAGTGCGATTTTTTCATTTAGTGCGTGCGTATGGATGTATGGATGTTATCGTTTTTTTGGCCCACGATTTTTTCCACACCGTTACACCGATTGAAATGAAATTGAAAAACCTACCATTAGTTTAACAAAATGAAGCGCTGATTAGTTTTTGGTACATATCGGCTCACAAACATTAGTACTTTATTTCAGTACTTTTTTAGTTTTTTCTAAATATCTTGAAAATGACTTAACCAATTTTGATGAAATTTAATATCCTAATTAAGTACCTTGGGGACCACAAAAAAGGTTAAATAAAGTTTTTAGTAAAATTATATTTTAAAGTACTTTACTCTAAAGTAAGATGGTACTTTTTTTAATTTTTTAAATTCTTTAAAATTTATTCATTTGAAAGTTTTAATATAGCTCATTTAGCCTTGCTTAAGTAAGAATGGATAGGCTTCTCTCTGTGAAATGCTAAAAATTTGGGAAGAATTTTTATGAGTAACCATAGCAACTGCGTTGTTTTCTTATCCGTTACCTTTGCTGAAGACAGAGAAATCGATTTTAAACTAAAAATAGGGATTGATTCTCATCTAGTACTTGAGGAATAATCATTCTATATTGGATTTTTGACGTTTCGGTTTTTATTAGTAACCATTGATGAAGACATAGAGAAATCGACTTTAAACCAAAAATAGCGATTGATTCTCATCTAGTACTTGAGGAATAATCATTCTATATTGGATTTTTGACATTTCGGTTTTTATTGGTAACCATTGCTGAAGACATGGAGGAATCGACTTAAAATCAAAAATAGCCATCGATTCTCATCTAATACTTGAGGAATAACCATTCTATATTGGATTTTTGGCGTTTCGGTTTTTATTGGTAACCATTGCTGAAGACATAGAGAAATCGACTTTAAACCAAAAATAGCGATTGATTCTCATTTAAGAGTCGAGGAATAACCATTCCACATTGGATTTTTGACATTTCGGTTTTTATTGGTAACCATTGCTGAAGACATGGAGGAATCGACTTAAAATAAAAAATAGACATAAGAAATGTATGCTCATTAACAAATAACATGACCATAGATTTCCATCAAAAGACAAAAGTAATTTAAAAATTCCGCGCAAAAACCCGATACCAGGAGCAAGCGACGCATTAGCCATCCCGGCATTTGCCATAAGCTGTTAAGGAAACCTGGTCAAAACCTTAACAAGGATGGTATGACCTCTCTCTACCTCACCTAATCTCTGCTTGTGAGAACTAAATAAAATTTTGCACAACTCTAGGACATTAGGACTTGACAAAATTTATAATTGATTTAATCATAGGGGGCAGAGGACTATAATCCCAAGTAGTAACAGACAGACTGTTCCACAAATCAATGCCAGATCCTACAAATGAATGTAAACCGATATTTTTCAAGAATCTTGGCTTACGAATCTTTTTTCTATGATCAGCTCTACCTAAATAACTTGGTTTTGAAATCTATTTGTTATTTCCTCCCAACTCCTAAAATTCTTATACGCTTTGAAAATCACTTTCAAATTAGCCCATTCCCTTCTCCCCAATAAGCTAGATCATCCTAATTCATTAATCATTGAAGTGACACTACTAAACTATCAAATTTACCAAAAACTAATCTAGCCGCCCTCCTTTGTACCATATCAATTTTCCTCTCTAATCGTTGCGGATGTTTGTCCCAAACAACAGAACAATACTCTAAATTAGGTCTTACATAAGTTAAATAAACTTTTGACTTAACTTCTCTAGATGTACCCTTCAAAATTCTACCAAACATCCCCAATTTCCTATAAGCCTTATTGACTATATAACTAATATGCATATCCCACTTTAAATTTGCCTGAATATGTATGCCTAAATATTTATAAAATTTAGATTCATTGATAATATTTTCATTAATATAATAATTTTGAGGACTAACCAGATTTCTAGTACTAAATCTAACCAAATTTGACTTGGAATGGTTTAGTTCCATTGAATTGGATCTACACCATCCTTCAATTTGATCCAGGTCATTCTGTAAAGTAAGCCTATCACAATCATTGTCAATTAATATTAATGTGAAACCTACCAAGTATTTTTTATCCAATAATATATATATTTAAAAAAATTATTATTTATTATTTACATTATTTATCAAATTGAAGTAATTTTAAATAAATAAATAAATAATTAAAAGATACAGAAGAGAGAATGAAACCCGAAACTCAAGCCAAACACAGAAAATTAGATAAAAATCCAATATTACAGAGTTCTTGAGACTCGAATACACCAATACCTCGCTTTCCGTCGTTTCGTTTTGCGTTTTTTCGAAGTTGCGTCGCTGCTTAATTAGTAGTAATTTTCACTGTGCGTCGCTAGATTTTCGAGATTACGTTGTTTTGGGTTCGAGTCTTTATTTTATTTTATTTTTTTTCTAAAAGATGGCACCACTTTTGTTTCTAATTGCGTCATGCCATCAAAACTCGGGGATTCCCTTTCTAACTGAAAATCAACGCAATTTTAATACAGTTTTATTTTCACTTTGTTTTGCTAATTTTAGAGTTCAGTTTCAATTATGTAGTGTGTTGTGCTTTTTGTAACGTTTCAATTAGTGTGTTGTGCTTTTTTTAAAAGAGAATAATAAATTTTTATAAATTTTTACTGGTTGTTTCTGGTCACAAAAATGTTTTGTTTTAATTGAATACGTTTTTTTTTATGTATGTATGTAATAAAATTTTCTATTATTTTTGTTTTTTAAATGTTTACTTTGTTCAATTTTCTTTTTTAAAAAGTAGTATTTTCGTAACCCTGGAACCTATCTTCGATCTTTACATGGTTTGCTATAGAAAATCTTAATTCACTTTTGCGTCGTTTCAATTTGCGTCGTGTTTTTTTGGAACGTAACCCCGACGCAAAGTGAGGTATTGGAGTATAGTGGTTTTCCTCCTATCGATTAAATTAAATTATCTACCACTCAAAAAAACAAAAAAAAAACACCTTTTTATTCTTTCTCCAGCCTACTCTACTCAAGAAGTTATTAATGATGACCTTCTGACCTCTCAATTTTCAAAAACAGTAGTAATCGAATATCATAATTAATGATATCGAAAGAGAGGAGTGTGGTGAGATTTTTATTCCATATTTTGAAATGTTTGATAAAATTACCACTTGTCATTCAAACTTTTATATTTTGAATTACTTCCACAAAACTGTGATAATAATTGTGTTAATACTAAATATTGGAAATTGGTTATTCATTTCAATGACAGACTTCACACCATTTATTTTCTCAGTTTAAAGTGCTTCTAAAGTATTCTTCAGTTTACCAATTTCCATATACTACATAAGCATACATATACACAATACATTTACCATCTTTACTACAATTCTACCAAAAGTTTATCCAGAAAGACTTAACTTTTTTCTTGTATTCTATTTAAACAATTTAATTTGATAATAAGATCGAGGAACAATATTTTGAAGTTGTATTATATATTATCAGAGGCGTACCCACGGGGGGGGGGGGGCAGAACCCTTTTTCAATTTGACCATGAAGGATCACGTTTTCGACAAAGACCACTCTATACATTTTTAAACTTGATTCAAACACAGTTTCATCTTATTTGGATAATGGTAACCCGTGCCTCAATGAGGTTGAAGTTTTGAAAAACTGCAATTTTTTTCAAAAAATCGCAGATTTTCCTTCATAAAATGAAAATCATTCATCCTAAAAACTTGATTTTCATCTCATTCTCTAGGAAATCTTGTTGACTTGAACGTTTATTTGGACCACTTTTTTGTTACAACTCTTAGATTTAAAGATATCTAGCATTTTCAATGACGAAATTTCCGTCACGAAATTTTGTCAGCAAACCACAGATTCGGGTTCAACACACCCAAAATCCTAAAGGGTCGAAGAAAAAAGAAATTACAACTACCCCAAAACTTTCCGGGTAAAATCACAATTTAACCTGACTATTTGTTATTGTTTGTTTTAAAGTAGATTGCCCCCCCCCCCCCCCCCCATGAAAACCCACTGAATATTATTATATTTGAAGTGAATTTTTCTTTTTCTTTAAATTTTTATTTCAATAATTATTATAATATTTTTTTTTATTTTTAATTTAAACACCCTTAACGAATCAAATCTAATGAACTTATGTATACTAATATTATTTTTAATTGCATTTAAGTTCAAAACTTTGTGCACACCCTTTGTCTTGATGATAGTTGGAGCAGGTCAGAATGTTGGTAACATTACCATAAATGTTATTTAATTCTGACTGCAAATAAAAATCAATCTTTTTGTATGAATTTAAAATTAAAAATAAATTATATTTTAATAAAACTAAAAAATATATCTTCTAGTACAAAATAATGTAATACTTAATCAAAAAGGGTGTGGCACTTTGTCTAAATTAATTAAAAGTTTGTGCGCCCCACACTTTTTGATTAAGTATTACATTATTTTGAACTTTTTAGAGGCATGTTTTTTGGTAGGTTATAATGAAAGGCAGTTCATAAATTATTTAAATTTTATTCAAATTCCGACGTTTCGAAGACTTTTTTCTCTCCTTCCCATGCGAACCGAGTTATACTCACCCATCAATAACTATTCAATACCCTGAAGAAGGAGAGAAAAAGTCTCCGAAACGTCGGAATTTGAATAAAATTTAAACAATTTATGGACTGCTTTTCTTTATAACATACTTATTTCGCTTACCAGTCCGTCTTTCTAATATAAGAAAATAAATAAAATTAAATACTGAACATGTTTTTTAGTTTTATTTTAAATATATTTTAAAATATAATTTATTTTTTTACTTTTTAGTCTTAATTATTTTAAAAGTTTGCAGTATTTAACAGAATGAAATGTATGTTTTTATTTTTTTTTTTTTGACTAGGTAAACAATTATTTTTATAGAAAAATGTTTCCGGAATTTAACAGAACAAAAGTTACAATGATACATTCATAGATAAATTCATACATAAATACATACATAAATACATAAAGGTGAAGCTAATATAAACAGTGTAAAAATATAATATACAGCTTTTAACTAAATAAAAAAATTTCCAAGCAACGCTCGGTTCGCCAGGTACTTAAGATTAAACACTGATTAAACTTGGTCTTTACCTTAGATTTTTTAAATAATAATAATAATAATAATCTCTCAAAATTTTTATGTAAACCTTAATGGATAGCATTAATCAATTTTTTAATCAAACTAGTTATATCCATTATTTTTTTATTTTTTTTTTAATTTTCATTTAACAATTGTTATAGGTAGCTATATTTCCAAAAAAACTAAAACTAAATACCATAAGAATACACAACTATAAAAAATTTGGCACACAATAAAGAATGATTTGCTAGATTAAAATAACGAATCGTATTTTCTTTATTACTTTTTCATTGATCACTCAGTTCTTAGGTCTTAATCTTATTAATTGGCACCCTCAATAAACTTTTCTATAAGTACTATTCTACTAGCGAAGATGATTGTTTGCTCTCTTTTCTCCCCCATTCTAGAAACTTGAGAGGATGGGATTAAGCTCTCCCCTAATATGAATACCATGTAAAGAGGACCTGGGCCAACTTCTTGCATAACAATGAGAGAGATCAGTACACCAATTTGCCCTTTTTCTAATAGACTTTATTCAAGAAAAATCGTTGACATATATAGCTATTCATATGAGCCTAAATTATTTTCTTTTAAATTCATAATCATTACTTAAAGCTAACAAAATTTTTCATTATTATATTATTTCCAACTAATTTATTTCTTAGTACTCTAGACTCTAATAGCTCACTAGGCAGTGTTTTACAAAACATAGAGAATAGACTACTTGTACATAATTTTTTCATTTTCTGATAATGACCCTTTATAGTAGTTAAAGAACAGTAAAAAATATTTTTTAATGTAGTTACTTAAAACAAATTTATTAACACACAAAATTTGAATTGATGGTGCCCTACAAAATTCTACATGACGTAGAAACCTTTTAAGTTTGTCAAAACTAACCAATGGGAACCAAGTGAATGGGTCCCGAAGCAGAGCCTATGACGTCACACTGCTCATAGAGTCTTCGTTTGACGCCATTTTAAGAGCCATAGGCGAATTTCAAATACTAAATTATAAATATTTATAATTTAATATATTAGGCCGTCTTACTCTGCATGCCGGAAGGCAAGTAATATATTATAGTTTTAAAATGTCTGAAACGTGAAGAAAAATCATTTTTTAATCATGATTTTTTTCTTTTGTTAAGGGAGAATCGTGTGGGTTCTTGGTGAAACATTTTAAATAAAGTAAAGAAAATTTTTTTAATTTTTTAGAAACTTTTTAAAATTTAAAATACTAGTGTCCTTTGTGAAATCTTGAAGATGGGAATATACCCCGAAATATATATATATATAGAGTCCTGCTAAACAAGCATCTGATCTTTTATTTATGTGAAACCTACCTAGTATTTTATATTTTAAATTTTAAAAAGTATCTAAAATTTTTTTCAAAATTTTCTTTACTTAATTTTTTTTCTTTCTCAAAAATAGGGAATTCATGCAATTATTATGAATTATCTATTTCTAAATGTCGGAAGTTAAAAAAATCACCTAAAATTATAGCCATACCTATTTATGGACTTCTCGTAATCTCTGACAACTATGCAATAAAGTAAGCATCTCTGCCCACCGTCTGCCTACCCTAACAAATCCAGACAGCCATTTATCTCATTAATAAAGGCAAGGTATTATATTAATAAATGAATGGTGCTGCCATCTTTGTTACTATTACAGATCAGATAGTATAGCAAAGTAACTTATCACACTCGCTTCCAAAGTTTGCAAACTACTAACAGATCCGTAAATCTATGAAGATATCCATCCGTGAGAAAAAATATCTTTAAATTGCCTCTATCAAAATGATATCTATATATAGGCGACAACAAAAAGCTTCTAATAAGACATTCCCTCACGCTATTTTCACATAAATTACAAAGAAAAAGAGAACTCTTTGATTAAATACGTCAAATCTATCCAATAGTGAACTCTAGAAGCAAAAAATGTCTTCTCTTTGAAAGTTTTATTAAGAATCCCATTAGAATAAAGTAATCTTCTTAGCTATCTCCTCTCTCTTTTGCTCTTTTTTAATTTATCTTTAAAATGAAAATTGATGCCGTCATTAAATAACGAAAAAAGTTTGAAGTTAACTAAATTTTAATTTGATATATATTTATATAAAATTTTGATTAATTACTAGTTATATTACAAGTTTAGAATTAAGAACGAAAATAACAAGAGAAAAATAAAAATTTCGTGTAATTTGATTTAGATTTGAATAAGAGACGGAGAGGGTTTGAGGGTGAAGAATGAGGTCATTGCTAGGGGTTCAGTGAGGGTGCAAACTGAACATGTTCGAAAAACTAATAAAAACCCAAAGTTGAGTTATAAGTTCATGCGAAATACAATAATAAAATAAACACATTTCGCTATTTATTTATTATTATATTTTAATGTGTGCGAATTGAGTTGTTTTGTTCAAATAGCCTAAAAAGAAATCTCAATAAAATTGAAGAATAAAATTTATGGGGTCGTTTATTATTCGAATTCCTATGCTGCTGGTAGAGGAATGGCAGTTGAACGGAAGTTAAAATAAAAGCTGAATCAAATGTTACCCATATTCAAACAAGAGCCTTTCTGTGTTATTGTCAAAGTACCTAATCTAATAGAACTCAGAAGTCTTGCAACATTTTAGGTGCTTTAGTTTCTAGGGTTAAGCTTTAGTTTCTAGGGTTAAGCTTTTTAATAGGTTAAAGTGCTATTAATAGGTTTTTTTTATTTTGAGATTTAAATATATTTTGATTGTAAGAAATACTTACTTTTTTACTTTATACTTGATCTGCTTCGCAGGTGGTATAACTCAGTGTAAATCCTTTTGTCTTAAATTGGCTATTGTTATTTTACTGATTTTAATTTTTATGTATAGATATGATCAAACAAAAAATAAAAAATAAAAAAATAAATAAAATAATTAATTATAAAATAATAATTAAAAATACTAAATGGCAATATAATAGGCGTATAGTATAATGGATAGTATAATGAATAAAAAGTAGAGAAAGAGAGTAATATAATGAATAAATCAAAGAGAGCGAGAGAGAGAGAGCGTGGTAGAGAGAGATAGTAATATAGTGAGATAGTAGTAGTAATAATAAGATAGTAGTAGTAATATTATGAGCTCTGTGCTTCGCCTTTTAAGAGACTTTTTTCTCCTTATCCCTCCATGCCCTTCATTTGAGATCATGTGCGATAATATAATATCTTGATTGGTTGTATGATTTTATCCTCTTTTTTGTCTGTATGGGGATGTTGTTCCGAGAATTTCCTTATGGCCCTGCATTCGCTCATTGACCTGCTCTGTTTAAATCTTAATCTGTTCCAATTGCCATTTCTTGAAACCTTTCTTAAAATATACATTATATTTGAATATAAATGAGAAAAAAAATTAAATTTTATTAATAATATACATTTGTTTGCTTATGAATTAAAATTTTATTAAATTAGAACTTTCATTTTTTGAATTTAACTCCTAAAAAGAATTCCGTTCATGAATTGTGTTTCTGCTTTTTTAAATTTAATTTTCCCTACAATGTAGGATACATTGTAAGCTGTTGACTTATTAGAAGACCCAACCAATGATATGAAAAGCCTAAGCTACCAAAGAATCTTCCAAGTTAGCCAACTCTAAAAACGATTTGTTCATAGATTGGTCATCATCAACAGATACTACGTTGTGATGAACATTTATAGAACCACAAATGTCAATTCCAATCATGTTTAGTGCATTCCAATAGAATTGAATGAGATCTTATTATCTCAGATTTTCTCAGGTACCTTATACTTAAACACAGGTCCCAAGATTCACTAAAACTTAGAAACATATGCTGGGTTTTTTTATGGATGACCATTTGTTTGTGCACAGACACAGTGTGCTTTTAGCTTATTTAGAGCCTTCACAATTCCAGTCACCTTATTGATTGAAAAGTCCTAAAGAAAAATAGTAGGAGTTGCGATCCTCTATCTATATATATAAAATTAAGGTTTTGTCTATACATTGGTCCAAATCACGCCAAATTTTGGTTGCACACGTTTCAAGCAAAGCTATGAACGAAAACACCCTCAACAAAATTCCTGTCTGTATGTCTGAATGTATGTCTGTTTCAGTGGTTTGCGAAAAGTTGCTCACGATTCACGTAAAAACGGCTGAAGGGATTATTATGAAATTTCATATTTACATTAGATGTCTTTTAACTTACGTTTTTAGCTATATTATAACGTTTTGATATTTTGGCCCCAGAAAGGGGTTTGAAATGAAAATTATCAAATAACTCCTAAACTATTAACCCTACGGCAAATTTTATAACAAACAAAGTTGTAGGGGATGTGATTTCGGGGGGTCGAGGGTTGGGAGTCCAGGGGGCATGGTGCGGGGGGGGGGCTGCTGGTTGGGAGTGGGGGTGAGGGTGGGGTTTGAGGGCTAGGGGTTCGGGGGGCGTGCCCCTGACCAACAAAAGGGCCGCCGAAGGCGGGAACCTTGCATCTAGTAAATTAAATAAATTTATATTCAAGAAGTGATTGTTTTTTACAAATTTCATCCTTGAATTCCTATTTCAATTTGAAATTACCATTGTTATTATTATTATTATTATTAAATTTTCCAACTTTGGAATGAAATTATGACATCTCTCCATTCTCTCTATCTCCATTTTCTCGGTAGGTAGCTAATTTCGGAAATTAATATGAACTAAAAAAAGTCAATCTGACTACTAAAGTGGTTTAATTATTCTATATTAGAACATTATTTCGTTTGAAAATGCCTTTTAGAACCTGCGAATACTCCATCTTCACTAATACTATAGTATCTAATTCATCGTTGGGTTAATAAAAATTTTATCAGGTGGCTTTATTAAAAAAATTAAAAATGTAAAAGACATCATCTATGTAATTCTCTTGGCTTTTGCCGGTCGCTCTTTTATTTTATAGCGCATTTAAAGGACGAAAAGATAAACCAAAATGAGTATTAACAAATTCATAAAATATTATTAAATGATATCCTCGATTAAATGTAGAATGCATTACACTTATTCTTTATTTTTCTATTATAATTCATCTGATCTTTTGGCATGAATAATATTATTCTTGCGTACTTTATCGACGTCAACGATATGTGATCATTTAATTCGACCGCAACACACGTGAGTCAATTATTTATTTATTTTATTTATTAATTAAAAACATTGTATCTGTAGGGTCATCTAGCCCCTTTAGTGTACAATTTTCGGCCAATTCAATTACATAAGTATTAATATAATATAAAACAAAAACGGAAAAACAAATATAAAAGCAAGAAAAATTCAAAAAGTAAAACATATGGTACATAATAATTAAATGAAACATAAATATTAAAAATACAATATATATAGAAGGAGAGTAAAAAAATAATAATGCCAACATATAGGATACAAAAACAGAAAATAGAAATAAAATATTAAGCTAGGTAGGTGCTTGCGAAGTTCTTCCTCGAATGCTTCAGGACGCTCCAATCTTCCTTACTTGATGTCGGTACCAAACAAACTATAGCTATAAGTGAGCATACCCTCCAAACGTACTAAGTAAGATACGTCGAGTGCGATTCATAAAAGGTATCTGTTTGGCACCGACTTCAAAAAGTAATTTCATGTTAATATTTCGTCGTTTAGTTGTAACTAAATAAGATAATAATTATTTTATACCTTTTAGTATATTTTATTTGTTGCATTTAATTTTTTTGAAGTCGGTTTTATTTTTTTATAAAAATTATTTTTATATATTTTAAATTTTTTAAAAGTATCTAAAATTTTTTCAAAATTTTCTTTACTTTATTTAAAATGTTTCACCAAGAACCCACACCATTCTCCTTTAACACAATATCTTTTTTTTATTTGATCAAATTCATATTCTAAATGTATGTGGGAATAGTAAAGCTATTACTAATGTGTATGCATAATAGATATTATCCTGTTTGTTCCTTTCATTTATTCGACATATAGTATATATTAAGTAGCTAATTGTACATGCATATTACCATACTCTCTGCCACCCCGTTTTCCATGCTTTGCGCTAGTTAATGGTTCCCTTAAATGGTCTCGTCTGGAAGAAGGGAACGGGTCACGTGACTAGAGTGCTAAGGTGATAGTAGCTTATTTGATGTAAGCAGTTGTAATTAAAGCCGATCCGATCATATTGAGCTTATCGAATCGATACAATTCCATTAAAGGAGACAGTCCTTCGCCGAAACTGTCCGAGAATTACACCGTGACTAGGACCATTAACCTTAGCCGTTCGCAATCCATTAACTAATCGAGGATCAATTTCTCACTAATCATTTTTTTATGTTTATGTCCTAGAGCAGGGGTTCCCAAAATTTTCCGAGATGTGGCGGCTTTTATCAATTAAAATTTTTCCATGTCATCCTAAATAAAATTACATATCGTGAACAAGTTAAATTTTTTCGCTTAATATCATAATAAATAGCATATTTTTTGTCTCTAAATAAACTTATATTATAATTGATAAAAATATCTTGGGAATTCATATTTTATTTTTCTAAAAAAATCAAGAATTGAGTCAACAGGGGGACCGTTTGCATTCATTCTAGATTTTTTCCAGAGTGAAAAAGTTAAATTTTTTCGCTTAATATCAAAATAAATAGCGTATATGTTGTCTCTAAATAATCTTATATTAGTATTGATAAAAATATCTTGGGAATTCATATTTTATTTTTCTAAAAAAAAATCAAGTATTGAGACCACATGGGGACCCTTTCCATTTAATCCAGATTTATTCGAGGGTGAAAACGTTAAATTTTTGACGTGACAACGTCTTATAATTCAATGAAGCCGGCTGCACTCCGAAAAAACATGACTCATCTGAGGCGTTCCATTTAAGGCTTGAAGTGCAAGCGAGAGCGCGGAACGAGTAAGGAGCTAAGGAGGAACAGCTAGGCTAGAAAAGCAGGAGTGGGGGTGTCTCCAGTCAAGACAAGCATTTCCCCTCCAGCCGCCATCGTGTGAAGGGCACAAAACCTTCACTTCCCATCTGAACGTATGTTAATAGTATCCATCTTTAAGACAGTTCTTTTTAATAAAAATCAAGTTTGATTTTCTTTATATATTTTTTGTTTTTTATTAAAAGTGTGTGTAGGAAAGCCGAATCAATCATTAGAGAGGCGTTAAATGACAGTGGAGGAAAATTTATGAAAAAAAATACAATGAAATATATTTGACTAATTCTTTAATGATGGACTTTAATGAATCACACTCGAATATTTTCTCTTCATTAAATAACCATATTTTAAATAATCTCCCAATGGAAAACCATATAGTATTACTAATTAAAAGTATTTCAAAATATTATTTTAAAATAAGATTACACTATATAACAAAAAGAGTTATGTAGATAGACAAAAAGTAAATCGAAAAGAATATTTTTTAACAAGTTAACCCATTTTCAAGGATATTAAATATAATTAATCCTTTCAACTTTTTCTTACAATCGTACCTGATTTAAAAACTATATTTTTGGTATTTCTATAATATATATTTAAATTTTTTTATTTGTTTTATAACTTAATTAATTATTAATCTTTGAATTGTGTAAAAAACATTGGTTTAATAAATAAATAAAAAATCGGTTGTCAGTAAACAGACTTTGCAGACAAACTCGATTTTTCCCATAATATCAAAATAAATAGCGTATATGTTGTATCTAAATAATCTTATATCAGAATTGATAAAAATAACTTGGGAATTCATATTTTATTTTTCAAAAAAAAAGTATTGAGGAATTAGAATTCTGTTTTTTTTTTTAAATTTTATTAAACCAATTATTTTTACATTAATTAATGTATACATTGTATTTTTGCTTCGATTCCGGAGATTACTTCTCCACCATCGAGTGTCCTTATTCATCTTTAGTCCTTGTTTTTAATAAGAGGAAAAATCTAATTAGATAAAAAAACCTCTTTTCCGATAATTATTTCAATTCTATTATTCCCTTATAAGTCGATTGGTTTCCTATTCTAGGAATTCTGCTACTTATTATTCATTATAAATATGTGTTATTATTGAAAGCAGTTTGCGGGAAAGTATTAGAGAAGACAATTCCGTATTAGGTATAGGGCAAAAGATAGAATATATATATGTTGATTTTGAATAATAAATAATTTTTTACCAAGCAGAAAATAAGTTTAAAAATCTTAACCGATTATTTATTGAGTAATGGAAATAAAACACTCAATATATTACAGTTTCAGCCTAGTGTTAAAATATATTCTTTGGTTTGCTTATATTATAACACGTTAAACCAATAGCGTATATCTTTTAGAAAAATAATTTTTAAGAAAAATAACTGACTTCAAAAAATTAAATGCAACAAATAAAATTCACTAAAAGGTATAAAATAATTATTATCTTATTTAGTTACAACTAAACGACGAAATATTAACATGAAATTACTTTTTGAAGTCGGTACCAAACAAACTATACCTATAAGCGAGCATACCCTCCAAACGTACTAAGTAAGATCCGTCGAGTGCGATTCATAAAAGGTATATGTTTGGCACCGACTTTAAAAAGTAATTTCATGTTAATATTTCGTCGTTTAGCTGTAACTAAATAAGATAATAATTATTTTATATCTTTTAGTGTATTTTATTTGTTGCATTTAATTTTTTGAAGTCGGTTTTATTTTTTTCTTAAAAATTATTTTTATTTTTCTCTTTTTAGTGATGTTATTAATAGTGATCATATCATCAGAACTTGACCAAATTAATATGGCACCATCACTAAGATACCCTCTTTCGAATAAAAAAAGAATCATCGAAATCGGTTCATAAACAAGTTAGGCCTAAACAAACCTAACAAAAAAGGTCTAAGACCTATGAAAAAAATGGGACCAATCGGAAGGTAGACTGAACCCAATGCAAATTTTTTTTCAAAATCGGTTCACAATTGGCGGAGATATGAGGTAACATAGGCACAAAAAAAAATCAGTCGAATAGAGAACCTCCTCCTTTTTTGAAGTCGGTTAAAAATAGTATTTTTTTTCGTTTTGGAGAATTTTTTTTTGAGATATTTCCAATACAACATATTTTATCAATTCTTTAGGACCGTCTGATCCCAAATATAATAAAATTTCTATAATTTGGATATGTAAAATTTTTTGTCAAAATCAGAAATTTCACAAACCTTGCAATTGTTTCGATTTTCGACAAAAAAAATTTCCGAAATTTTTTAAAAATTTTATAAATTCGATTGTTTTAAGGTTCTCCGAACATTATTTACCGAGATAGAGAAGTTTAAAAAATTTAAAAAAAATTCGGAAATTTAAAAAAAAAAAATATAAATTCGATTGTTTTAAGGCTCTCAGAACATTATTTACCGCTCTCTTCGGGGCAAATTTTGGTGACATTATCAAGAGCAAAAAATACGCTTATAAATATAATATATATAACATAAAGCGTTTGCATCTTTTATCTATGACAAAGACTTTGAATGTTCTATGATCTTTGGATAGCTCTTAACATAGAGTAATATAGAGTGGAAGGCTCCATAAGGATCCAATGTATTTTAGCCTATACGAGTTACAGTGCTCTCTGTCGAGACCAGGGCGAAACCATTGGGCAATAAAATGGCGGAAACCACTCTCTTAGGGAGAAATTTTGGTGACATTATCAAGAGTAAAAAATACCCTTATATATATAAAATAAAGAGGTATGCATCTTTTATCTATAAGACAAAGGCCTTGAATGTTCTATGATCTTTGAATAGCTCTTAAGAACTAAGAGTTTTCGCACTGCAGTCGCTAGAGAGCGCTTTTTCGAAATACCGAAATAGCCTTCCACTCTATATTACTCTATGGCTCTTAAGAACTAAGAGTTTGCTAAGTGCAGTCGTTAGAGAGCGCTTTTTCTATATACGGTAGCCTTCCACTCTATATTACTCTATGGTATTTACATATTTTATTTTTGAAAAAAACATCTAGGTGCGACTTTTGAAAGACCCTTTATAACTGACCGTCTTTTTTTTCATTCTTGATATAACGTTACAAATTTCTCAGATCTCATTTTATACTGAAAAATCTTCTGGTATTTTATTAGAACCATGATGTGCAAATGTCCCTATGTGTGTGTGTGGCTTTATTTGATTACAAATCCCCAATCTCTCTCCCTCGCTAATCCCTTCGTCGTTGTTCGAGATACAGATAAAGGTATTTAATGATGGTAATCGACTCGAAATACAAGCAACAGAAGAGAAAAGGTCTCCAGAGAGAGCGGACAACCACCAGCCACTTTCTCTTTGTGCTTTCTCTACCTCTCTCTCGGTCTTTATTCTTTAAACGAAAAAGCTATTCGATGTATATGGATATTGGCCTATTCTACTCATGAAATAGAACTTGTTATTAGATTAGATATTAATATGAATCTCCATAACGAACCTTTTGCAATTGCTTAATCTACGTTCTAACTAAAATGAACATTTGATTCAGTACTCGTAATCTAATTGTTTTAATTTATTTTTTAGAGACCGTTCAAATGTAAAATAGAACGCTCATTAGGGTCGATACAATGGTGGTCTTTTTCTATGACTCTTCGCTTGTCAGAGCATTTGAAGCTTGTAACATGTAAGATATGAAATTAGAATTTACAAGTTTTATGTCTTCATTTTCTCCGGAATCAAAAATTGTAATAAAATTATATATTTTTTATTGTTAAGGATAAATAAATTGAATTGCTTCTTTCCAGTAATTTATTTTATTATTCAAATGGTTAATCCAAATATTTTCGAGAGCGCTCGGCATCTCTTCTCTCAGTGGAATCCACTTCCCCACCAATGTGCCGACCCCATCAGTTTGTACAGAACATTGATAAAAGCTTGATTACACAACACACACATATCACACATACATATACACATATACATATATATATATATATATATATATATATACAAATTAAAATGAGATAACATGCGAGTATATACAATTATTTACATCTCTTTATAATAATCTGAAATTTCATTCGGACTTCATTATAAAGAGATGTAAATAATTGTATATACTCGCATGTTATCTCATTTTGAATTTGTATATATATATATATATGTATGTGTGTGTTGTGTAATCAAGCTTTTATCAATGTTCTGTACAAACTGATGGGGTCGGCACATTGGTGGGGAGTGGATTCCACTGAGGAAGAGATGCCGAGAGCGCTCTCGAAATATTTGGATTAACCATTTGAATAATAAAATAAATTACTGAAAGAAGCAATTCAATTTATTTATCCTTTAACAATAAAAATTAATATATCCAGTACACACTAAGCCAGCAAAATTTTATGAAAATTAAATATATTATAAGATTCTTCCAAAACTTAAGTGATTTAATTTTTTAAATTATTTGTAAATTGGAAGGTTTTAACGACTTCAAAAAAGGAGGAGGTTCTCAATTGACTGAAATTTTTTTCGTTTTTTTTGTGTCTATGTTACCTGATATCTCTGCCAATTGTGAACAGATTTTGATGATTCTTTTGAGTGTGTCAGTCTAGTTTCCGATTGGTCCCGTTTTTTTTTTCATTGGTATTGACCTTTTTTGTTATGTTTGTTCAGGCATAACTTCTTCTTATGAACAGATTTTAACATTTTTTCTGCGGGTCAGTATAGCTCCAAGATAGTCAAGATGATTCTTTTTTTATTGGAAAGGGAGTACCCTACGGGTAGTCCCATATTAATTTGGTCAAGTTCTGATGATATGATCAATGACGAAATAACGTAAATCTCCAATTCTTATGAGCAAATAATCAAAAATATAATAAATAAAAACTTTTACAAAAAAAAACAATCTTAAAACGTCCATTTAAACCCCAAACGTTTCGACAGTTTTTCTATATTTATGAATTGAATTCTATTCTCATTTTCTGATTCATTCGCCCGAAATCTTTCTCTTCCGAGATCCATGGAAGGTATTATTATTGTATTATTTGTTTAGTTTTGT
Organism: Forficula auricularia; assembly: GCA_024734495.1. NCBI lineage: Eukaryota > Metazoa > Arthropoda > Insecta > Dermaptera > Forficulidae > Forficula > Forficula auricularia. The sequence continues at coordinate 25,802,567 of JALMQS010000099.1, forward strand.
GTTTTACAGACTGATGATAAACATTTCTCAATGACAATAAGGAATATTAAAAAAAATGATATTATCAAGTATAATTGATTAACCCCACATATATCATAGAGAAATTTACCACTCAATGTTCTGACTATATAAAATTAAATAATTTCTCGTGGGGAACTAAAGTCGTATTGTATTAAAAATTTAATCGAATGATTATAAAAAGATTTCGCTTGCTATGATGTTATTTCCTACGGTCAAACAGATGGTGACAGAGACTCTATGTGGATTCAAATAATTTAATGAAACTTATTTATCGGAATTATTAAATTTTATTTGATCTATGATATAAAAAACCCTTGAAATTCGGGGTATATTAATAAACTAACAAACAATTTCAATGAAATTACATCAACGTTTCGATGATCACTTCATTACTGTTTTCAAACAAGCGATACTCGTCCGGAGGCTGACAATCTACCACTTTTGAGTGATTTAACGATTATTATTATGATCTTATTTTAGTTATCTACAGTGAAACCCATTAAATCCGAACTAATTGGAGCTGTAGCCTGTTCAGATTTCAATTTGTTCGGATTAGCCGAAAGCAGCTTCGACAATTGAAGATAACTGATATCAAGTGAAAGATTAAGTGATATTTTGTGTGTTTCTATTATTATTTCATTGTTTTTGCAAAGTGATTAACCTAAAGAATTTCAATAACCAACTTTTACCGTTTTTCAATCCTGGATGACATAAGTATGTAAACACATTTACACTTTGTTAGGTATGCTAACAGTACTTCTTTGTTAATTTTTCAACTAATTATGTAAAATAAGTTTATAATGTAGAATATATACATAATAGTTTTATGAATAAATAAATTAGTTTCTCTTTTTTTGCGTTTGAATTTCCGGGATTCAGATTTGAGGGGTTTCACTGTATTTTCAAAATTTATTAGAATTTAATAAGGGTTTGTTAAAAATCACTTCACAGGTAATATTCGTGTTTCTGTATTGTGTATAGGTACATATCAGTTTATTAATTTTTGTAAAAATGAAGAGATTATTATATTTTGTTTAGCCAATTGAAAAAAAAGCTATTCATTGAAAACAACATTTGAATATTTGGTTATTAGTCTTGAATAATGGATTGTACAATTATACCGATGGGGTTTTAATATTTAATTTATAAGCCAGATTATGCTTAGCCAGACAATGTTATTCCATTTATTGGGAATAGTTGATGAAATTATATGAAAAAGAGGATTCTGGTTTTTTGTTTTTAAATTTTACAAATTAATGCAGTTGGAATAGATGATAAGGGACTAGGATTTGGTCCGTTATAATAAGCCAACAAATACTTAACCCTGAAATAAAATCTGTCTTATGTATGTTTTTTTCATATATCCAACTATACATATATAATAATAATTTGTCGCTATAGAAACATTTAAAATAAAATTCAAATTTTAATAATATTTTTATCTTTTTCAGGTATGTACATGCCTTATTCTCATTCTCTTGGAAATTAACCCATCATTCCGAGGAAGGGTAAGTGCGTCATAGCGACTTTAATTACTTAGCATGCTCTGTGGGTTTTTACAGGTAGTCTATTCAATAAATAGATTAGCTGTCTTTCTTGAGGCCTCGACTAAAAAATGACCTAAAAAAAGTAATAATTAAAAATGCCTCACTAATAATAAATAGAATATTCACTTTTTCAATTTTTCACTTCATCATACGGTGGTTATGAAAAAGTATTATAATTTGTGCATGAAAAAGTCTTTTTTTTATCCTTATTTTCGAAATAACTTAAAAATGACAATAATATTTTGATAAAAAATTACCAATTCACGGGGTTTTGGTCTACATTAAAAATGTGTATATCGAAAAATTTATAGTATTAGGGAACTGAGAATTCAGATACGCTATCTGGTGGTCTAAATTGAAACTAGCCACCGTAGTCCAAAAATTTGAGCCACTCACTTCCAAGGTTCCCAAAAGTTCTACAGATATTAATTATTTTATCATTTTCAGTTTTAGTGTGTTTAACCAAATTGTGTATATTTTATATTGAGATTAAGAGCTGATAAGATTTTGACTAAAATCGAACCAAAAAGTGCCGGAGATATTTTAAACATTTAAAATCTTTGTCAAATTTGGAGCAAATTAAGAGGATAGAGGTCAAGTCATAAGATGGCCACATATTTTTTTAAATTGTCTTCGATAGAAAGTATTTTAATATAAAAAATTAAAATAGAGTGTTTGGTAAGTAGGTTGGTATGTCAGACCGGGAACTTGACTTAGTTACATATAGATGGCAATGACACCGCTTGAATTTTTGGCCAAAGAGATTGGCACATTTTTTAAAAGGCCCGGAACGAGACGCTCCCCGTCAGGGGCTAGGTGACGACGGACCGAAGGCCGGTCAAAAATAAAATAAGACATTTAAATTTTGCTTCTTTTCTTAATTACAAAGCGGAGAGCTAAATAGTCGCAATCAATTCACTTGAGATGAGAGAAACATCACTAAAATTGGAAGAACTGTATAAAGTTAATAAAAATCAGAGTTTCTAGTTCGTTATCTATTCGAAAAACTAACATCGATATCTATAGTATCGACTGTAACAGTATACCTTTGACGTTTATTTGAATGCTTTTTAAGTTGACATTTTTATATTGAATTGAAATGAACTCTTTGAGAGGTTGCGAAAATTTACCAATACTTAGGGCTCGCTCCTTTCATAACCCTTACCGACTTTTTCCTCTCCACTTTTCATCTCAACTCTTTGAATTTATATATATATATATAAATGTATGTATGTATATAAACTTAAAAGATTCTTGAATAAAAAAAAACAAAATAAATAAATAAAAAATTGGAGCTTCCTTTTTTGCTTTATTTAAACAAAAATATTTACTAAAAAGAGAAAGGTAGGCTTCAATAAATTCAAAAATTCGCAATTCTAATGCTTACTTTAATAAATTAATTTTTTAACGTGCTTATGTAGGTAATATTGATTAAAAAAAGTTATTATAAAAAAACACTTGTCATTTCTAAAGAGTTGAATGAATTGATTTGAAATTTGTTACTTTTCATACATAGCTCATCCTTAACTTAGTAACATAGGTAACAGATATTTCAATGATATATAAACACACTTATCATTAATTAGAATCTATTTTGAGCTATGATCAATTAAATTTTTGGAGAATCCTAGAAAATAGATTAAATATTTAAGGAAGAGGTTGCCAAAATGTGCGCCGGGGCGCCCAGGAGAGCCGTGGGCTCTTCACAGGTGCGCCGCGAAGCTTCATAATTAAATGAATCAAGATATTTAGCCTAACTAGACAACAAATAAAGTGAGAAGTTAAAAAGTTATTTATTATTTATTTTTATCTTTTACTTACGATTAGATATAATATAGTACATAAACCGAAAAAATTTAACTTTGACACGATTGAAAAAATCAGATATGTATACAAAAGGTCCATCACTGTGGTCTGAATCTTTGAATGAAAATATATTTATTTTTTTTTTTGCTTTTCTGCCTTTCTAGCCATAAGCCAATTTACGATACTAATTATATTTTTTCTAAATTTTTCTCTACCCCCGGGGTCAGATTTTAGCTGGATGCCTCGATACCAAAGGGTCCCCCCTTTGGTCTCAATCTTTGATTTTCATAGAAAAATAAAGTATTAATTCCTAAGATATTTTGATCGATTCTAATACAAAAGTATTTAGAGACACCAAATACGATATTTGTTTTGATATAAAGCGAAAAAATTTAACTTTGACTCTGAAATGAATACAAAGGGTCCCCTCTCTAGTCTCAATCTTTGATTTTCATAGAAAAAATACGCTATGCGTTTTGATATAAAGCAAAAAAATTAAGTTTGATACCCTCGAAAAAATCTGAAGAGTAGGCAAAGGGTCCCCCCTATGGTCTCAATCCGTGATTTTCATAGAACAATAAAATATTAATTCCCAATATATTTTATCAATATTAATACCAGAGAATTTAGAGAGACTAAATACGCTATTTGTTTTGATATAAAATCGAAAAAATTTAATTTTGACATCCTCGAAAAATTCTGAAATATATACCAAGAGACACCCCCCCTGTGGTCTGAATTTTTGTTTTCATAGAAAAATAAAATATTAATTCTCAAAATATTTTTCTCGATTCTATTACAAGAGTCTTTAGAGAAACGAAATACGCTATTTGTTTTGATATAACATATGTACTTTTACTTAGACGCTATGGAAAAATTTTAATTGAAAAAAGGCACCGCGACTCGGAAAAGTTTGGGAACCCCTGATTTAAGGTTTAATTTATAAATAACTTTCCGACTACTAGTTCAAACCGTTCGCTGATGAAAATTCACAAAGTCTTACTTTTGATAATTTTTTCACTTTTCCTTCCAAGATGTGAAAAATTATACAAAGAGATTTCCCAAAATTAAAACGAAACCGTCAAAATCTCAATTCGATGTAGAAATTGCTAAATGTTTCTTCTGGATACCACGAGGTGACCAAGAAAGGGAGAGAAAAAAGAATAATCATGTCTGCATTCTCAAGATGTCAGGAGATGAAAAAGAAGATGAAATCCCGTAAGCCGATAATCCCTCTGGCCATGGCTAAAAAAGGGATTATTCTCTATTGAAGGGCTACAAATTGATGCAGACAGCCAAGAGAGAAGAAGAAAGACAGCCAGAGCACCCGACACATTCTATTCGAGTGGATGGAGGCCAACAAAAAACTCCTTTCTAGCGAAACAGAAAGAAAAATCGTTCAGAAATGAAACCCGATAGGGTCTTGGAAATTGTCGACACAGTGTCATTGATCTAATAGAAATCCCATATGATTTACATAAACAAAAAGAGAAGTTCCTTTCAAGTCACAGAATCAACAAGAAGAAACACTATTAAATATATATTATTATTTATTTTAAATTTGCGACATAGAGGGCGCTGAGCTCGTTAGTGTACCGGATTATTGACTGGACTGTTCCCAGCTTATATTATAAAGTGACAATGACGTGGCCAATCCAGTTAACGTAAAATCGGATTGGGTGCTCATTAGGGTGGTCCTTAATTTGCGTATTTTAGAATTTTTGTGCTGACAGAGGCTCATATGGTTCGAAATAATAATAATAAAAAAATATCTCCCGAGTTTCAAGTATCTATCTCAATTTTAACCTGTGCCGCACAGCGATGCAATTTTCCCATCTAAATAACCTGGCGTTTTTGGCATTGAGCAATTAATTTTTTATTCCGGCCAATGCAATAATTCAAAAAATTTGAAACTTTATAGACTTTATCCTAGCTATCTCTAATAATTTTTACAGGTTTTTACATATTATAATTTTGTGGTTTATAACTTAATAACACTAAGATATTGCAATATTTTATCTAGCTGTAACTCCAAAATTATAATAGCTAAAAATCTGTAAAAATTATGAAGGATAGCTAGTATTATAAGGATAAGGACTAGAGAGTTTCAAATTTTTTGAACCATTGCTTTGGCCGGAATAAAAAATTGATAGTTTAATGCCAAAAACCCCATCTTATTTAGATACGAAACTTGCATCGCTGCGTGGCACAGGTTTTAATTTTGAGATAGAGATTTGAAACTTAGGGGATATTTTTTTTTCTATTTATTGAGAATTATATGAGATTCTGTCAAAGTAAAAATTCGAAAATACCTAAAATAAGGACCACCTTAGTGCTCATACTTGAGAACGATCTCAGAATTAGTCGATCGAAACGTCCTAGTTTATTGTATTATTTAGTTACGATCTTTTCGTGCGTGCATTCGGCACGCCCTCGAAGCTCGGCCCTCAAGGCTAGTGCCCTGGCGGGCGGCGTCTCGGTCCAAAAATTTTATTCCTCTTAAAAAACCACACTCCAAATGTATACCTGTAAACTCCCGAAAATAAATAGTCTCTTAAAAGTTTCGCCTCATTTTCGTCCTGACACAGCTACAGAAATGAAGCTCTAGATATGAATCTGGAAGTATTTTTTTCTATAATCTACAGCATTTTGATATTTTTTGTGTGGAAATAGATTTATTTAAATAAGTGGGATCGTGTGAGGAGGAGAATTATATTAAGTATATCATTTTTTTTTAAATTTTGGATCGATAATCGATATAAGGGTCCAAATATTTAAAAGAGATCAGATGTTGTTTGTATGACAGGCTGCTCCAGTATTGACATGAGAAACTTGGGCATGCGTGTCTTAAGTCGTTCAATTTTGTAAAAATCAAAAAATAAGAATAACAAAATTTAGATTTTTATAATGTTATAAAAAGTGGCAAATTATTAAAAAATAAACAAATAATATATAAAATATAAATCAAATAAGATGTGATTAATTTCTTCTTCTGTGCGCAAAGAAAAGCGAATTGAATATTTAATTTTTGAGTGGTGAGGGGGGGGGGGAGAGGAATAATTATCGATATATTTAATTTTTCTTAATTTAAAATTAATTATAGTCTTTCATTTCAAAATTCGAGTTCAAATTACAATTATATTTCAAATTTGCCGACGGCATCAGCGCCCCCTGTCAGCAGCATTACGTTAGCGTTGCTGCAAATTAATCTGGGCTATTATATATATAATGTTAAGAGTATGGTCATAATGAAGATAGAGGGTCGCTCCCCCAGTATCTTTTTTAGGGTTCCGTACAATGACCATACGGGTCTAGGTCAAATGTCTCTCACTAAAACTAAATTGAGTAAAAACTTGTATTTATTTTCCTGAAAATTAATTTAATCTAATAACTATTTTGGTCAAAAACATTTATATATATTTTTTATTATTATTATTAAAGAATGTAAGCTGTAACATATTCCTATAATGTTCACTTTAAGAAGAATTAATTTATTTGTTAAGATAAAATATAGGGAGCTACTCATTGATATCTTTACCTAAAATAAAATGAATTTAGAAAATTTCGTTTTCTAAATAAAAGAAATGAACTTTTGTTTATTTAGACTTGTATTATAAGCTACTAGATATAGATAAACTTAACAAGATTACATTTAGAATAAGAGCCTAACAACAACAACAAAAACAGTAACAAGAGGGGAGATGTTTAAATTAATCCGAGTTTAGAGAGAACTTGTGTGCGAAATGGTCTGGTTTGGCGGGGTGGATGAGACAGATTCTGTTTTGGGAACTTGAAAACAGGACTGCCTTCGGACATTTTAAAGGGCTAATACTATTAAATTAGGAATTCAAAGGGAAACAGGATAGAGAAGAGTTGATGGATTTATTTATGCTATTTAAATATAGGGTGTTTATAAAAAAACTACCGGTTTTCCAAAAGCGATTTTGCAAATGATAAATATTTATATAAATCGTATAATAGTAATAGTACAGGATCCCGACTTAGGTCGACCTTCACCTATTGAGTTTCCTAATGAAATTAATATTTTGATAATATAATCTATTAATAAACAAATCTTGATAGGGTCGACATCCAATTTCCATCCATAGTTATTTTATCTAATTTATTAAATTTATTCATTTTTATTTATTTATTATTTATTTTTTAAATTATATACATTTTCATATATAACAATAAAGTAAACTCTATAACTACAAAATACTAATTTTAAGTTTCCTGTTGAAACCCTGTCTAGCTGCACTTATGCAGGAAAAAAAGATGGCGACCGAACTTTAGCATTTTATATACATATTTTACTCTCAATTGGTAATATATTTATCCGGAAACTCGATAACTACATTTATGTAATAAAATTAACAACTTTATTTTTTTATTAAAAATAGCTATGCAGGGAAATTGGATGTCGACCCTATAAAGTTTATCAAAATATTAATTTAATTAGGAAACTCGATAGGTGAAGGTCCTAAGTCGGGATCTTAGACTAAAAGGCATTTCAAAATGTTTAAAAATAACTGATTCTATAAGATTGAAGTAATTTTTGGAGACGGACTGATAAGTAAATTGAGAGGATTTTGATAAGCCAGTCCAAAATAAAAAAAAAAGATAATTTAAACTATGTTTTTATTCATAAACCGACGTTTCAGAGGCTTATTCTCTCCATCTTCAGGGTTTCTATACTGACTTTCCTGAAGGAGGAGGGAATAAGCTTCCGAAACGTCGGTTTATGAATAAAAACTTAGTTTAAATTATCTACTTTTTAAATTTTGGACTGCCTCATTAATATCCACTCAATAACTGGTTCTAAATTAATATACACTGCGGTGCAAAAAAATCGAGCCAAAATTATTTTTAAAATTTTTACAAATAACCATATAATTTGTTCTATTAACTTTTAATCTAACTTATTGAATAAATATTGTTTAAAATGTTTGATGTTTAAAAAAAAAATAAAATAACTAAAATTAAATTAAATGATACACTTACAAATTGTCATACTTTCTCAATATCAATTTAGATTTAATTAAGTTTTAATAAAAGATCAAATCCCAATTGAAATATCAATTAAATGATTTGAATTGAGCATCATTGATAGAAAGATAAAATATCGTCGCCTTAGAGTGTATACCTGCTAAATCCATTTTTTTATCATATATGACATATTAATAGCGCTCAAAAGAAAAAGAAATGCAGCATCGTTCAGGTAAAACTGCTACTTAAAATTACGATCGTGACTTGTAGAAAAAAAATGTGAAATATAGTTTCTTTCCATAACAACAATATTAAATATTGTTTGTATTTTCTCTGCCTTCTAAAATTTCCTTGTTGTGAGTTAGCAGGTTTACTCTCTAATGCGACAATATACAAACTAGATATTTTTTATTGTTAAGGATAAATAAATTGAATTGCTTCTTTCCAGTAATTTATTTTATTATTCAAATGGTTAATCCAAATATTTCGAGAGCGCTCTCGGCATCTCTTCCTCAGTGGAAACCACTCCCCCACCAATGTGCCGTGATTTCCACTGAGGAAGAGATGCCGAGAGCGCTCTCGAAATATTTGGATTAACCATTTGAATAATAAAATAAATAAATTACTGGAAAGAAGCAATTCAATTTATTTATCATTAACAATAAAAAATTAATATATCCAGTACACACCAAGCCAGCAAAATTCTTATGAAAATAGATATTACTGAAGTACAAGCAGTTCAAATTGTGCGCCTAATTAATCAAGAGCAAAGACAACGAAAAGTGGCAAGTATACTTTCAATAAACAATAATTTCAATAATTTAATGTTACATTTAAAAAAATTAAGAATTATTTACTATATAATAATGTTTTTATTGGTACCTACTTCGATTTTTTTCCACCTTAGTATATATTACCAACAATAAATATCTGTAAATAAATAATTCCGAATTTTATATTTTTTATTAGACTACTGATTAAAATTAATTTCGATAAGTAAGTTCATTTTAGATTAATTCATTTAGTTTAATAATAACATGCCTAAATCACAAATAGATGGATTATATAATAAATATACTCATTCAATATGACATAGGAAATTAGTTCCATTGATAACAATTTTGCATCTCTTTGATAATTATTTTTGTTTGTCAAGAAATGATTGTAAACACTTTAATTTTAGAGACGAAAACAACATTCTGACGAGTCTTATCAGGAAAATAATGTTTGTCATAAAGTCGCAACGGAACTAATTGACAACAGACATATTTTAGTAGAAAAAAATACTTATTAGCCCAAAAAAGTAAAAAATTTACTTGGGTATTATCAAAAATACTTGCAATAATTGTATGAGAAAAATTCCCATCTTCTAGCATTACAAATTATTTAGGTACACTAATTTCACCATAGATGGTCCAATCAAAGGACGTGATTACTAGGAAGAGAAGCAAATTGGACATTTACCCCCCCCCCTAGAGACCAGATAAAATTCGTTTATCTTTTAAATAAATATATATCTAGTAAAAGTCAGTAAAGCCCGATTTCATCAACTTATACTAAGAGATTAATTTTAAACTAACTTTCAAAATAAAATGTATTTTTCCAAAGTATTAGAGGTGATATACAATTTATGTCAGAAGGGTGACTTGAATAAGAAATTTTCACTCGTGTTAAATATGTCGAATTGGTTTTCCTCGAAGGATAAGTTTTTAATTTTTAGAGACCCTGGTGTTGGTACGAGGTGCAACATATTTTATTTTAATAAAAGAAAAGTAAAAATATTATTTGAGAAAATTATTATTTACTGTGAGTTATTCACTAGGACACTTGTTTCACGTGTAAGAAAAAAAGAAGAGAGAGTTTTTTCAATATATATATTTCGGGCTGTCAACCCATCAGGAGATACAAAAAATAGTTATAATAACATACGAGGTATGTTCAAAAGAAAAGGTGAATTTTCAATTTTCGAGGTCTGTGTACATTCGATTATCGATTTTTTTTGTTATGTTGGTGCACATGTGTTAGTCATATGTTGGCATTATCAGCCCATTTGGATTAGTAGTTTGTTGTTGACAACTGAAAAGGTTAGTCACGTTTGTGTGTGTTCTTCGATTTTTGACTTTTGAAAAAAATGGATCAAAGAATATGTATTAAATTTTGCGTTGAAAATGGAATAAAGTGCTCCAAGGCACTTGAAATGTTGACTGTGGCATTCGGCGAGTCCACTTTGTCTCAAAAAAGTGTTTATAAGTGGTACAAGCGCTTTAAAGAAGGCCGAGAAGATGTTGATGACGATGAGCGTCTTCGAGTTGCAACCACGTCAACAAGTGAAGAAAACATTGAAACAGTGAAAAAAATTGTTTTGGAAAATCGTCGAATCACTATTAGGGAAGTTGCAGAGGATGTTGGCATATCAATCGGCTCATGCCATGCAATTTTCTCGAATGTTTTGGGCATGAAACGTGTGGCAGCGAAGTTTGTTCCAAAATTGCTAAATTTTTAAAAGCAACGTCGCATTAGTATCGCTCAGGAGTTGTTGAATGACGTCAACGACGATCCAGGTTTGCTCAAAAGGGTCATAACTGGTGACGAAACGTGGGTATATGGTTATTACGTCGAAACCAAGGTCCAATCATTCCAATGGAAGCGGCCAAATGAGCCAAGACCGAAAAAAGCACGCCAAGTTCGATCAAATGTGAAGGTTTTGCTCAATGTTTTCTTCGATTACAATGGCGTGGTGCATCATGAGTTCTTGCCAACAGGTCGTACGGTTAATAAGGAATACTACAAGGAAGTTATACAACGTTTGCGTGAAGCAATACGGCTCAAACGAATTGTGGAAAAAAAATCATGGATTCTGCATCACGATAATGCACCAGCTCACACATCAATGCTTGTTCCTGATTTTTTGGCCAAAAACAACACCCTAATCATGCCTCAACCACCTTATTCACCGGATTTGGCTCCCTACGACTTTTTCCTATTCCCAAAACTGAAGAGACCAATGAAAGGAAATAGTTTTGCCACAATTGATGAGATAAAGTTAGAATCGAAGAACAAGCTGATGGCCATACCGAAAAGCGCATTTCAAAAGTGCTTCGAGGATTGGAAGAAGCGCTGGCATAAGTGCATTATATCTGAGGGGGATTACTTTGAAGGGGACAAAATGGATATTGATGAATAAATAAATACTTTTCAAAAAAATTCAAACTTCACCTTTTCTTTTGAACAAACCTCGTAGATATATATATATATATTGAAAAAACTCTCTCGTTTTTTTTCTTGCAAGTGAAACAAGTGACCTTGTGAATAACTCACAGTGAATAATAATTTTCTCAAAAAATATTTTTACTTTTCTTTTATTAAAATAAACCGACAAGTTATCTGGATTGTTTTTTGGTACTAGGGTTCAATTCCTGGAGGATTAAATACAACTCTTCCGACATAATCATCTATTACCTTTGGAATACAATACAATATAATCTCGTGATTTTTCTCAATTTAAATTATTATTATTTTATAAAGCATCATGGCCAGCAAAATGCCTCAAAATCCTAAATTCCCAAATTATCAATTCAGGATCAAATTTTGAAAAAAATGAAAAAACCATTCGTAGATATTTCAACAATAGACCTATGAACCAAAATTGAATGCTAAAAAACTCAAAAATCCGAAGAGATAGAATATTTTAAATATTCCGAAAATTTACCCTAAAATGACTCAATCTCCCTTTCAGGGGCAATTAAAACAAAATGCCCAAATAGGATTCTTTGGTATTTCAATGCTTCACTTTTCGAAGCTAAAATCATATCAATGGATTTTTGGGTTTAAGAGATTTTTAAAAACCCTGAAAACAAATTTTGTGTCCCCCTTTAGTTTTAGAATTTCAAAAAAATAATTTTTATAAAAAAAAATAAAACCGACTTCAAAAAATTAAATGCAACAAATAAAATAATAAAACTCAAAAATAAAATAAAATACACTAAAAGGTAGGAATATAAAATAATAATCTAATTTAGTTACAACTAAACGACCAAATATTTAAATTAAATCACTTTTTAAAGTAGGTGCCAAACATATACATTTTATGAATCAAACGATTTTACTTAGTACGATTGGCGGGTACGCTCGCTTATATAGTTTGTTTAGCACCGACTTCAAAAAGTGATTTCATGTAACAATTTCGTCGTTTAGTTGTAACCAAATTAGATTATTATTTTATACCTTTAAGTGTATTTTATTTTATTTTTGAGTTTTATTATTTTATTTGTTGCATTTAATTTTTTTGAAGTCGGTTTTATTTTTTTTATAAATTTTATTTTTATTTTTCTCTTTTTAGTGATCTTATTAATAATGACTTAATATAATAGCTTGCATGCATCTCGTAAGAATGAATCAGAAAATGATAATAAAATTAAATTCATAAATATAGAAATTCTCTAGAGACGTTTGCGGGTTTTAAATTAACGTTTTAAGATTGATTTTTTTCATAAAAGATTTTATTTATTATGTTGATATTGATGAGGCAGTCCAAAAAAGAAGAAGATAATTTACACTATTATTCATAAAACCGACGTTTCGGAGGCATTCCCTCCTTCTTCAGGGTTTTGAAAAGTCAGTGAAGGTAAGTAATTTCGATTATTTATTTGCTCATAAGAATTAGATATTTACGTTAATTCGTCATTGATCATATCATCAGAACTTGACTAAATTAATGTGGGACCACCCCTAAGGTTCCTTCTTTCGAATATAAAAAGAATCATCGAAATCGGTTGATAAACATAGAAGTTATGCCTAGACAAACAGAGCAATAAAGGTCCAATACCAATGAAAAAAAACGGGACCAATCGGAAGCTAGACTGAACCCTATTAAAAAAAATCATCAAAATCGGTTCAAAATTGGCGATGATATCAGGTAACATAGAAACAAAAAAAAAAAATTCAGAATTTAGAACCTCCTTCTTTTGTGAAGTCGGTTAAAAATCCATTCTTAACACATCCATATACCCACTATTCAGAAAGTTCAAAATTTTCTGTTTTGGGTTTTAATTCTGGAGCGTTTTCAAAATATTGTTAATAGATATCTTGAAAAAAAAATTCATTTGACGAGAGCGTTTCGGTCACTGACTTCATTGATTAATCTGGTTCTTTAACAAAGCCCTTTAGATCCAGCCCTTTATTATTTCTACATAAACTTATTCGCTCATTAATACTCTTATCGAATATTGGACGTACAAGAGACACAAGTGGCTTAATAACCGATAATTCCAAAAGATAAAGGACTTTGCAAACTTGAGCTTTAATGGGGGATTCACATCAATGACCAGGCATCCTCGAATCATTAATTACTCTTGGTGTAAAAATTATTATACCTAGTATCTTCTTTAATGCCAATTTTACATTTAAAGATTCATTCTTTCCTTAAGAAAAATTATTTAATTATGTTTCTTTTAATGTAAATACAATATCACCTACTTATTCTAAAATGTATAATTATAATTTAATCATTTTTTATTTATTTATTTATTTATTTTTTATTTAAACAATAATATGTTCAATTTTAACAAAGAAAATATTAAGAAAAATTGTTATTGTATATAATATGTATATGTTATAGTAAAAACCCGTTTTTATTAAGTAATCATTCTTACTAGTTAAAACGCGTTTCACTGAAAACATTTATGTCAACTAGAGTTTACTGATGTTAACTTTTAAGGAGATAAATGTTGGTTCTAGAAACATTTTTTTATTATTATTTACTGATGAAGGTTGAGTTTGGTTCAAATTTCTAGAATCTTCATTTTTGGCCTTCCGTCTCAATTTCGGTGTTTATTTTCAAAAATTTTTAAACCAAAATGACAAAAATTAGAAGCAAAGCTGTAGAGGATGTAATTTTTGACATTTTAGTTTAAAAATTTTTGAAAATAAACACCCAAAATGAGGCGGATGGTCAAAAATGAAAATTATAGATCTTTGAACCAAACTCAACAACATCAGTAAACTCTAGTTTCCACAAAGATATTCAGTGCAACGTATTTTAGCCAGTAAGAACCCGTTCTTACTAAAAAACTGGTTTTTACTTCAACATATATATATATATGTAAATCATATTCACCACAAATATAGGTGGCTGGTTATATTTAGTCATTAACGGTTGGTAGTATTGAATGATGTCGAGAGCCATTCTAAACAATATCTTTCATCTCCAATACATTAATATAAACGGTTACGTGGTTTAATGACACTTATTCAATTTGTAATTAATTGGGTTGAATAGAACAGACCTTATTCGATTCTGAAATAATAATAGATTTATTTACATTTGTACATTAGGAATTAATTAATATTATACATATTTTATAAATCATATTCACCTGAAATAATAATAGAAATGAATAAGTGTCATTAAACCACTTAACCGTCAATATTAAAATATTGGAGATGAAAGATATTGTTTAGAATGGCTCTCGACATCATTCAATACTACCAACCGTTAATGACTAAATATAACCAGCCACCTATATTTGTGGTGAATATGATTTACATTCAGAATCGAATAAGGTCTGTTTTATTCAACCCAATCACTTACATATATAAACATGTAAATATGGTAATTCATTGTAAAAAAAAAAAAAGATTCATTTTAAAATAAAAATATATATTCAAAAAAAAGTTAAAAAAATTGCTTTTATTTTAAAATAAACTAAAAAGTAGAAAAATAGGTTTTTTATTACTACTTTATAGCTAAACAATTTATATACCTAGATTGGTTTACCTTACCTCTCGGTTTGACCGGGAATGCCAAGGATTGAAAGTATGGTTCAGATGTCCCGGTTATTTGGAAAAAAATATCAAGTGCAGCTGCGAAAAAGTTAATTTTATTGGATTTCTAAACGCGATTAAAAATACAAAGAAATAGAAGAAAAAGTAAAAACTTTTTCGAAACTCGGTACCTTTTTTAGTTAGAGCCGCAGCAAGTAATTTCTTTTGTATATTTTTGTATGATTTTTAATAAAGTTCAATTGAATTCTCTCTCTCTCTCTATAACGAGTATCGTTTTAGTCAGAGTGCAAAAGGCCATTCCTAGAATAATAGAAATTATGAAATTCATCTCTAATAGTTTCGGACAAGTCTCGACTTGAACTTTCAGGTCTGGCCTGTATATGTATGGTATTATTGAAATTCACCTTTGATCTAAAGAAAAAGAGATGATTATATCCGTGCTCTTTTTTTGTTATTTTAATTGATCAGATTCTAATGAATCGCTCACCCGCGCATTAAATAATAAAAAAAGTCAAAACTCGGTGCACTAGAGGTACACTAGTAATTATTAATAAACTTAAATATAAATTGTTCATTTATGGCTATATTATAACACCCTCTTAAAATCTCAATAGAATAATTCAAAATATATTTTCTGCCTTTTGAATATTCCAAAAATCAAATCATTACTATGTGTATGTACTATGTCGTTTTGGTCTTCAAAAAGCCCTAATGTCTGAATATCGAAAAAAAATTTTTTGGCTTTTCTGCCTTTCTTGCCATAAGCCAATTTACGATACCACTTATTTTTTTTTAATTTGTCTCTACCCCGGGGTCAGATTTTAGCCGGATCCCTTGAGTCGGAGACGAACCCGGGTTCACTTGGTTAGCAGGCTGGCACGCTAACCCCTAGCCTATCCGACCCCCCCCCCCCACGAGATATTAATTGTTTAGTAAAAATGTCTGTGTTAGTTAGTATAGTATGACGTCACCAAATTTTGTGTACGCTCTAGCACAAAAACTAGTCTGAATATCAAAACGAAATTTTACGTTTGCACGGAAACCTAAACAAAATCCAAGCTATTATAAATCGATTTTTTTCCAATTTGCCATATCTTATTAAAAATAAATTATAAAATAAAATTACTTTAATTTGAAGAAAAATACTTTTGTCTCCGGACCGACTAGAAAGATAGACCTGCCTGTGAGTTCTAGGCTATGCATTGAAATCGAACGCTCTGAAGTGCGGGTTGCATCATTAGGCGTTAAATTTTAAAACCATATGTATTTGAATACCACTAAAAAAACAACTAAAATTTAATTTAATTTCAATCTAAACAGATTCATACACCATGATTAATTTTACGTTTTTCATTTAAATATGAAAAAAAATATATTGGATTGTGAGTAAAATTAAAAGAAGGAAGGACAATTAATTATTTTGTTTTTTGAAATTTATTACCTATAATTTGTATCATCTGTAAAGAAAATTCTTTCATTATTGAGTACGACTTTTTAGGATATTTTCTTTTAGTATTTTTTTAGTTCTTTCAAAATTTCTTACATACGACTTGGGGGGAAAATGAATGGATACAAGAGTAACCAGTACTCAAATATATATTTTTTACTCCAAAAAATGTGATCTCTCTCAATGTAATCATTCAATTAAAATTTTATTAAACTTTCTCGGAACCGAAATAACAGAGGATGGCTCTCCAATGAGTTGCCGACCCAAACAATTTAGGCAGCAGAAAGGTCTAGATCAAAAGCTGTGTTACCATTTTTTTAAGGTGAAGGCAATTTTTTTAAAAATATAATGGATTTAAAACTGAAAATTGATAATAAATAAGCTATATATTATATTCAAAATCAAATGTTTAAAACATTAAATTATAAATACAAAATATGTTTCTAACAAAATATTTACCTGGATTAAAGAAAATATAAAAAATCTAGGGGAGAGCAATTCCCTCTCCTAGGGTTTCTATTCCTTCTATAAAAATCAATAATTTCATACTTAATTTCTATATTTTAAAATTTATTGGTTTATATTTATATTAATAAATATATTATTATTTTAATTTTTACTTGTAATTAAAAAACATAATATACTTCTTTCGAGTAAAATACGTTAGTTAAAAAAAACATTGAGAAGTCTCTCAAAATAAATTAAATTCTCTTAAAACAATTAACATTTCACCCAAAGATATTACATCAATTTCAAGAATGAGGACTGAACACTCATCACAGAAGTTACACCTGCATCGAATTGGAGTGGTGGAGTCCCCATTGTGTAGGTGTGAACTTGCCAGTGAGGGGCTCAATCATGTGCTTCTTGAATGTGATCTAAACAAAAAGTGGACGCAAATGCTATACAGTGAAATCAACGAAATTGTGAAATTCCCAATAAATAGTGATTATCTTTTGTGCTTGTGTGAGTGCAGTGAAAAAGTTGTTATGGCTCTTCAGAGATTTGTACTAAGGGCTAGTGTAAATATTTAAAATTGTATATACTCATATACTAAATCCACATTATATTTATAATTAATTAACATTAAGTTCTAATGAAAATGTATACATACTTAACTAGATAAAATAATACAAAGAAAGTGATTGGCTAAATGGTTCAGACCAAAGGGCAGGAAGGGGGAAAAAAATTCTCAAACAAAATTTTATCTTCATAAGTCATGTCCTATATAAGAAGAAATGTATATTTAATTAGTTACTTCATTTAATCAAATTATAATTATCAAAACATGATAAATTGCTTAAAAATTGCATTTGAGAATTTCTTGAAGGATTTCATATCAAAAATTTTCGGAGAATATTGGCCGGCTGATTATCTTATCAAGTAACAGGATTCTTTCCATTCTTATTCCTCTCTTCATTTGGTGTCGAGACATGCCCGAGGCAGCATCGAACGACCCCGAGGAGCCACGCAAAGGTAAATAACCCTTAATATCCACCCTTATATATATTTATGTATTTATTTATTTATTTATACAATTTTTGACCTTACCCCTATATATACATATTATATATATGCATTTACCTATATATTAGGGTGTCTCATTTTAGAACAACATTTTTTTCACAAAAAATAGAGGTTTTAAGTAAAATAATAATAAAAATTATTGTAAAGAAAATTTTTAAAAAGTTTCTAATAAAATTTTCAAAAATTTTCTTTACTTTATTTAAAATGTTACACCATTCTACCTTAACAAAAATTAAAACTTATTATTATTACATATTTATTAGCTATTTTAGCTATAGGTACATACATTTTATGTTGGTCCTTTGTTGGGTATTTTCGAGTTTTTACGCTGACAAGAGCTCATATATTTCAAAATAAATAAAAAAGATATATATACCCCACGTTTCAAGTCTATCTCAATTATAACCTGTGCCCCCAGAGATGTAAGTTTCCCATCTAAATAACATGGGGTTTTTGGCATTGAACGAACGGTTTTTTATTATGGCCAAAGTAATGGTTCAAAAAATTTAAAACTCTGTAGACTTTATCCTTATAATAGTAGCTATCCATTATAATTATCACAGATTTTTAGCTATTATAATTTTAGAGTTTTAGCTAGAAAAATACTGCTATATCTTGAGTTACTAATTTATAGACTCCAAATTTTAATAGCTAAATATCTGTAGAAAATTCAGAGGATATCTACTATTATAAGGATAATGATTAGAGAGTTTCAAATTTTTTGAACCATTACTATGGTCGGAATAAAAAATTGATCGTTCAATGCCAAAAACCCTATGTTATTTAGATGGAAACCTTGCATGCTGGGGGCACAGGTGATAATTGAGATAGAGACTTGAAACGTGGAGATATTTTTTTATTTATTTCGAACCATGTGAACCCTTGTTAGCGTAAAAATTCGAAAATACCCAAAATAAGGACCACCCTAATAAATATGGTATATGGAATATGTATTAAATAATACAGTCAATTATAAAATACAAGACAATAAAGAGCATTACTACAGTCAACAATATAATATTATTTATGGAAAAGAACTCATTTTTAAATTCTACTAAAAATGGCGTAAACTGAAGAACAAAGCAAAGTTACCACCGTGATAGTTTTGAATTAGTTAAAATAAACAATTAAAAATGCCTTTTCATGCGTGACACTCTGTGACAATAAACATTATTAAAATACTAAATCATTCAAATTAATTTTTACTCTATATTTTTCATTGGAAATTATATCATGTCAATTATTTTACCAATTAAATTAGAATCGTGATATTAAACAAAATTATTAATAATTTCCGGCTGGATAATAAATAGCAAAAGTTCAATTTTATTTTATTTTTATTTTTTAGATTTTTTAATATGATTTATTTATTTAATTAACATTCCCTATAAGGCTCCTAATAAAATGATGTGCTGTGAATTGTGTAATCTATCCACTGGCCCCTATATTCTTCAAAAAATGAAGGCTTTAATATTTGAAAATTTTAAGGAATATTATTTTAAAAATAAATATTTAAATGATTTGGCGTAGATACTCTTAACTATTGCGAGTGGCATGAAGATAGAAAATTAGACTCACTTAAGGTAGTTCTTTCACAAATGCGATAATTCAAGAAGTCTTCGAAACTTGGAATATAAGTCATTAAAAGCATAATAAATACACTGTTAAAATTTGAAGACGATTTGCCACACCAAACATGAAATAATTGCAATTAAAAATGAAATTTTTACATATGATAGATTGGGAAAGGGTGGGAAAATGATTATTATTTTATTTTTTTTCATTAAAGGACTTTGACCATCTTGATGAAAAACTAATATTTGTTAGAATAATATATTCGGAGCAACTTAAAAAAAAAATTGAAATTATTTACCACGTAGTTCTGATAAAAAATAAAAAAAAACACATATTTGTGCGATTATTTTTAGTGGAGGGGATAATATCAATGTCTTTGAAACAATTCATAAAGAGAATAAAGTAGTACAAAAAGTACAGTCACGTTAAAAAAATATAACCTTAAATTTTACTACCGTTCATATTAATAGAGTGGTCACGAGGCCAAAACTTTTTGTGTGGATTGTTGCCAAAGAACCTTCTTAAGTCCAGGGGTTGGTTATTCCCCTTAAAAAATCTCATTCCAGACAAGATTCCTAAACTTTTTTGTCCCGTAGACCCCTTGCCATGTTTTTCTGTTTTGGGTAGACCCCCTGCTTAAGAAAATAAAGTTTTACTTTTAAAGAAATTTTAATTTATTCTAATAGTATATTATATACAGAGCTCGAATGTAATATTTATTTTTATATCTCTCCTAAAAATTAAATTTATGAACCCTTCCAAAAATGGTGAAGTGATACAAAGGGTCACCCCTTACCTTGCATTTTCGGATTTTTTTAAGAAATTTTAAATTATTCTATAATATAATAATAGTATATTATATATAGAGCTCGAATATAATATTTATTTTATATCTGTCTTAAAAATCAAATTTAAAATCAGAAATTTCACAAGGCTAATATAGCCTTGCCATTTTTCGTTTTCGGTAATAAATTTTTTTTAGATATATTTCAAATGAAATATTTCTTTTCAATTCTTGACCGTCTGATCCCAAATATACTAACATATCTATAATTTGGATATTTCAAATTTTTTGATCAAAATCAAAAATTTCAAAAGGCTATATATATAATCTTGCTTTTTTTCGTTTTTTGACAAAATTTTTTTTCGAGATATTTGAAATAAAATTTATTTTTTCAATTCTCTAGGACCGTCTGATCCCAAATAATATATTAAAATTCCTATAATTTGTATATTTCAAATTTTTTGTCAAAATCAGAAATTTCACAAGGCATATTGCAATTTTTTCGTTTTTCTACAATTTTTTTTGAGATATTTCAAATAAAATATATTTTTTCAATTCTCTAGGACCGCCTGTTCCCAAATATACTAACATTTCTATAATTTGGATATTTAAAATTTTTTGTAAAAATCAAAAATTTCACAAGGCTATGGTGAAGTGATACAAAGTGTCCTCTATTACCTCTCATTTTCGGATTTTTTTAAGAAAATAAAGTTTTACTAAATATACTGTTTCACTCAAAAACTTTAAACTTATCTAGGTATTAATTTGTGAGAAATTAAAAAAAATTGAGTATCATATTAGAATAGATAAAAAATTATACTATATATATTTGTCTAGATTAATTTGCCGCAACGCTGACGTAATGCTGCCGAGAGAGAGCGCCATCGGTATATTTGCGGCAAATTTGAAATATAATCGTAATATGGACTCAAATTTCGAAATGAAAGACTCCAATTGATTTTAAATTAAGAAACATTAAATATATTGATAATTATTACCCCCCCCCCCTTCACCACTCAAAAATTAAATATTCAATTCGCTTTTCTTTGCGCACAGAAAAAGAAATCAATCACATCTTATTTGATTTATATATTATTTGTTTATTTTTTAATAATTTGCCACTTTTTTATAATTTTTTAAAAATCTAAATTTTGTTATTCTTATTTTTTGATTTTTACAAAATTAAACGACTTAAGACACGCATGCCCATATGAGTTTCTCATTGCAATACTGGAGGGAGCAGCCTGTCATACAAACAACACCTGATCTCTTTTAAATATTTGGAGCCTTATATCGATTATCGATCCCAAATTTAAAAAAATGATATAATATAATTCTCCTCCTCACACGATACCACTTATTTAAATAAATCTATTTCCACACAAAAAATATCACAATGCTGTAGATTATAGAAAAAAAAATACTTCCAGATTCATATCTAGAGCCTCATTTCTGTAGCTGTGTCAGGACGAAAATGAGGCGAAACTTTTAAGAGACTATGTATTTTCGGGAGTTTACAGGTATACATTTGGAGTGTGGTTTTTTAAGAGGAAAAAAAATTTTGGACCGAGACGCTGCCCGCCAGGGCACCAGCTTGGAGGGCCGAGCTTCGAGGGCGTGCCGAAGGCTGCACGAAGCTCGTATCTATATATTAAATTACCTATACCCCAGCACCTTCTCATTCAAGATTTCATACTTATTAGTAGAATTGAGGTAAATTAAAAATTTCTAAAAATGTCAAACTTTGCTAAGAAAATAATATTTTCACCTTCGTTTTTTTGGGTAATGGAAATAAAATTCAACAATGAAAATTTTTCCTAAATTGTATAGGTATTGATAAATAATTGTCTCGGAATTAGGATGCGCGCGCAGCTTTGGTCAGCAACCCAGCGGACAAGCTCAGACTTGTTCAAGAGGGAGGGATAAGGGTAAATACGGTGCGTGGGCAACCCGACGCGACGCGGCTTTTCCATTGAATTGATCGGATCTTTTGGATTAATTAGAGATAAGAAAATTTCAGTTAACCTAAAGCGGGCGCGGTGTCATTTGTAATTCCAGCGTTCACGCGTAACCTAAAAGACCTATGGGATATTTCAGGGATTTAAAACACTAATTAATTAATAATCATTTATTTTTTTGTATTCAGACACATTATCATTATGTAAGGAAACAATTTGTCGAAATAAAAAATAACTTAAACTCAGATAAAAACAAAATTATAAAATCAAATAACATAACTCAAATTTTCTTTGGATTAGAAAGCAATTTGTCAACACAAAATCCTCTCATATACCTCTAACTAGCTTTATATTAGAATAAATTAAAATTTCTTTAAAAGTACTACTTTATTTTCTTAAAAAATTCCTAAAATGAGAGGTAAGGGGGACCCTTTGTATCACTTCACCACTTTTTGAGCGGTTTATAAATTTAATTTTTAAAGAAGAGATATAAAAATAAATATTATTTTCGAGCTCTGTATATTTACTCTTATTAAGCGAGCAAAAATTGTATATTTATTTGTAAATATATATATTTGTATCTTGGTTATATTTTGAAAACGACTCTACCGATTTTGATGAAATTCACGGGTTAGGGGGTTTTTGGGGTGACAATTCCATCTGTCACGGTCTCATCTTCGACAAAATTGTTTTTAATGGGTTTTTTCGTAATCAAATTAATTATTCTCAGGTAGACAAATCCCATTCTTAGGGTTTTAAAAAAGGTTTCCCTTTTCCTTTTGTACACAGGCAGACAATGGGTTGCCTTAATTCATTGTTCTAAAAGGCCTTGAAGAAGTATTCTGATTGTGGATTTTAACATATTTTGTTTTCCATAAACGTTAGAAATATTAATAAACGTTTTATAATTGTTTTTATAAAGAACTTTATTTATTTAATAGAATAAAAAATAATCAAGAACTTATTTAAAAACTTATTTAAAAATATAATGGTTGAATCAAATCAGGTGCAGGAGGTGGCGTGTAGTGGTGGGGGATCTGGGGGCAGGGCGAGGTTTCGGGGGTGGGGTCAAGCGGGGTGGGGGTACAGTGGGCGAATACTATATATATTTGTATTTTTTTTTAATTTGAAAACGTCTCTCAAATAAAAATCGACCTTTTTATCAGAATTTTAAATTAAAAATAATATTAAAATAAAGGTTTTAACTGAAGGAAGAAGTCGGTTTTATTTTTTTTTTCATAAAAATTATTTTTTCTTTTGCATGATCTCGGGAACAATTTTCATTTGATCAGATCTTAAGTGAATATTTTATCTTATTTGTAATAATGTGCGTAAGTTGGTGTAGACGTTACATATGGTCAGTAGGTTTAATCCTATCTTTTATTCATTAGCTTTTAGCGAGATTATACCCAGAAGTTTTTGTAAACCATGTAATTAATAAAAAATATCTTAATTTCGATAATTATAATTATGTTTGAAGGATTTATCAATATTTGTACGAATAGGAGCCTAGGGATAATATATAATAATTTAATTAAAAGTATCGCTATTCCATTTGTAAACAAACACAAACACTCTGTTGAATATATGAATGCTTGCTATATTCATGTTTATTTTTATATTTAATTAATTAGCCTTCCATTTAAAGATTTTATATAATTTTCATTCATATTTGTTTAAAATATTTGCAAAATGAAATGGATATAATAATATAATATCCATAAATAGAATATAACACGAAATATATTTGTTCAATATAATGTAAATATATATAAACAAGATGATATTTTTAAAACTGAAGATGCCATAATTTTTTAAAATTCCGTTTAAAAAGTTAGTGTCGTAAAATAAATAAGATAAAAATTTGAAATTTACAGGAAATATCTCTTTGTTTTCTTGCAAATCAATAATCGAATTAAAAAATTTAATCGAATGATTATTTTAATGAGAATAGAGTTTTATGTAGAGTCAAAAATAAAATAAAAATATCTTTTATCATAGAGGGTTAGGTAACCCAAATTTTTTTTTTCACCTGGAACAAAGACAATTTAGACAGCACATCAGTAAAGTGTTAGTAGGGTTAATGAGGGAGCCGAGTTTTAGCCCGTCGAAATTTTATATGCTAGCCAGGCTCGAACCCGGGCCTTCCGCTTAAACATCGTCATCAACGATACTGAAGCAGGGCCAGCGCCTTAGCCAGCTCGGCCAACCCGACTCCCCAAAAGATCACTTAACTAGGTTTATTTTATTAAATTTATTTAGATTTAAAATGATAGCGTGAGGGACCTCCAAATATACCGTTTTAAGCTGGTTTTTCTACCTGTCGGCGTTTAGAATTCGTTTAACTTAAAATTATGAAAAATTCCACAAATTCGCTCATTCCTTTCTTATTAATGACAAAAAAAATTAATTTGATATCTCAAATATTTTGGTGGTTAAATACCTCACTAGGCGATCCGACACGCACTTGGCCGGCTTATATTATTATTTATTAAATATTTTTTAATTAAATAATTTTTTTTGTTGGGCAATTATGCTCAAATTTATTTAAATCGAAATAAATTGTTATATTCAAATAATAATGTATAATATTATACATAGTATAACCTATGTTTATCTACTTGAAAAAAGCTTTAGATATTTAAGTGATATTTAGGTTTGTCCTAAATTGATTTTCAATTTAAAATTAGCTCTGATGACGTCAACTACTAATATCCAATCAAGCCACGAGATTAATTTCATGGTTGCCTTTTCAGATCTTTTCCCTAACCTAAAAATTCAATTATCAACTAGCAAAAAAAACTCTCACTACTTTGATACTATGAAAGCTTCAGACGGGAAATCAGTTAAGTAAAATCCTCTTAGAAATCGGTCATGTATTTAACATCTTGGCCTAAAAATCGCTATGCTAATGAAATATTTTTAATACAGTGTAGAGATAATTTCAGAGAATAATATTCATGATGATTTGCTAATCAAGGCTGATTGACATAAATAGCCAAAAGTGAATGGTTTGTCATGGTGATGAAATATTTTTCATTTCACCACAGTAGTGCAGTAGTAATTAGAGCATCCATTACTATTGGTAAGTGCCTGTTCTCACTACGTAATCTCGTGGTCAAAAATATAACTAAAACAAACGGACAAGCTGCACAGTTATCAATCATGCCGAAGATAATTTTTCAAAATTGAGATGCCGAAGAATATTTAAATAAAGCACTTAATATTTCAGAAGATTGTAAACAACAAACTTATAATCTATTTTTTTTGTTTGTTTATTTTTTTTAATAATTTTGTTTATACAATAAAAATAAATTCTAAGACCCGATTGTGTTAGTTTTATTTTGACCACCTGTTAGCGCTGTTTAAAAACGGACAGATACCAATATCATAGAATTTTCAATAAAAATCAACACCAATCGTTTAAAAATCGCTGCCTCATTTAAATAAATCTAAATCTTAAATAATAATTCTCCATTTCCTTTTTGAATGCATGCGATTTTGTTTAGAGAGTGGCGTTAATTGAAAAAAATTCCAATTAAAAAATAAATAAATAAAAAAACAAAAAAATAACAACCATCGAATTGTCTCTGAATTGGATGTGTGTCAAGTGGATCGCTCTTTTTTTCTTTTTTTCTTTTTTAGAAAAAAACGAAGAGATTTCGCGGTGGGATGAAGAGCGGAAGAGTGAATTAATCTCTACCACTGTCAGACAATTATGAATGAGACGCCAATTCATTCAACTATTCTTTTACACAATACAAAGAAAACTTTTAAATGTCAAATACTCTCCTTTTTGTTTGTTTTTTAAGAGTCGAGGTAGACGAGAGAGTTCTATTATTTTTCCTTTCTAGTATGTCAGTTACCTATTGCGACAAGTTAAATCCCTTGAATGTGCAAAAAAATCTCATGGCAAGGGCCCTGGCAATGTTTTAAAAGGGCGAGATAATTTTTTTTTTGTTTCTTTGAGTTAAAAAATTGATATTTAGAGAACAAAGAGATTTACATTACAATCCAAGGTGTTCAGATGGAAAAATTAGATTATTGGATATAAATTGGATTTTTCTTTGAGATTTTTTTTTGTTTTTATCAAGGTATGAGGCAAGAGAGGGCCCTGAGGAGAGTGAAGATTAATTGAATTTTTCATTGGTAATAAAACTTTTTCGTTTATATTTCCGGAACCATTTCTAAAAGTAATATAGTGATTCAATTTTAGTATAAATAAATTAAAAAAAATCAAGATTGGCGAACCATTGGCCCTCATACAAGATTATTTTCAATTATTACATTTTGAAAATGTGTAATAAGCTCTCTTTATTGCCAGCATCTTCTCGAGATCACTCTCTACAATCCCCCCCCCCCAAATGCGATTTATATAATTAAAAATCCTTGTA
This sequence comes from Forficula auricularia, assembly GCA_024734495.1. Classification (NCBI taxonomy): domain Eukaryota; kingdom Metazoa; phylum Arthropoda; class Insecta; order Dermaptera; family Forficulidae; genus Forficula; species Forficula auricularia. Next base: position 25,829,398 of record JALMQS010000099.1, read on the forward strand.
TATTTCCTCTTCCAAAGAAATTTTTTATTTCTTGAATGAGTAGGTATTTCTTTAAATAAGAGTATAATTTTTTTTTTTTTTTTGGCTTTTCGGCCTTTCCAGCCATAACCCATTTACGATAATATTTATTTTATTTAAATTTGTCCCTACCCCGGGGTCAGATTTTAGCCGGATGCCTCGAGTCGGATTTGAACCCGGGTCCACCTGGTTAGCAGGATGACACGCTACCGCCTAGCCTATCTGACCCCCCCCCCCCAAGAGTATAATTTTAATGAAAATAAAATTGTTTTTTTATCAATATCGGAAAACTGATCATAAAGGGAAGCCTTTGCTAACTTTTTTCTTTTTCGAAGGTGGAAAAAGTAATTTTTTTAAAGCTATTTAATTGAAATTATATCAATTCATCTCTTTATGAAATACTCATTTAAATAATAGTAGTATAATTTTAATGAATTTCATATTTTATTTTTTAGCAATATCGAAAAAAACTGATCATAAAGGGGGACCCTTTGCTACTTTTCTTCTTTTTCGAAGGTTGAAAAAAGTATTTTTTTTTTTTTTAAAGATAATTAATAGGAATTATATCCATTCATCTCTATATGTAAAACCCATTTAAATTATAGTATAATTTTAATGAAAATCCATTTTTATATTTCTATCAATATCGAAAAACTGATCATAATAGGGGGGGACCCTTTGCTACTTTTCTTCTTTTTCGAAGAATGAAAAGATAAATTTTTTAAGAAAATTGATCTCAGAAGTAAGTTAGGAGCATCCGAGAGCTTTCGATAGGATTTCCTTTTTTCAGGAGGGATAATTCGATAGGGTTTCCTTTTTTCAGCATGGATAATTCAAATCCATTTGAATCTTATGATTAGATATATCAAACAGTAGACATAAACTAAAGACTAATAAAATTATATTCATTCATCTTTATATAGAATACTCATTGAAATAATGGTATAATTTTCAAGAAAATGAAATTTTATTTATTTATCAATATCAAAAAAATCGGTCATAAGGGGGACCCTTTGCTACTTTTCTTCCTTTTCGAAGGGTGAAAAAATTTTTTTTGTATCCATTCATCTCTATTATATGAAATACTCAATACTAGTACCTACCTATAATTTTAATGAAAATAAAATTTTATTTTTCTATCAATATCAAATAACTGATCATAAAGGGAGAAGACCCTTTGCTAACTTATTTTTTTTTCGAATGGTGCAAAAAATATTTTTTTTAAGATATTTCAATAAAATTATATCCATTCGTCTTTATATAGAATATTCATTGAAATAATTGTATAATTTTCATGAAAATAAAATTTTATTTTTTTATCAAAATCGAAAAACTGATCAAAACGGGGGACTCTTTGCCACTGTTTTTCTTTTTTGAAGGGTGAAAAAAGTAATTTTTTTTTAAGATAATTCATAGAAATTATATTCATTCTTTTCTATATGTAATACTCATTTAAATATCAAATTTTATTTTTCTATCAATATCGAAAAACTGATCATAAAGGAGGACCCTCTGCTACTGTTCTTCTTTTTCGAAGGGTGAAAAGAATAATTTTTTTTAAGAAAATTGATTTCAGAAGTAAGTCAGGAGCATCCGAGAGTTTTCGATAGGATTTCCTTTTTTCAGGAGGGATAAACGATAGGGTTTCCTTTTTTCAGCAGTGATAATTCAAATCCATTCGAATTTTATTTTTTTATCAATATCGAATAAGTGATCATAAGGGGGGGCGCTTCGCTACTTTTTCTTCTTTTTCGAAGGGTGAAAAAAAGTAATTTTTTTAAAGATATTACATTGAAATTATATCCATTAATCTCTTTCTGAAATACTCATTTGAATAATAGTAGTTAACTATAAATTTAATGATAATCAAATTTTATTTTTCTATCAAAATCGAATAACTGATAATAATGGAGGACCCATTGCTAACTTCTCTTCTTTTTCCCAGGGTGCAAAAAATATTTTTTTTAATATTTAATGAAATTATATCCTAGAAAATCATAAAATGGTGTCATCTATTAAATCCGATGGAATGGAATATTTTTAATTATATGTCAGAGGGGTTGTTTTTCACCCCCTCGGGAATCGAACCCGAGTACCAGTAACAGCAATCTGGGCCATCTTGCTCACCTGTGGGATACGAACCTCTCTGACATATGTAAACGCGTAAAATATTTTACTCAAAGATTGTTATCTTAATTTGTAAAATTTCGCGATATAGTTATTCTAAATTTAAACATATAGCCATGCCATATAATTTAAATAAAAGTGGTTGAGTGTTTCGAATTTTGAAGAAATTCAAAATTTGAAGGGCAATGGAATGACTTTTCCTAATTTAATATGAAAGATATTAATTTGCCGATGGTAAGAGATTCAAATTTACTAGAAAATCATAAGATGGTGTCATCTATTAAATCCGATGGAATGGAATATTTTTAATTATATGTCAGAGGGGTTGTTTTTCACCCCCTCGGGAATCGAACAGCAACTCTGACATATAATTAAAAATATTCCATTCCATCAGATTTAATAGATGACACCAACTTATGATTTTCTAGTAAATTTGAATCTCTTACCATCGGCAAATTAATATCTTTCATATTAAATTAGGAAAAGTCATTCCATTGCCCTTCGAATTTTGAATTTCTTCAAAATTCGAAACACTCAACCACTTTTATTTAAATTATATGGCATGGCTATATATTTAAATTTAGAATCACTATATCGCGAAATTTTACAAATTAAGATAACAATCTTTGAGTAAAATATTTTACGCGTTTACATATGTCAGAGAGGTTTGTATCCCGCAGGTGAGCAAGATGGCCCGGGTTGCTGTTACTGGCACTCGGGTTCGATTCCCGAGGGGGTGAAAAACAACCCTCTGACATATAATTAAAAATATTCCATTCCATCGGATTTAATAGATGACACCATCTTATGATTTTCTAGTAAATTTGAATCTATTACCATCGGCAAATTAATATCTTTCATATGAAATTATATCCATTCATCTATTCATGAAATACTCATTGAACATCCCTATCTGATTTAATTATTCTTTTTTTTGATTTTTATAGAGTAATTTTTGCTTTTCTTATATAACAAAATGAGCTATGGCTCAGTAAGTATTAAAAAAAAATTATTCTTACCCCCATATTATAATTTAATTTAGCTTGCCAAAAATAATAATATTTGGATATAAATATTTATCGACATCATAAAAGTAAATTATCAATCAATAATCCTATAAAAATCTAATATTTTCATTATTTTTTGATCATAATTATTGTATCTACTAAACTATTGTTTATAAATACATTATTTTTTATTATTAATAAATTCATCCAAATTTTAGGGCCTATAAAAAGTAGCTTAAAACGTTTTTACGAATTTTTAGATTTAACGCTTAGTATTAAATTAATTATAATTAATATATAATTAATCTAATACTAATTTTTTATCTAAAAATGCAATGAACTCAAAATTCCCCAAAAATTAAATACTAAAATAATTAAATAACTATTAAATTATTTATGAAAAAGTGTTTGAATTTTCGAAATTACTAAATGAAATTAATATTGATTTCTTTTTGATGCTTAAGATTTTTAACTAACAGACTAACAGACATTTTGACAAAAAAATTATTATCTCGGAAAATATAATTTTTTAAATGTTTACTTATTAGGGCTTTTTCGTAGAGCGAAATGTCATGGTTTCGCTCAATTTTTTTAATCGAAATTGTTTCAGCTGTTTTTGAGATATTTCGAAAAAAATAAACAAAAAACCCACTTTTTTCATGCACAATTACAATACTTGACCATACCCTGTATGGTCAAGTAAAAATGGAGTCCAAATATGGCAAAATTGTGATTATTTTTTCGAAAATCTTGATATATCTTTTCACTTGAAAATCTGCCTTTATTCCTAAAAAACTTTTGAGGAGATTTCCAATTTCTTCTTATTAAAAAAAAAAAAAATTAAATGGTCAAATAGTATCAGATATGTTTTCCAATGGCCACATTCATTGCAGTGCTGCGCCGCATGCGGCCCGCGAATTGGACAGCCCTGGTCTAGAGCGAGTGTGCTAGCTCACATGTGCTTGGTGAAAATCAGCAACCGCTATAAGTACCTAGTACTTAACTGGAAAATAAAACAACCATATTACATCGATTATAAGACTCTACCGATTATAAGACGCGCCCTTATTTTTCTAAGCTAAAATAAAAAAAAAAAGTGAATCAATACATTACTCTAATAAGATGCTTTCGAATATAAGATGTACTATGAAATATAGACATCAAAAAAAAAAAAAAACGTCTTATAATCGATGTCATACGGCATTATTCTTATGAGAGAAAAACAAATTCAGCCAGGAGAGATTATATTAAATACTTTGAAAATTCATTAATTTTTATAATTAAAATCAAAACAGAAAATGAAAATACAAATAACCCAGACATATTTATTAATTCTCGCAAGTTATAATTAATTATTAGAATTAATTATTTTACGTTCAAGTTGTCGTTAACAGAATAATTTTATAAAAATAAAATTAAAGAGGAAAAAAACACAGTGAGCTGAAAAAGAAAATGGTAGAATAAGTAAAGTGGTTCAAGTGTTTCTCTCAGATAGTGATAAAAAATGGGGGTGTGTTAGATGAGAAGGAAACAGGACAGACAAGTGGAAGAAAAATCTATTTAGATGTTTTATTATAAAAAGTTTATTATGAATCATGACTAAGTTTATGGACAAGTTATGAAATTAATGGTTCTCATAGATTAATGGTTCGTGCGCATTCATTACATGTCTCACTTAGCTTTTATAAACGATTATTACTATGAACATGAGAATCAGGTGATAAAGGAACAAACAATATTACAAAATTACAACAAAATTATTTTATTCTCCTAAGGCAACGTTTCGTCCGTTTATTCGTACTTACTCAGGCTTCTTTTATAAACATAAAATTCGAATTGTTTTACGACGAAATTCACTGCCAACATCAATTATCAATAGAATTAAGTGGATATCGATGAGGCAGTCCAAAAAAGAAGAAGATAATTTACACTATCTTTTATTTATAAAACCGAGGTTTCGGAGGCTATTCCCTCCTTCTTCAGGGTTTTGAAAAGTCAGTGAAGGAAATCCAATGCGACGTTCCCCTCTGTCTCCTCTTTCAGTTGCGGTAACAATAATATCTTGTATTTCATTATCCGCAGAATTATAATGTAGTAATGATTTGCAAACATTTTTTGATATTAATTCTGCAAATCATTACTACATTATAATTATGCTGAGAATGAAATACAAGATATTATTGTTACTGCCTCTGAAAGAGGGACAGAGGAATGTCGCATTGATTTCCTTCACTGAATTTTCAAAATCCTGAGAGGAGATAGCCTCCGAAACTTCGGTTTTATAAATAAAGATAGTGTAAATTATCTTCTTCTTTTTTGGACTGACTCATCGATATCCACTTAATTCAATTATCAGTCTGTCTCCAAAAATTACTCCAATCTTATCAATAGAATAAAGAAGGTATGATCGTGAAAAAAGGTGAGTTGTTCTGTCCTGGAATTAGCTCATGTAGCCATTGAACGTTTAATTTTAGGGAAGACATACATCTTGTGTTTAGGGCTTAAACCCAAGGCACTTCCTCTGCCATCGTAAACTAAAAATACCTATCTATCGAGCTGATACACAAACAACCAGTTCTGAATATCCTCAAAGGTCAAACACGAAGTGGATTACCCGCAAGTGTTTACCGGGTTGGGATTGGAGTTGATGGCAATTTTGACCATAACTTTTGCGACCACCAACATGTTGGTATTTTACTTTAGTTTTGAGGCAAGACTGATCCCTACTTTAATGTTGATTTTAGGGTGGGGGTCCCAACCAGAGCGGATGCTGGCTGGAATATATTTGATAATATATACATTATTTGCTTCTCTCGCTTTGCTTGGGCGAATTTTGGCATTGGGAAAAAGAGCCATAAATATTATAATTGTATTGTGTGAGATTTTGGAGTTGAATGGCATGTATCTAGGATAAATTCCGTGTATCAGTGGTAGCCAACCCAAATGATCTTGCTGGGCCACTTTGGAAATGCATCATAACTCCGCGGGCCGTATATAAAACTATATTGCCCCATATTAGAATTAGACCAACTATAGACATTTTTTTGGAGTGAAAAATTGAAACATAATGAGTTATTATTATTGTTTACTATTATTCTTACACTGTAAACATAGATAATATAATGATAATGATACGAAACGCACATTATAAAGAAATATATAACACTAAAAATGAAATATAAAAAATAATATATAAATATAAATGAAATCATTAAAAAATATTTATTTTACTAGTGCGATATTTGTATCTCTACTCTTTCACTTAGCTTTTGCAAATCGATATCTGTCATATATTCGCAAGATTATTATTTAAAATCAAAGTTCTCATAATTTCGATAGTTTTTTTGAATATATGGGTTCAAAAATAATGTATTTTTTTAATACATTGGTTTTCACTACTTTGGCCATTATAAAATAAATATATTTTGTAAAAGTGTGATGAATCTCGCGGGCCGGAAAAATGCATGCGGCCCGCGGGCTCGCCACCCTTGGCGTAAATGATACAATTATGTAAATTCATGTAAATCTTAAGTCACATATATTTGAGAATTTTTAACTTCTATTTCAACATTTTTACATTTATAATAACAATAGGTATAAATTGACGATTCTACCCTCACCGACTCCATTGACTCGGTGGCTCATCGAAGAAATTTTTCCGCGGTTTCCCTATTTTATAGATACTATCACGACAGTTACTCTTCTGATTTAAAATCAGTTATTCCCCCCAAAGCATGTTTTGCGCGTAGCACGAGTTTCGCCGATTCCCATACTCTTTCGCGGTTAAATTGGAAAAGTGCCGGTCCACTTCATTTGTTTCTCCCCATGACCTCAAGGAACTGGAACTCTCTTCCGGTCTCCGTCTTTCCCGACACTCACAACCTTCAAACCTTCAAAACCCGGGTGCACAAACACCTACGCAACCACCTTTTCGATTTATCAATTTCCTCTTCTCTTCAGTAATGCAAGGGTCTCTCGAGATCCATAGGGGCTACAAGCTTACTGGTGCCCCCTTCTGCATTCAATTTCATTAGGAAAAAAAAATATTATTTTTATAAATTTCTGATTAAAAAAAAAAAAAAAAAATACTTCCCAAATAAATAAAATAAAAAATTAAATTCTAGGTACATGCCCACTAGAGAATACTACTCTTTTAAACAATACTAAAGTTTCATTTTGGATTAAAATCTTAATTTAAATTTAAATGGTGCCTTACACTCTAAAAGTATTCTTATTCATACCCTAAGATTGTAATTTCTTTGAAAAAATAATATACCTACCATAAACATTGTTTTATCAACCAAATATGATAATCCTATTCAATCTAAAAGTCAAATTGTTAAAAAAGGAAATTTAGTAAATAAATTTGTTCAGAATATCCACCCTTTCACAAGGTATACCCACAGGTACTAAATCTTCATTGATTTTTAAACTAGGTGATTTTGGCTCAACGATTGGTTCGTTAATCGAAAAGTCTCCCGTTGTTTTTAACCAACAGGTGTTGGAAGAAAAGAAACCACCCCGAAAACCAATCTACCCTCTTCTACTTGATGATAAGCCTCTTATTTTTTATTTCCTATACATTCAATTCAATAAAACAAATTAATTTATATAATTTGAGCGATTTTCGCCTGCATCTCTCTTAAGGATATTCTAATGGTTTATAAATAACTCGACTTTTGCAGATCATTTGTTTGACCACAACCATTCACCTTCATCGACCTTCCCTCCCTTTACATTTCATTTCAAAAAGCAGGAAATTGGATTTGTTTAAGTCAGCTGAAATTAAAAAGGCCATACACCTTAATCAAAACATCTTGAACAATCAAACAGACATAAAAACTTCACCAATAATTGACATTTTAATCAATGATATTTAATTTGAATTGGAATGTGATGGGGATGTATGGTGGGGGGTTTTTATTTTTTATTTTTTATTTTTAAATAGAAAATGGGAGATGGAAATTTTCACTATGCATCCTCATCACATTCCATAGTTTATTGGCCCATTTATGGGACATACATATTACATAATTTTCGGCAAGTTTCAAGTATAAATATCTTTTCTTTATTCCCAGTTTAGCCCTCTGTCCGCTCCATCTGTTCATTCGGCTCTCTCTTTAAGGTCATCCCATCTCCTGATAATTCTTTTATATTTACACTAAGTCATAAATAACTGCCCATCATATTAAAATAAATTCTGTTCATTATTTTATTTTATCTTCAGTCAATGTTCTTCTGACGATGAGTTAAGAGCTCGAAATATATAGAGTAAACTAAAAAAATCTTTGTATTTTAATTTTTCTCCTTGTGAAACACCACCAACTCCAACCTAATTTAATTTTAACAATGTTTCACTATAAACCAACACCGCGTTCCCTAAATTTGATTTATAAATAACCCTCCACCTTTAGTAAAACTTTTGGATATCTTTGCTAAATCAGCTAGCCGTCATATATGTATGCATCCCATAAATTTCAAGAATAATTACCAGAATCTCTGAGAGCTATTTAGATATATTGTAAAACCAAATTGACTTACAGCTAAGGTTAACCGGAGAAAGACAAATCGAACATTACTGTATAGTATTTCTTTTTAGATTACACCAAAATTAGATAGAATTAGACCAAAAGTTTATCATAAGTTTACTGGCTGATTCTTAGATTAGGTTTCAAATTTCTTTGCTCTGTGACTTATTGATGCTTAGATATAGCCCAGGGTACTCACACACACACGCTGTCCTTCATATTGTTAAATTTCTGGTGAGTTTTGGATTTTAAATTTTTTTAATTTAAGGACATCTATTTTTAAGGCTACTATTACTTGCATATCGTCGCTGATCTCAGAAAACTTCGTAAGTCTGATTTTTGGTCAAATATGTATTATACGTTTATACCGACCAACTTTTCACGGCGCGTTTGTCTATTGAAACCTTATTATTCTAATCCAATTTAATTTCGCGCTACGGACAAATAATACATATTGCATTGTATTTGTATGTATTCGTGTTTAAAATAGTTTTTCTTGTTTTCTGGCAAACTTTGAATTTAGGACTTAGGAGGTTTTGTAAGATCAGCGACGACATGTCTAAATGAAATTACCTTTTATAGTTTTGAATATAGAAGATTTCGAAAATTGGTCCTCCTGAAAGTGGATGCAATAATTAAATTTCATGTTTCGCCATTTAAGTGGAAGTGATTCAATTGAAAATTGAATATTTTTTCAAGACTCTTGACACTTTCAATGAATTTTAGTGATTTAATAATTTCTCGTTAACAAACATTTTGCGCTACCAGGCAGAAAAATGTTGTGCCAAATTTTATTTCATTACCTACAACTATTTGATACCACTCTAAATTGACCATTCACTTATTTTGGATTTATAAAATTTTTCAACCGGAAGCTATAAATATAGAAAACATCTAATCTAATTAGTTCTTTGTTTTAATTTGACACTAAGAACAAACTTTCTTCGACTTTATTTTATAGAAATCCTGTCAGGTAAGCACTCTGATCACAACAGCAAAAAAAACATTCTTGATGATTTCTCTACGTTTAAAACATTTCTAAACACGAGTAAGCAAAAAATTAATTGAAAATTTTCGAGTGAATTTACTAAACTCGAGGGATGAACCGCGATTGGAATTAGGTGTACACGTCTTTGGAATTATTTTGAAATTCATTAGATAATGCCCTTTCATATATTGTCTTCTACTTGGAAATGAAATTGGAAGTGCAATTAGGTGCACACAATATTAGGTCGCGGTTCACCCCTCGACAAAAGTTATTCATTAATTAAATCAATGGAATACAAATAACCGGACTTGGACTGAAACGAATAGAATACACCAACAACACCCAGTACTTCAAGATAATCCATGTTCTAAGAACTAGACCAGATGTTATTTAACCTCTCTGATCTGTGACCAGTGGTTTCAATATTCCAAGACTGATGGCGTACGAATATATAAATATGTAAATGATGTATAATATACATATATATTATATATATGCTACCCATGTTTGGTAACTTGTTCTGCGTGAATCTCTCTATATAGCATTTAGGCACTCATCTGTTTTACTAAGCTCTCACTTGTTAACTTCAGGGATTGTTGTTTCACGTTTAATTGACAACCGAGGCCCGATGAGGCAAACCCGGAACATGAACATTATTGATTAGGTTCATGAAAACACACACACACACTCTCAATTACTTATATCATTATATTAGGAGACAGAGTGAATTTGCCCAGTATAAAATTATATTTGACTTCAAATCAAAGGGTCCACTTTGTGGCGAAAACAATTCACTTAGATTGATGGACAGAAGTGGATTTTGATGGAATTAGCGACTTTTATCATAAGAATAGTCCGCTGTCGTTCTTCATGCGATTCTATCATCTACAATTTTATTTTTACAAGGTTTTATTTACCTAGCAATGTTTGTTTGTATGTTGGTTTAGGTTAAATCTTCCAAACTGAATTAGAATCACTTCCTCTTATCCTATGAAGTTGAAATTTAACATTTTGGTTCAGTTTTGATGACAATGCATTTTATGGTAAGCATGACCAGGGCCGGCCTACCATAGGGCGAACGGAGGGGCTCTTATACTACGAAGTTCAAATTTAGCGCCAAGTCCCAAGGGTCGCCTCAGTGGTTAAGAAAAATAAGTGAACAGACTTAGAAACATGTCCAGCGAAAAATAAAAAATTGATAAATTAATTAAAAAAAAAAAAAAAAACATTTTTAAAAACAAGCTTTTATTTAAATCCTCTAAAGAGAAGAAAATAAACTTTGAAGTAAATCAAACCCTTCATTTCGTTATATTATACAATTTTATCTATCTATCTATATATAATGGGAAAGTATGTATATATGTTTGTATGATCCAAACGATCTGATTGGCCAGTTCATACCCAATGGCAAAGCGTTAAATTATTAGAACAATTCTGATAGGTCAGATAGTGATCGTGCTTAGCCAATGTGTTAAATAAATCTTTCCTTATTGTTGAATCAATTTTATTAAGCACATTCTTTCAATACTTACAGTATCATTTTAAATTTCAATTATTAAATTGCTATGATCGAGACGCTCCCCGCCAGGGGCTAGGTGACGACGGGCCGAAGGCTAGTATGATATAAAAGCTTGTCGCGAGAATATATCTTGACACAAGTAATTCTAAGTAGTACAAATATGGTAACTTACAATATACCCTCAATTACATAGATGTTCATAACTAATAATACAGCACATAATTCAACATCGTGTCAAAATATATTCTCGCGACAAGCTTTTATATCATATAGAATTGTATAATGTAACAAAATGAAGGGTTTGATTTACTTCAAAGTTATTTTCTTCTTTTTAGAGCATTTAAATAAAAACTTGTTTTTTAAATGCTTTTTTTAATATTTATTACCATGATGAACACTAGACAAATCGAAAAAGTCTCATGTTTCTAATATTTTATACATGTGTAAGTAAAATATTGAAGGACTCCATTAGGAGAGCTCGACGAGGTATAATACAACCTTATTTCATCCTAATGTAGTCAAAAGATGGTTTGCTGTAAAAGGTGTAAGACCATTACATTTTTCTTAATTCTAAATCTAAAGTCTTAAAGAAAAAAAACGAAAACATTGAGAGAGTTCGACAAATAAAACTTTCTTAATAATAAATAATCATCTTAAAAGAGAGTCATAAATGAAGCCATATTTTCCGAGGAGGATGAGTGAGAGTTGAAAATTTTGGCTTAAATTCAATTTCGCCTTCGTTAACGTTCTTTTTATGGTTGATCATTATTTATCCAATTCTAATTCACTGACTTTTATGGCTTGAAATACGGTAAAGATGCTCTTCAACTTTTTTTTTAATATTTTTTTATCTCTATCTTTTTTTTCTTTGAACAAATTTATACTTTGAAGAGTTTGTCTTTCAATGAAAAATGAGAGGAAAAACGCCATATTTAATTATATAAGGTTACATGGAAGTGCTCGGCGTTTAATTCATATTTTTACTTTCCCTTATAATAAAATAGCTGTTACGAGGTATGGCCTCACAGCTAACTCCTATTGGAAAGAGTCTCAGGATCTCAAAATATCATGAAAGTTCCTAAAGAATAAATGTGTAAAATTTGGTCCAGATCTGAGAAAAACATTAGGTAGATATTTAGAACTTTGCCCCCCACATGCATATTTCTCTAACTCACCCTTTTTGGCTAGTTCATTTTTTGCAGCAATAGTTTCACAAGATAATGGTACTTGATACCATGTATTTGTACACCTCTACTGGAAAGAGTCTCAGGGTCTCAAAACTATACCTCGTCAAAAAGTCATGACAATTCCTAAAGAATAAATGTGTAAAATTTGGTTCAGATCTGAGAAAAACTTTAGGTAGATATTTAGAACTTTGTCCCCCACATACATACTTCTCTAACTCACCCATTTTGGGTAGTTCATTTTTTGCAGCAATAGTTTCACAAGATAGTGGTACTTGAGCTTTTCTGGCATGTAATAAAAATTATGCATCACAGCTCGGATTTAGTAAAAGACAAATTTTCATGATTTCTTAAGAAATAGTTTTAAATTCATTCGCCCAAATTATTCAAATGAATATTCTATACCTATTATTTAAAAATTCAATAAAGGTTTAATTCCTCCGAGGGCGATAACATCCCCCTGACAAATAAGGAAAATTATCTATAAAATGCCATATTGTAAATCATGCGGCCCATCACTGCAATGAATGCGACCCGACATAAAATTACAAATTTCTTTAAATCATTAAGATTTTTATATATTTAGTGGAAACCATTTCTGATACAATTTGACATAATTTTTGTTTGTTTTTAAAATAAGAAAAAATTGGACAAAATCTAACCAAAAATTTTCGAAAAATAAAATACCAGATTTTAGATTTGGAACGTGAAAAAATATATATCAAGATTTTGAAAAAAATAATCACAATTTTGTCATATTTTCTATTTCTATTTTTTATTAGATATAAATATTTTTAAGATAATGTTACATCATTCGTATCAATAGTAAATTTATAATAGGAATATTAGGGAATTGGATAAATTAAAAACATAGAGTTTTTTTTTAAATGGGACAGACGTTTAGCCATTGAGGAAGTCAAAATAAATTTACAAAACGGCTGGCCCTTAAAAAAAATGTTTTTAATTTTATCCAATTTCCTACTATTCCTGTTATATATTTTAAAGATATTTTTGCTTCTTTGTCATGGTGGATTTCATTATTCTATATTATTAACTCTTTTTTTATTAAAAAATATCAATAGAATTAGGATATTTTATCTGTGGCCGGGGAAATTTGTTTTTAGTTCAAATGCGGCCCGTGTAAGTCAAAAGGTTGGAGACTGTTGTAAATAATACCAATCGAATTTCTCATTTAAATAGTTAAAAATGTTGGTTTAAAAAAATCCGAGTTATAGAAAGTGCATGTCGTGTGGTAAACATACGTTATTTTATATTATTAATTCAATTTATAAACAGTAAAAATAAAAAAAACAAGAAAAACATCTTATATCTTATAAATGTAATATGGATAAAATAATTTCACTCTACCATACATTCCTGTTTTTGAAAATGATCTTGCATTCTGTATTTAAGAGACAATCTTCCCTGAATGTTTTCTTTTATGACCTTTTATTAGATCGCTAAATGAGGTGAAGATAATAACACGGACTAGTTTTAGTACTTATGTAGTATTTTTATATAGTCTGATATTAATACTATAAATCTTGATTTTTTTGAGCAGAAAAGAAATTAAATTAACTCATTTAATCTCTTTCGTTCCAATATTGACTCTTGCATTCTAGAGGAGAGGGTGATGGAACTCTAGGAATGTTCTAGGGCAGGTAAAGTGTAATATAATATAAAGCATAATAACCACTGATGGCTATTATAGTGGTAATTTTATATCCAATGAAATTAATACTATAATTTGTAATATTTTGACTAGGTTTAAAAATCAAAACCGTAGGAACATGTTGATAGAAAACAATACGGGTCTGGCGAAATTCCGAAACATATTCTCCGCAAACAAAGATTACCACTGTTTGAGAATATATTCATATCCAATGCTATTCTCTAGACGGGCCTTTTGGACCGAACTAAAAATATCACAAATGGAATACAAATTATTTTCTAAATATACTCAAACTCGTCATGCGAGGGTTAATCTTATTTATTTTGATACCATCGAATAATCAGTCAGAAAATTTATAGGTCTACATAAAAGAAACCTGCTAGCTCAATTGGTAGAGAATCACGTTAGACATGCGATGAGTTTGATCGTTTAATTAATCATAGACAATTAGTTATTAGAAGGATTGAATTAACTCGAAAATGCCAATTATTTATTTATTACTCGTGTTTAGAAATATTTGAAACATCTCAGAACGTTCGTTTTCTGTCTGTCTGTGTTCCAATTCCTTTGAAAACTAATAAGGAAAGATTGGAGTAATTTTTGGAGACGGACTGATAAGTGAAATTGAGTGGATATTGATGAGGCAGTCCAAAAAAAGAAGATAATTTATACTATATTTTTATTCATAAACCGACGTTTCGGAGGCTATTCCCTCCTTCTTCAGGGTTTTGAAAAGTCAGTGAAAGAAATGCAATGCGACATTCCCCTCTGTCTCCTCTTTCAGTGGCAGTAACAATAATATATTGTATTTCATTCTCATCAGAATTATAATGTAGTAATATTGTTACTGAAAGAGGAGACAGAGGGGAATGTCGCATTGGATTCCCTTCAGTGACTTTTCAAAGCCCTGAAGAAGGAGGGAATATCCTCCAAAACGTCGGTTTATGAATAAAAAGATAGTATAAATTATCTTCTTTTTTTGGACTGCCTCATCAATATCCACCTAATAAGGAAAGTTCCTTCTTGTGTCACAACATTTGTATTTCCAAACAGAAAAACTTATTAGATTTTTTCTTCCTTCAGAACTTCCTGTTGAAAAATCCCGGAAAATCGAATTATTATATTATGTGGTGACCTATATTCAGAGCCCATTAATTAGAAACTTCATTGTAATTAAAATTTAAATTTTGAATTTTTATTTAAATCACACATAATTAATTATAATTATTTATTGAACACGAACAAATAATACAATACTACGACGTTTTGATCGACGTAATCTGCGATCGTTCTCAAGTATGAGCAGATGAGCACCCACTCTGATTATAGGTTAACTGAGCCAATCACGTGTCGGTCAGGCTTATATAGACTCCATGTACAGTCCAGTCAAAATACCAACACACTGCCGACCGCAGCGCCTCCTGTCGGACTGAACATTATATGTTTTTAAAAACCATAAAGCGAAAAAATATTGACAAATCAAATGATAATAATTACAACAATAATAAATAATTAATCCACATATCAAGAATATTATAATTTACATAGTTAGATTTTATAATACAAGGTACATCGTTTATATTATCTACAAGAAGTTGGCAACCCTGACTTTATCATTTTAATCGATTTTTGAAATTCAGAATTCGATAGGTTCATAAGTATAGCTAAAAGACCCCGTTGGACATAAAATTAGAATGGTCATCTTTGAGTGACATTCTTAAAGATAAGAATCTACTGCTGTTTTTCTCGCAGCTAAAAACTCACAGATGAGCAAACCAATAAGCCAAAAGTCCCCTTCGCTTCGCCTTGCTCGTTTCTACAATATCCTTCGTTAAAGCCCTCGTGGCAATCTTTTTTTTTATAGATCAATCTCGAAAACGAACTTCTTTTCAAACAGAGTGTAAAGGCTTGGGTGGCAAACGGAGTGGCGTTTGTATGGGTGTATTTGCAGAGAACCCCCTGAAGAGAGGAAGTAGGTAACACACACTAGTGAAATAAAAAGTAAAATAGCCACAGGTTGTGAAAATGATGTTGCGGTCAATTTCCATTCAAAGAAAAAAATAAACTATTTGACTTTTTGATCTCACACCACTCTCGAGCGAAATGAGCATGCGCAAATGACGTTCTGGTGATAAAGTTTAAACTACGCATGCTCACTATTCACGCGGACACACTATCACTTGTATACTCTTATCGTTGCTTACAATTTTTTGTCTAGATTTATTTTTCCAACATTTTCAGCTTGGAATAATAATAACCTGAAATCTAAAAAATATATTTAAAAATTTTTAAAAAATTTTAATTTGACTTTTGTGACATCACAATTTTTGATGCCCCCTTACTGTGTAACGTAATTTATGGATGGCCCTTTATTTTAAAAATTGTTTTCTATTAATTGAATATTAATATATAAAAAAATTATATATGAAAATGTGAGATTTCACAAGAATAAAATAAAACAGTTTTTATAAAAAAAAATAACTCAATATATTTCGGGCTATTCGCCCATCTTCAGGAATTACATCAAACTAACTGGTCTAGATAGTACATATATTTATTTGAGATCGAATAAGGGGTGGTGAGAATTTTCGAGTTAAACCACCTAGATTCGGCATTTTATCGGGATGATCTAATCTAGATTAGAAAATTTGACAAATATATTAATATATGTATGTATTAAAATCATAAAGACCACCAAAAAAATTCTCCCCCATCAACCAATACCTCCAAAACAACCCACTTGGGGAAACCCCCTAAAAATGGTTGTAGCCCTCCCATGGACAGCAATTCAATAAACAACCCCATTTTGGTTGTACTTGGTATATCATTTTTAGTTCAGAAATGAGGAAGCTGATAACAGGCTTCCAAATTATTAAATTGTTTACAAAGGAAAATACTACCCCTTCGTTGGCTAATTATTTATTTTACTATCAAGCACCTGTAATGGCGTTTTTTTTTAGATTGATTTTCTGAAGCATGATACAGTTAACGTTTGGAGTTTTTACTTTTCAATGAGGGGTGTTGTTTTTTTAAGTGTTACAAGATTCTAAAGCTCGAACAGAACTAATCCTGGAACTTCTGCACCCTAGGTTACTCTTAATCTAACATCGCGGTAATCTTTTTGTCAATATGGACTCTAAAAAAAAATTACACTGTTATCCCGTAAGGTATTTTTTTCTTTTTTTAGCCAATCTTGGGTCCTATGATTACGTATTAGTATTAATTGTAAAGAAAAGCTTTTTCTCTTTTCCTGTCGCACCAACCAAACAACTTTTTAACCTAATAACCACCGGGCAGCCCGATTGCGTATCTCACAAAATATTAAATTTTTCTTTGTTTAGTCGTGTTTATAAACTTCTAAAACGTGGAGAAAGATCTATGTTCCTAGATTCCGGTAGCAATTCTCACACAATAACTCTAAATCGTAGAAAGCTCATTCTACTACGAGAGTGTTTGTATTTCTAAACCGACAAGCTATAATAATCAGATTTTTCGGCTTAAAAAACATAAAAATTAAATTCAACTTTCCTTCAGTCCACTGAGAAATTATTTAATTTTATGAAGTGAGAACTTTGAGTGGGAAATATTATCAAGTATTAATCAAGTATGTTGGCAGGTATTTGAACCCGAAAGTAGTAAATCAAAAAATTCTCATTGATTTACGCGACGTTTCGCTAATTTTATTATGGCTTTATCAGGCGTATAAAAAACACAAAAAAACAGAGTTTCAGAAAATGACACACTACATTAATTGGTCTTTTGAGTCAAATTTTAACTTTTTAGCTCAAACTGTATTATGCCATAAAAAATTGCTAAATCACCAAAATTTGTGGAAAGCGAATTGAGTGTTGAAAAAGTTTTCACTTTTTACATCAATTTTATGTATACATTAATTTTCTTTTATAAGATTTATTATTGTTATCATTATTAGTATAATTTTAAGATCCGAACAATATACCTACTCATGATTTTTAGACAGTACTCAAGCGGAAAGTTATGAAAGTATTTTTTCGTTGCAATTAGATGACGTCATTTTGGGCTTGGAAAATAAGGTATTTCTTGTCCTCTGAGTATTAAATTTTATGATTAATTTAGCACTCAAAATTATCATTTGTGGGTAAATAAGGCGGAGCTTTTTCGAGTATGAAACTTTCGCTCTCCTCAGGGTATATTAGAATTAAAGTCAATCAAGTGTAGAACCAACCGAAATATGTATTTGAAACTGGCTCTATTAAGTATGTAAACAATTTCACCTAATTATCATGTATCATTTACACAATCGATATGGAATTTGGAGCTAATGTACAGCCGACCCAGTAATATTGTTTGCATCTCACTAAAATATATTTACATGATTGAAGTGGCATATTTAGACTTTTAACGCACGTTTATATTATATCTCCGGATAAATTTTGATGGAGATCACATTGGTCTTAGAATTTCAATAGCTGCCAAACTGTTGACATTTTTGTTAAATACCTTGGGATTTAGGCGGTTGCACAAATACCTGAGAGTTTTTTTTATGATATTGATGTGAGAAGGAGATACACCAGAAGGTGCATCCCATAAAGGCCTGGTATGGGATGGCCCCTCCATCGTGAAAAGAACAGAGTTGAAGGAAAGAAGCCAGGATCACGAGCCAAATCTCAGAAAGTTAGATACAATCCAATTTACTAAGTTTTTCTAAGGGCTTCGAGCAGTGGTAAATTCTCCGCGCGATAAATTAGGTTAAATTTATCTCCCACTTAATTTTTATTACCAGACCCTATACTTACAGAAAAAATGTCTGGGTATAGCCGGGAATCGAACCCGAGACCTCCAGGTTGCCAGCCAGACATTCTGACCATTACACCAGGGAGGCGGTCAACTGGCACTCGAAGATAATCGGTTCTTTGATAAGATTCGGACAAATTGAAAAGATTTTCTTACCCAAAGTAGCAGAATGATTTTTTAAGATGAAATTAATGGGGGTATCCTCTGGTCTATTAAAATAAACTTATATCTAGGTATATATGTTCTTAATATGTTCGAGGTTTTTCTTTTGGTGACGGACTGATATACTAATATCTCAGGATTTGGATGAGGGCAGTCCGGAAATAAACAAGAGAACTAGGTATATCCAACAAAATATCATTTTTTAGAAAATCAAAATCAAGTATTTTTCCCCCCAAGAAACAGTGTAAAATTCGGAGAAAACTGGGTTAAATAATAATAATAATAATTTTAGTCTTAACTAGTCTTAAAAAAAATTAAGCAAATTAGATTTTTTAAATAAATCCAACGCCATCAAACACAGATTAACGTATTTACACTTCAAATACGCATTTTGAAAAATCTCACGTGAGATTAGGGGTGGTGGGGGGGGGGGGGGGGGGGGGGCTGTCAAAAAATCTCCAAAATCGCCTCTCGTAATTTAAGGACGCCCCCTTAATGTTGTTTCGAAACCTACGTTTCGGAGGATTTTCTCTTGCTTCCTCAGGGTTCAAAAAGATCAATGATATGCTCTTAATTAATTTTTTGATAATTTCACTTAATTTATTTTTAAGATGAGTTATTTTAAGTAAAAATTTCATGTGCCTATAGGTACAATTATTTTCTCTATATTTAAACGTGATTATAAAATATTTATTCGTATTAAAATTTGCCATTAATTATCTTTTTGATTTACTATACATGGATATATATATATATATATATATATATATATATATTTCATTAACTCTGATGACCTAATGGACAGGGAGTCATTCTGACAATGATATTTATAATTAACTAACGGATGACTTAATTAAAATGGACTAAATGGAAAATTATAAAAGTACATAACTCGGAGCAATTGTCCGAACCTTGTGACGTCATTGGACTAGAATGAGAGATTTGTTCTCGAAAATATAAATAATAACAATAATTCTTTATTAGCAATTATTTTGATACAGCAAAAATTAAATAAAAATAGATACCTATTGCACTTAAGAGTATAGTACCTGGAGGCACCGAGCGATGCTCGGTAACTTCTTCCTTCAGTTAAATATTTTTAATTTAAAATTCTGATAAAAAGGTCAATTTTTATTTGAGAGCCGTTTTAAAATTAAAAAAATACAAATATATATAGTATTCGCCCACTGTACCCCCCCCACACACCCCGCTTGACCCCACCACCGAAACCTCGCCCTACCCTCGGATCCCCCACCACTGCACCCCACCTCCTGCACCTGTTTTGATTCAACCATATGATTCATTTTTATTCATCCAATTGTTAATAAATAAAACCTATCATAATGTGTTGTTTTTTCACAAAATTGAGACCTGCTTATGCGAAATATATTTTAAAATAAATTCTTGATTATTTTTTATTCTATTAAATAAATAAAGTTCTTTATAAAATCAATTATAAAACGTTTATTAATATTTCTAACGTTTATGGAGAACAAAATATGTTAAAATCCACAATCACAATACTTCTTCAAGGCCTTTTAGAACAATGAATTAAGGCAACCCATTGTCTGCCTGGGTACAAAAGAAAAAGAGTAACCTTTTTTTAAAACCCTAAGAATGGGATTTGTCTACCTGAGAATAATTAATTTGATTACGAAAAAACCCATCAAAAATAATTTTGTCGAAGATGAGACTCGTGACAGATCGAATTGTCACCCCAAAAACCCCCTAACCCGTGAATTTAATCAAAATCGGTAGAGTCGTTTTCAAAATATAACCAAGATACAAATATATATACAAATAAATATACAATTTTTGCTCGTTTAATAAGAGTAGATTTAAGGTACGTACGAAAAATTATCTCTCACTAGGTAAAATAATATGTTGGCAATTTAACAAACTTTTCTTTAATACTAATTTAATAAAACAATTTTCGTCTTGGCATTTCCAGCCGAACAACTTTACTTAAATATTAACTTAACAAAAAAGTATCCCCTTATTCTTTACAATCATTGGAAAATCAATTTTTTTTTTTTAAGTACAATCTTTGAAATTCTTCTCACATGAATATTAATTAAACTTTTTTCCTTTCTTTTTTTATTTTTGACATTGTTCTCAAGAACAAACACAATCAGAGTTAGGGGGAGGGAGAGGGTTACAAAAAGAAAAAGAAATGCGAAGCACAAGAAGACGAGGAAAAAAAGAAGAAGTAGAAGGAGTCTCTAAGTGAAAGAGAGGGGGTTGGAGATTTACTGGGGCGACTGTAATTCAAACAGAGGTTATATATATATGTATATATTGGGTAGAAAGGGCTTCTTTAGGTAGTGGGATGCAGGGAGAAAAACCTCCGGGTTGTCGGCGGCCTCCGGCTTCAATTAATTATCTTTTACATGGCCGAGTTGAACAGCAGGAACAAAGACGCACTCGTTTCTTGTCTTTCTGCGAATCTACCATGCAAAGTAAGCCTGAAAATTCACCTAAACGGCTCTCTCTTGGTTATTCGATTTTATTCTAATAAAAGAACAATAAGTAGAATAAAGAGGGTTCGAAATTATTACCGCCAATTACCAATAATACTTTTATTATCTACCCTATTGATATAATATCAATGGAATAATATATTTTTTATCACCATTTTCTTTTAGGAACAGCGCTTTTGACAGCATTTTTATGGCTTCGTTCAAAAATACACCAACACTCTATTAATATATCTGAGCATTTTGGCTCGTAAAATAAATAAGAAACAGACTTGAAATTGACGATTTTTATCTAGACATTTTCCCACAAATCAAAAATTCGTCTAAAATAATTTTTTCAAGATGGCTGACTCTATTTTTCAAGATGGCTGACTCTATTTTTCAAGATAGTTGACTCTATTTTTCAAAATGGCTGCCCCGGTGTCAAAAATTGCTTTTGAAGTCAATGAATTCGAGTATTTTTTTATGATCAACTTTTTAAAGAAATTTATCTATCATAGAAGAATGACTGTATTGCGAGATGTGGCAGTTAACTAGATACCTACCTAATAAAGTTTAAAATAGGAAATTAAGGACAAGTTTTTATGTGTGACTTTTTAATTTATCAGCCAACGTTTCGTCGACTTTTCCGACTTCTTCAGGGCTTCAAATAGTCATGACACACATTCGTCTAAATTTTCTTTTATCTTCGTTACCATTGAAGAGCATCAGAAAAATAAATTTGAAAAATATTTGGCACATTAACATAAACATTTTTCCCTTCATTTCTTTATATTTAATTAGCAATTATATTAGATAAAACAGAAACAACATAAATAGAATGAAGCAACACTGTTTTTAAAAACAAATGAATAGAATCCTTTTTCTTATTGATCTTTACATTTAGAAATTTCAAATTATTTGAAGCCCTGAAGAATTCGGCAAAGTCGACGAAACATTGGCTGATAAATAAAAAAGTCCCACATAACAACTTGTCCTTATTTTTCTATTATAAACTTTCAAATTAATACAAATTATGCACGATAAAAATGATAACAATAATACAAGTGTATATTTTACGATATATAGTGTTTTAAAATTATATAATATTTAATAATTTTTAATTTAATCTAAATATATGCTTAATACTCTTGATAATACTTTTATATATAACTATGTTCAAATAAATTTTACATTCTGGTACATATATCATCATCAGAATTTTTTTTAAGTTAATATAATCCCACTTTACATTCATACAATTTACTAATCCATTCAATTATTTGGAATGCTCTCTGCGATAGAGTAATTCACTCAACAATAAATTGTTTCTATTATGTTGTTCAAGTAAAAATAATATTATAATAATACAATCATAGGATTTAGTTTTAACAAAAGTGAATATTTTGATGTAAAATTGACTATTATGCTATTTGTAATCTTTGACTAAAAATAATAATAATAACTTCAAATTTTAATTATATTTTTATCTTTTCAGGTATGTACCTGACAAATCCTCATACTCTTGGATATAAACGCATTATTCCCCGTGAGAGGGTAAGTGTTACGACTTTAATTACTCAGCACTCCAGGCAGGCTTTACCTACATAAATATATGAATATATCTCCCTAATAATTAGAACTTTAAATATTTATGCTTTACTATACATGGGTAGGTACTACTCGCAAATGGTAAAGTAATGTAATCCTACATGACAAAAGTGTTTTATTTTTATTTTTTGTATTTTTTTTTTTTATTTTAGAAATATCTTAAAAATGGCTGAAACTATTTTTATAAAAAAAAAATGAGCAATTCTACGTCGTCTGGGCTACAATAAAATATTTTATAATGAACATAGAAAAATTAATATTTTAAGAAACATTCATTATTTAGTCAAAATGTCTGTTAGTGTAATAACAAATTTTCTGGCACTGAAGGTATCAAAAGGAAATTTTATACCTGTATATATATATATATATAGAATCGGGTTCTAGAAAACGGCTCTAACGATTTCGCTAAAAATTGTTGTACTTATCTCAAGCCAGGCTCGATAGAATGAAGAGTGAAGATATTAGAGAAAAATGTGGAATACAGAAGGTGGGAGAATGGATCAAGAGAAGAAGAACAGAATGGTACGCGCATGTGGGAAGAATGACAGAAGACCGACTAGTAAAGAAAGTGATGACCAACAAGCCGGTTGGAATAAGAAGTAGAGGTCGTCCCAAGAAAAGATGGCATGACGATCTGGAAGAAACAAACCTATAGGTTTAAAAACAAGAAGAAGAAGAAGAAGAAGATCTCAAGTCTCATGAGTTATTAGTCGTGTATAAATTTTAATCCGAATGAAATAAAGGAAGGGAGTGTAAATTAGTCATGTCGCAAAATAAATATTTTAATCGTTCATATCTCGTCTTCGGTAAGTGGCAGATTCTTGAAATTTTAAACTTAAATGAAAGATTTTTCGTTTTTTTTTATTTTCTCAAAAACCGCACTAACGATTTTTATAAAATTGGTGTACTTAACAAGTGTCATGAGTTATTAAGCTATTTAGAGGCAAAAAGCTACCGAGCATCGTTCGGTGCTCCAGGCACTAGATATGTTATATTGAGAAAAGCTGATTAGATATTGGTTAAATCGGACTTAAATCAGGGGGAACACAAATTTGGACGAAATTAAGATCCTGTGAAACTATTGGACACAAAATCCATTTTTGAACCCTCCTTTCGAGCTTCTATAAATATTGACTCATAATTTTAAATAAAAACCGTTTTCTTAGATACTAAAATTCGACTCTTCGATTTTTGAGCTTTTAAATTTAATAATTTCAATTTTTTTAGCTCGTTCTTCTATTTTGAACCCTCATAGAATATTCACATATTATTGTGTGTAAACGTCAAGCATATGCCAAATTTCAACTTTATTGTTTTTTTGCGTTATGCATGAAATTGAATATAGTGTAAAAATATCTATATAAAAAAATAGCTTTTTTAAAGGTACTTTAGTTAGGAGAAATTCTTAAAAAAATAAATAAATAAAAATTATTTGTATTCCGCATTAAATGAAAATTTTTGTTATTATTAACAATTAAAATAAAATAAGGACTTTCAACAGGCTAAAAATGTAGCTATATTATACACCAGGGACATTTAGGTACATTTGGGTAGGTATATAAAAAATACAAATATACTAGGGACCGTCCATAAGTTACGTCACATAGTAAAGGGAGAAGGGACGTCTCAGATTTGTGACAAAACGTCACAGGGAGGCCTTGGGATCTTAAAAATTGTGATGTCACATAAGTCAAATTGAAATATTTACAAAATTTTAAAATATATTTTTTAGATTTCAGGTTATTATTATTCTAACCTGAAAGTGTTGATAAAATAAAAAATTTATACAATTATTAAATTTTAGGGTATAAAAGTGATAGTGTGACGTCACAAGACTCAATGAAATGTCAGAATGTGATACAGGCGGAGGTTGGGGGGTCTAAAAATCTTGAAATTGTATGACGTATTTTATGAACGGCCCCTTATCAAGAATAAAGATAGGAATTTAACTAAATTATAAAAATAAAGATCAGCGCTGATTAAATTTGACTCTTAGGAAAGTTTCTACTTGAAGATTATAAATCGGGGGGGGGGCGATTCTTTGATCTAAAGTTAAGCTACAAGTATTAGACCCCCAACTCCACTTCCTCTCATTACGAAAATTCATCCATTAAAGTGGAGGCTCAGGGAAAGGGAGGGGACTGTTATCAAGTGGTGTGTTGTGGTTGGTTCCGGGAATCCCTTTGATAATGCAACTCTCCAAGAGTGCTTCAAAATAAATAGATACTGATTGAAAACACTTTGCTCTCTTTTGCGATTACTTTGATAGATTTACTTAATAAAAAATAAATAAATAAGATAAAAAATAAAAATAAAAACATCAAAAGTTTTAATATAAGGAATAAATTATTTTCTTTTGACTCTTGACTTTTTTTTAATGCAATCGAATGCCCCGCAACAGTAATCCCCTATGGATCTCGAAAGACCCTTGCATTGCCTATAAAAAAATATCTATAAAAATACGGGGGAAAATATCTATATAATACATGGTGTGATTTAGAATACTCGAGCCCCCATTTTTTTTTTTTTTTTTACTTTATTTTTTTTTAGAATAAAATGTTTTCCAAATTTAAAAATTTACATATTCGAACCGTTTATTTTGAAAATGATGCAAGTCCAATTTTTGTTATTTCAAGATATTTCTATTTCTTTAAATATCACCTAGCTCCTGGCGGGGAGCGTCTCGTTCATATCTATTTAATAATTGAAATTTAAAATGATACTGTAAGTATTGAAAGAATGTGCTGAATGAAATTGATTCAACAATAAGGAAAGATTTATTTAACTGATTGGCTAAGCACGATCACTATCTGACCAATCAGAATCGTTCTAATAATTTAACGCTTTGTTGGCTATGCACTGGCCAATCAGATCGTTTAGATCATACAAACATATACCTATTCCCATCAAACTTACAAAAAGAAGTGAAATCTCAACAAAAACACATGTCTAAAAAGGCCAAGTTCAATTGATAAAACCGTTTGTCAGAAAAAGTAGTGAGATCTGTGCTGCCAAGTTCAATATCATCAATTTAATAAATGAGTCAAGAATATAGTAATTAAAACGCATGTTTTTCATTTCACGTGAAATGAAAACCTCCCGGAGTCGGCAAGCGTGGCGAAGGGGCCCGATTGTGCTTTCCAGCATATTTCCAGCCGACAGCGCCCGGTGCCGAATTGAACAGAAAAATGCGGGTGTACCGGAATGTTGAGAGTTTTGGGGTATTCTCCAAAGCTCCTTATGGTTGTGAGTTTGCTCATTCAGTGGGTAGTCCCATGCAGTGTCGTGAGTGTTTGGAGTTTGAATACGGTGCCAGCCCTGTTCATTTTCAGCTCTGTCTGTTTAAAAATTTTTTCCAGGCTGCAAGTCAGAAATCTCTAAAATAGTTCTCAAACTTGACTCCCGGCCGTTCGGTCTGCTGCACGCAGAGCCAAGTCAGTGAGTTTTTTTTGGGGTGGAGACAGCTTGTAGTTCTACTGGTAGTATGTGTTTTTCAAATTTTTTTCATGTTTTCAGGCAGTTTAGCGTCATAAAAATATTAAAGTCTGTTTTTTTTTTAAATGGGTTGAAGCTTTCAGTACTGGATTAATTTGTTGAAAATCTTGATATATTTTTTCACATTCAAAACTGGAAATATGCCTTTATTCATAAAAAACTTTTGGGAGATTTTTCAATTTCTTCTTATTTTAGAAAAAAATATTATATGATTACATTTTATCAGATGTTTTCGCAGTAAGTACATAAAAATCATTAAGAAACTTTATAATTTGATGTCGGGCCGCATCCATCACAGTGCCGGGCCGCATGCGGCCCGCGGGTTGGACAGCCCTGCATTAGATAGAGTTTTTCAAAGGAGATAGAAAATATTCTGAATATCGTATATTATATAGTCTTATTATATTGGTCTCTTATTAAAAAGAGTCAGCGCCGCCTAGCGAGTGTTTAGGTATGCATTCAAATAGAAAATTCAGATTTACTGGTTGCATCCTTAGGCGTTCAACGTTAATGGAAATTCTATCTATTTAAATAATAAGGAGTTTCGTTTCCAGTGAAAAAGTTAAAATGCTGGTCCTAGAATAATAGAAATTAAAAAATTAATAGGTTTAAACTTGTATTTGTAATGCCTTAGCTAAAAGGAAGATTCTATCCGCGCCCTTTTTAGTAATATTCTTTGATCAGATTCCAATGAAAGAATTGCTCACCACAATATTAGAAATTAATAAAATAATCTAAAACAGGTCTAGACTTGTATTTGGCACCCTTGTAATAGCTTAAAAGAAGAGAGAACATTATATCCGCGCCCTTTTTTGTAATTTTATTCAATCAGATTCTAATTTAAGAATCGCTCACCCGTTAAACATTTTTTTATCTTCATAAATAAAATATACTTATTCTTACACCCTCAAATAAATGATGTTGGAATTTAATGATTAAATTTTTTCCAAATAATATTATGTAAAGAATTACAAACTTATTATATTGGAAAATCACTTGGAATGGAGCGAAAACAAACTTGTTTAAATTCTCCGCTCATCTTGTTTATTCAGGATGTGATTAAAATCGAGCTGTGCGTGGGATCCTAAGCTTTCAATTTTTTACTGCAAATATATTTTCAGTCTAAGTTAATCAACAACTTGTAAGTGTTTAAGACTTAGATCACCAGTAATCTTTAAGAGTATACTTATAAAAACATTAAAACAAAAAAGTTTTCTGAAAACTTAAAGAACACAAGTACCCTCTTTTGAATCATTTATTTAAAAATTTTTCATTAAAAAAATAATAATATATGTTATGAAATAATTGTTGTGAAATACTATCTCGAGAGGTTAGAAAGTAATTGTTAAATTTTCGTAATATTCTGAATATTTTGTATAAACATACTTTATGGTCAAAATCAATTACATTAGAGACAATTTTAACTAATTTTTAACAAATTCAATTTGCCACGTGAATAATAATAATGTTAATTAGCTCGGATCAATGATTTAGAATATTACTACCCAAAATAGGCGTGCGGGTCCCTCGAGGTTCTAAAAATCGCGAGGGGGTGGGATGAAAAAGGGGTGAGAGGGGGGCTATGTAATCTTATATTCAAGGGGAATTGGGCTTTATTTTAATTTTACGTTAATGTTAAACTTATTTATTATATGATTTATTACTTTTTTTATCTGCTTCGCTTATTTTATGGGGTATGGGTGTGTCCCTCAGTGACTGATCCAAGTGTCGGCGTCCCTAGAATAGAAAATGAGATGTATATGTGACGGTGAAGGAGATGAGGACGTGGACTTCCTGGTACTTACTCTAGAAATAATTATACTGACCACAATTGACAGAGAGAATGAGATTTTATTTTTGTGGCTTTACAAATGAGAGAGACGAGATAGAGAGGCGTCTTCTTTTGGTTTCCCAGCTGTTGTGGAGAGGCTTGTGTGTGCGTGTTTGTGTATGCAGGCTCTACACCACGAACACTGTTGGCGCCGACGTGGTATTTTGATGTAGAGGTCCCGATGTGGAAGTACGGCTGGCGGCGGTAAAATATATATGTCAGGCTTGAGGACCAATTTCGAAGGTGTGCTGCTTAGTGCTCAATATATGTGATTATCTATATATTTAGCGGTATACGCTTCTTGCGCCAGTACTTTCCCTTAACAAGGATGTATATCAAAAAATGAAGTCGCCGCCGTTTGTAACGCAGGCCGCCCGATGACGAATTAAAATGTATGTAGGTAGAATTTGTAGTAATAATGCCTCCTTGTCTTTTGCCTAGAGAAGACTCTTTTGTGTGTGTATGTATGTATGCTGTCTCAGAGAAGACTCTTTCTGTGTGCTGTCTCAGCGAAGACTCTTTCTGTGTGCTGTCTCAGCGAAGACTAGCTGCTTGTCCTTTTGTCTCTTTCTGAACTCTATACTTTGTACTGGGCGGTCGTTCTCCTGCCATTAGGCTCTTAATTGCTGTGACTGCTGGTCAATCATGCCTACTTTATCCGGAACTCATCAGGATCCCTGGTTTTACTAATTAATAATTTATATATATATTTCATTATTCGTGTCCATGATTAATAATTAAAGGAATCTTAGGAGTTCGGACAAGACTTGAATCAAAACTTGTATTTAATTTAATTTAAAGTCTTGTCCAACTCCCTAAGATTCCTCTTTAATTTATATATATTAATATATACAAAATTCTAAATAAAAATATAGACATTTAATTGTTTGATTTCGAATAATTCCTTATTTTATCGCAATACCATTGCAATCGATTAATACGAAGAGCCAAACTGCGTGGACATACCGAAGAGACGTCTGAATTATTTTAATCATACAGATGTATATTTTAATTGAGATAGTAAAAATTGTATTCTTTTATTTATTAGGAGTATAACATAACCTGACTAAATGATATCATTATTTCCTAATCAATTCATTTCTATATTTTATTTATTTATTTGGTAAAAATAACTTTTATTGATATTATTTTTGTCATCTATGGTATAGAATGAACTCAAAATTAATTCATTGTAATGATGCCTCATTAAATAGGATATGTGTTGGGTATTCATTTTTTTCTCTCTGATTTAGTTATTTATTTTACAAATTAAAAATAAATAATCAGAAAGCAAAATGTCAAATCAACGTTATTAAATATGTTAATTTGCAAAATCATTTGTTATTGTTCAGATTATAAATATGTATATTCGAGAAGGATGAGCATATTTTTGATTAATAAATAAAAATTAAAAAAATGTTGAAATTGGTTTATTTAGAGTAAATAAAATATTCACTAACTTTTTTGCACAATAAAAATTGAATGATTAAAGTAATAATTTATAATATTTTAACTTGAATATTAGCAAACTATTTGTGACAGCCTTCTATAAATATAAATATATATTTTATTTTTATTATTATACAACAAAATAAGCTGACGTATTCTGGTGTGGCCATCCACTTGACTTTACCATACAACCTGGCCACTAAAATTATTTATAATCATCTAGGGGGGGGGGGTAGTTTTTGCATTTTTATACTTCTGGGGTCCCACGGATTATGTATACAAAATTTGGTTGAGTTTGATAAATGGCCAAGATTTTCATTTTTTACCCTACACCACCCCTTCCCCATTTTGCGGGGCTGGTTTTTGCATTTTTAGACTTCTGGGAGTCCACTGATTATGTATACAAAATTTGGTTGAGTTTGCTCAAATGGCCTAGATTTTTAATTTTTAACCCCCTTCACCCCCTTAATTTTGGGTCGATATGCACCAAAATCTAGTCAGCTCTTAATCTCAATGGACCAAAACTACATGTGAAATTTGGTTTTGATATTCAAACTAGTTTTTGAGCTAGCTCGTCCACAAAAATTTCGTAACGCACAGACTAACGGACAACCAGACAGACAACCAGACTAATTAACAAACATTTTGACAAAACAATTATTATCTCAAAAAATATAATTTTTTCGATGTTCACATAATAAAGCTTTTTTGTAGAGCGAAATGCCATGGTTTTGCTCAATTTTTTTAATCAAAATAGTTTCAGCCGTTTTTGAGATATTTTGAAAAAAAGAAGGAAAAAAAACACTTTTTGCATGCACTATTACAATAACATACTTGACCATACCCTGTATGGTCAAGTAATAATAGAACCTGAAGCTTTTAGATATGTTTTCAATTTGACAAAAAAAAAAAATCTACAATGGAACAAACTGTTCCAAATATTCCAGAAAAAATAAATTGATTAAATTATTCTCCGACTACGAATAATAATAATTAAAAATAAATTTTTGATTAAATTCTTTATCTTTTTTTGCAATCGTGTATATACCATTAGCAAAGTGAATTAAAAAAAATTAAAAATTCATGTCAGATATATTCTTAATGGTTGGCGATTAAACAAACGGACTCTTATTCTTCTTAGTTATCTGAGTTTGTTGTTGTTGTGCTGTTTGAATTAAGGTTTTGTATTTAAAATTAGGACACCAAGAGTTAGTTAGAAAGAGCTGAGGGGGGAAGAAAGGAGGTGCGGGGGTGTCTTAACAGGGCTAGTAGATAAGAGACGGCCAGAGAGGATGTAAACAGATGCGAAACAAGTCATCATCATTTTGAAGTCTTTTCCCTTTGTTATGGTTTTAACGTTCACCACCAGTTGGCGCCAGTGCCTGTAATGCATACAAATTGGCTTAGATTTTATAGAATAAAAAAAAAAAAGAAATAAAAAAAACGAAAAAAAACGAATGACGTTGGTAGAAAAAGACCTCCTTAGAGAATTGTCTCTAAGTCAAGAAGGCAAGAGAAAGAAAGAGATAGAAACAAGACTTAGTACTTAGTGGCGTATATTTTTATTCGACTGATTTTGCATCCTAAAGAAGAACAAAGTTGAACTTTTTTGGTTATCACCAGAAAAAGAAGTTACATATTAATATAGCTTTCTTTTGAGAAATCATTTATATTTGTTTTATATCAGGGTGTAAAAATATATTATTCATCTCCCTGTGGACCGGGAGTAGAATATGTCCAGAGTATCCCCTGATTGTCGTAAAAAGCGAGTAAAAGGGGTTGGTCCTAAGGCTAACAACCCCACTCAGTAAAACACTTTCCACTTACGGAAGCAACCTATCGTCTTGTAACAATTCACATTTCAACTCAAGATTAGCAAAAAGGGGTGTGATTGACGTAGTATATCACGGGTTATTTAATAAATTATTATGTTTTTGTTATAACATTAGTAGTATTATATATCGGTTGAATTAGTATAACAATACGCATTTTTAATTAGTAGAGATTGTGGTGTTGGTGCAAGGTGAAACATCTTTAATACGTATTTTGATTGCCTTGAAGTTAACTATAACTTCACAAAACGAACTTTATTTGCGGTGCCCAAATATTAGCGAACTAGATTGTTAGAAGAAATAATAACTTTTTAGTTAACTTGGAAGGATTGAGAACTATGAAATGTTTCAAAGTAACATTAGACTGGACTAGTTTTGGGCTGATGAATATCTTTCGTAACTTTGTAATTGTGATTAAATTTGCTTGGATTCTTCAGAATTTCCGATGGAATACTATATATATTTGTCTAGATTAATTTGTAACAACGCTTTGAGAAATTTCTCTAAAAAAATTACCCTCTTGCCTAGAATCGAACCGACGAACTCTTGAACTAAGGGCATCAGCTCTAGCCATTAGACCAATGTAACATTAATATTTATATCTTGATTTCTGTTACTAAAACTATATATTTTTGATTTAGACTTTGTGTCGAGATAATATTGTATTCATTTGAACTCGAATGAAAATGAAAAAACACCAATAGATTTTAAATCAAGAAACATTAAATATATATTAATTAACGAGGCAAATTTGAAATATAATTGTCAGCTCGGATTTTAAACTGATGGCTCCAATCGATTTTCATTAACCAGGCAAATTTGAAATATAATTGTAATTTGGACTCGAATTTTGAAATGAAAGACTCCAAGTCATTTTAAATTAATAAACATTAAATATATTGATAATTGTTCCTCCCCCCCCCCCTCGCCACTCAAAAATTAAAGAGGCGAAACTTTTAAGAGACGATGTATTTTCGGTAGTTTACGGGTATACATTTGGAGTGTGGTTTTTTAAGAGGAATAAAATTTTGACCGAGAAGCTGCCCGCCAGGGCACCAGCCCGAGGGCCGAGCTTCGAGGGCGTGCCGAAGGCACGCACGAAAAGCTCGTTATCTTATAATATTATATGTACCTATATAAAAAGAGAATGTGATGTTTCATCTATCAACACACAGCTTAAACCGCTTGACCTAGAAAGAAGAAATTTGGAGTGTCTATTCGTCCAACGATTTATGGGTGTACTAAGAAGGGATTTTTTGAAATTCAAACCCTAAAGGGCGGAAAGAGTCCCAAAATGTGTTTTCAGAGTTTCTCGAGATCTCTTAAACCAGAAAAGATATCGATATGGGTGTAGTTTAGAAAGGTGAAGCATTGAAATACAAACAAAATATTTGAGTATTTTGCTCTATTGGTGCCCAAAAGGGAGATATAGTCATTTTGGAGCAATTTTTTGAAATATTTAAAGTCCTCTATCTCATCGAGTTTTTAATTTTTAGCATTCAAATTTAGGAGACAAGTTTATTAATGTTAAATCTCTGGATGATTTTTTTTTATTTTTTTGAAATTTGACCCCTGAACTGAAAAATGAGGGATCCTTGATTTTGTGGTCTAAAACACAAAAAGCTTTGTACCTTTCTAACCCTTGGAAAAAACTCAACCACATTTTGTATACGTAGCCACTAGAAGGCTTGAAATGTTAAAACTAAGAACCCAAAATGTGGGGCGGGGTCAAAAAATGAAAATTCTTGCCATTGGAACAAACTCAACCAAATTTTGTATACATAATATGTGGGCGTCTAAGGAGCTAGAAATGCAAAAACTGGGTGGAATGCAGGCGTGGGGTGCGAGGTGGGGGTTCGGGAGGTAGCTGCCTGGCCAGCAAGAGGGGGGCCGAAGGCGGGCGTCGCAGATAGTTTTAAATAAAATGACTTATCCTAAATCTGAACCAAGAACTTTCGCCTGGCTCTCTATGAAATAATACTGTATTATTGCTCGTTTTTTATCAACGCGATTCTGATGGAAAATCGATCTATTTAAATACAATTTAATAATATTTTCATGTTAATGAAAATAATCAAAAATTATACACATCATATAACAAGACATCTAATTAAAAAAAATCTTTTTCACAATTTAATAATAATAATAATAATTTATCAAAGAGCTTATAAAATTAATAAAAATGTAAAATAAAATAAAAATATATATATGTTATGTATATATTTTAATTAATAAATAAATAAACCAATAAAATCCCTGAAGGTATCATTAAAATTAAATTGCGGTGTTATTGATTCAATACCATGCCATTGATTACATTAAAAACATTCAGAGGCAAACCGAAAATTTAATCAGTCATATATGTATGTAGTAATAGAGATACTTAGCAATTAACCTGGTAGTTAAGCTAATTAGGTGTATCATTAAAAGATAACTAATCTCTAATTTGTAATATCGATGTTATTTTAATATACAAGGCGCATTTATAAACTAGTTATACAAATGAAGGTATAATTACTTATCAAATTACTTATAGATATTGTCTAATCCTCCAAAAAATTCACTACTTCATCTCGATTTAATTTAGGTATTAGAAATATCTATTAATATCGATCTGATCTCGTATTGTTATATGTTATCAGGTAACAGATCTCAGAATAGATAGAATTATGGTATCAAGTATTTTTTTTTTTTTTTTTTTATAATGATATTGATACAAGAAGGTACAACCTCTCTAGTCCGTGGTAGACGTAGTGAAGATAAGGGGGATTTAGGGATTGGGTAGCAGTCGAAGGTATCTGTGGATGCTGGTCTTGAAAGACTAAAAGTTATAAGTAGCTGGAAAGACAGTCGGGGGAAGAGAGTTCCAGTCTCTAGATGTCATAGGGATAAATGAATTGGCGAATGCGTTTGTTCGATTAGTACCTAGGGTTAATACAAAATGAAAACATAAGTTTTTCTTAGCTACTGATAAGTGTAGATTTTCACTTACGATATTTTGATATAACAACGACGATATAATATATCTAAACGATTATACAGGATCGGGCATAAAGATCTACATTTTGAAGAGGTATAAAAAAATAAAAAAATTTAACTAGAACAAAAAACTGAATATATTTTTGAAAATAAAATAAAATAAATTTTTATAAATGTGTTTTAAACATTTACGTATATCAAACAAAAAAAGGGGGTCAAAAATTAAAATTATATCCCTTTCGACCAAACTCAACCAACTATTGCATACATATTCTGTGGGCCCCCAAAACGCTAGAAATGTAAAAAATAACCTCCCAAAATGGGGGAGGGAGGTCAAAAATGAAAATTCTAGCCCTTTCGACCTAACTCAACCAAATTTTGTATTCATATTCCGTAGAATCCCAGAAGGCTAGAAATCCAAAAACTAACCACCCCAAATGGGGGGGGGGGGGGGCAAAAATAAAAATTCTATCTCTTTCGACCAAACTCAACAACATTTTGTATACATAGTTTGGTCTTGGAATGCAATGGCAACCTACCAAGAGTATAATTGCATAGTAACCTCTCCAAACTAGCCGTTCGGAACCGGCGTTAAAAAGTAGGTCCCGTATATCTGTGTAAAAACAGTTAAACACACTCAGCACAGGTATATTTGGAAAGGAGCCGTAACGTCAGGGAGATCTGATATGACCCCCCCCTCCCCCATTTTGAGTGGTTAGTTTTTACATTTCTAGCCTTTTGGGGTCCACAGAATATGTCTACAAAATTTGGGTGAGTTTAGTCGAACGGGCTAGAATTTTCATTTTTGACCCTCTCCCCATTTTTTTCTCTGATATATTAATGTTCTAAACACATTAAAAAAAAATTATTTTATGTTCTTTTCAAAAATATATTCAGGTTTTTTCTATTTAAATTTTTTCATTTTTTTATACAACTTCAAAATGTTGTAGATCATTATGGCCCACCATGTATTAGCTAAGAATTTGTATAAGTATTAATGTGTTATAATATTTTAGGAAATAATGCACTGCTATTCATTCTACTTATTGGATTACTGAACCAAAGTAACTTGTATAGCAAAATTTTTTTAGAACAAATAAATAAATACATATAATACTATCTTTCATCATCATCAATCATCAAAGAGACCTGAGTAAACGGACAGAGGGCGGGTACATGACTAGAACCTCCTCAGCATAAGCAAATGGCTCTTGCAAGAATGAAATGAGTACGACCAATAGGCTTCTAGCTTCTAGCTTGACCTAGTGAAAAATAGACTGTCATTTTATAACGAAACACCGTCCTTGTCAGTCCATTGGACTACAGATCTTCTCTCTGTACTCCTCAAGGACAGAAGGAGTGGCCTCGACTAAGCTTCTGCTCTAAGCTCTAACTATAAAAATGCCAGGCAGGTTATAGTAGTCAATTGAACAATTCCCTACAATTTCGACCTAATATTAGAGTAATTCAAATGTAAACTATCTTTTTGCAAAAAAAAAATTAAGAAGAAAACACTTTTTAATTATTTTTCTACCTAGTTCCCTTCTTATTAATCAAAGAAGTTGATAAGGGTCTCCCTTTTATATCAATAGCCATTTTAAGAGAGGGTTGAAAAGTGATTTTTTTCGAGATATTCAAAAGAAAATATACTCTTTTAACTCTATATAAAATATACTATATATTTTTGAAAATAATTATTTATTTTTCCTATAAATTCTCAAAAAAGTTGATAAGGGTCCCCCTTTCTATCAATCTCTATTTTAAGAGAAGGTTAAAAAAGTAATATTTTTCGAGATATTCAAACCAAAATGTACTCTTTTAATTATATATAAAATATACTATTTAAAATGTTTTTGTTATTTGAAAATTAATATTTTTTCTTACTATAAATTCTCAAAGAAGTTGATGAGGCTCTCTCTTTGTATTAATTTTTATTTTAAGAATGGGTTAAAAAGTAATTTTTTCGAGATATTCAAACGGGAAATATACTCTTTTAACTCTATATAAAATATACTATTTAAAATGCGTTTTCTTTTTTAAAAATTAATATTTTTTTCCTATAAATTCTCGAAGAAGGTGATAATGGTCCCCCCTTTGTATCAATTTCCATTTTAAGAAAGGGTTTAAAAATATATATATTTTCAATTCTCTGACCGTCTGATATCAAATATACTAAAATTTTTATAATTGGGATACCTATTTCAAACTTTTTGTCAAAATCAGAAATTTCACAAGGCCATTTTTTAATTTTTCGACATACATTTTAATTTGATATATTTTAAATAAAATATATTAATTAAATTCTCTAGGAGCGTCTGATCCTAAATATACAAAAAATATTATAATTTATAATTTTTATAATTTTTTGTCAAAATCAGAAATTTCACAAGGCTATATTATATATGTATAGACTTGCCATCTTTTCGTTTTTTGAAAGTTTTTTCTATATATTCAAAAGAAAATATACTCTTTTATCACTATATAAAATCTCATATATAAAATGCCTTTTGTTTAGTGAAAATTATTATTTTTTTACTATAAATTCTCAAAGTTGATAAGGCTCCTCCCTTTGTATCAATCTTTATTTTAAGAGGGTAGTTAGGCCAACTGCAATAGTGCTTGAAAAACTTTACAAAATTTAAAATACTGTAACAAAAATTAATTCGCCAGTTGTGACTCCGTCTTACAGTCGGTCTACCAGATACAAACTTTTACTGTATGTACGATTGATAAGTTAGTTAGTTATAAATAAAGTTAAGTTTGTGTGATCTAAAGCAGAAGGTCTTATTCACAAAAAAGGTGCTGAAATGTTAATAAATAAATAAGTTTGACCAGATTTGATAAAGCCAAATATTCAGGTTGTAATATGACAAGTTTTATTATTTTATTGAAAAATAATCAGATGTTATTCAGTCAACAAATATGTACAAGTTAATGTTTAGTTATAATTTGAGTTCGATTAAATAGTTACAAAAAAATAATAAGATTGTTTATGAAATAGATTCTTACATATAGATTTGAATCTTTTGTTTTGTTTTGAAAAATATTATTACAAATAATACTCTTTATGGAAAGATAATTAATTATAATCAAATAATAGTATGAATAATAGAAAACAATTAAATAGCAATTATCTTAATTGGTCTGTGTGAGTTTGTATGTGTGCTTATTAATTAATAATCGCTAATTATTGGTTTGTTAAAATGTTATATAAAAATAAATAATATTCTTATTAATAGATTTGGTATATAGTTTAAAACACAAGAGATTTCTTATTTAAAAGAGAGTCAATAATATTAGCTTTGCATAAGTTGTTGTATGGATTGTTTGTTTAATGTGATGGAATGTGTCTTTTAAATAAGATGAGCTGTTTAACGTTAAGGGAGATTTTACTCTTGTTAATAGAATTAGCGTGGGTGAAATTAGTTCGAAACGAATTGATTTGTTAGGAAAAGAAAAAGTGTGAACCTTGAAACAATGGTTTGAGTCCCTGGTCGGTCGCTGCTGGCTGGAATTAATCTTGGGAAGAGATAATAGCAATTAATGGTTCTTCAAAATGGTAGCGGTTTGTGTTCAATCCGATGATTGACCGCTTGAACGAAATTCCTAGGCGAAATCTTCGTAGACAGTGAACTCAATTAATTAACTAAATCACTTGAAAACTTGTAAACTGGTCTCCAGCAATCAGGGATGAGATTAACTCAAGTAATATGTGTGGAAAGGTTCAACGTGAATCGTTTCGATGTTGCTTGTTTGCTTGTTAATAAACAACTAACAACTGATTTATTAAATAATTAGAAAGAATAAATTATTAATTAAGTATTATTGGGATCATGTGACCGATGTCAGAGAGATAGCAATTAGAGTTAGACTTCGCTTCACCCAGAGTAAGTCCACCATTAACTTAGGACCGCCGTGGCGTGTCCAAGGGGTTAAAAAGTAATTTTTTTTCGAGTTATTCAAACGAAAATATACTCTTTTAACTCTATATAATATATACTATTTAAAATGGGTTTTGATTTTTGAAAATTAATATTTTTTTTTCCTATAAATTTTCAAAGAAGTTGATAAGAGTCCCCCCCTTTGTTTCAATCTCCATTTTAAGAGAGGGTTAAAAAGTAAATTTTTTCCCAGATATTCAAACGAAAATATATAAAAATAATACTAAATTTTTTTCGAGGTATTTCAAATAAAATATATTTTTTCAATTCTCTCGGACAGTCTGATCTCAAATATAGGTCGTAAAATTTTTATCATTTGTATATTTCAAATATTTTTGTCAAAATCAGAAATTTCACAAGGCCTTGCCATTTTTTCGTTTTTTCACAATTTTTTCCAGATATTCAAAATAGAATATACTCTTTTAACTCTATATAAAATATACTAATTATTTGAAATGCCTTTTTGTTTTTTTTGAAAATTAATATATTTTTTTTTCTATAAATTCTCAAAGAAGTTGATAAGGGTCCCCCTAATTGTATAAATCTCCATTTCGAGACAGTGTTAAAAAGTATTTTTTTTCGAGATATTCAAATCAAAATATACTCTTTTACGTTAACTCTGTACAAAATATGCTATTTAAAATATTTCATGTTAAACTACAATTAATTTAAACAATGTATTTTTATACAAATATTATTTTCAAACATATATATGAATATATATATATATATATGAATTGAAAAATTTAATGAATTCATTTTTTCGCCTGAGTCAGTTTGAATGAGGCCAAAGGGGGTTGAGCACGTGTCATAAAATATTCTCATATTTCAAATCCCGGACAAAGATAATATGGATAATTTAGAAACAAAATGGCATGACAATTTATAAATTACTGGTAATTTTTAAACGTTTTCCATCTCTCTTCTTTTACCAAATCCACCTCGTCTCCTCTCCAATGCGTTTTGTCATTTTGATTAATTTCTAACTAGTTATCAATGACATAACTAATGCTACGTTAGTTTTATTATCACTACCAGATATGCATTTTATCAAACATATTAGAATCTATTATATCTAGGTTAGAAACACCTACTTATTACATTATTCATTGGTTTACCAGATAATATATAAAGGTTCACATTATATGTACCTATATACAGATGTAATAGATTGCGTTCATTTGTTATCAGAATTTCAACAGATATTTATATAAAGATTGACTGATTAACCCCAACTAATCATGCATGAGAGAATGATAGCCAACTCGTAGTCAACAGATAATTTATTTCTCATTTCCTTTCACATTTCAGGAAATCAAAATTAAATACGTCAAATAATATGCAAATTTATTAGACATTGCGAAAATTAATTTGAAAACAATTTTATAGTATGAGTATATAAATTATTTTGAGAGATTATATTTTCTGCGAAGATAGATTCTCTGCCTATGGAACAGGAAGCTTGGTAATTTTTAGAGTATGGTGTTAGTACGATGTGAAACATATTTTAATAAAAAAAAGTAAGAATATTTTATTGTTACTGCCACTGAGAGAGGAGACAGAGGAGAATGTCATATTGTATTTCCTTCATTGGCTTTTCAAAACCCTGAAGAAGGAGGGAATAAACATCCGAAACGTTGGCTTTGAATAAAAAATATAATTATAATTACCTCTATTATTTGAACCGTGGACCAGGCGCGGATCCAGACCTCTGTTTTTTTTTTTTGGGGGGGGGGGGCGCCGGTATATAAGATCTACTTTTGATCTCGGAAGTGTGTCTCGATCGAATTGTCCAAGCGGGGGGGGGCAGACACCCCCCACATAGAACTTTAACTTTAACTTTTTCTTCAATTTTAAAATTTAATGTTATTAAAAAAAAAATTAAATAAACATATAAAAAATGTTGATCTCCAATGCTTTGGG
This sequence comes from Forficula auricularia, assembly GCA_024734495.1. Lineage (NCBI taxonomy): Eukaryota > Metazoa > Arthropoda > Insecta > Dermaptera > Forficulidae > Forficula > Forficula auricularia. The sequence goes on from JALMQS010000099.1 coordinate 25,869,893, forward strand.
GGGGGGGGCGATCGCCCCCCCCCCACTGATCCGTGCATGCCGTGGACTGCCTAATTATAATCCACTCAATTCACTTTAGAGCCCCTTCCAAAGACTACTTCAATCTTATTATTAAATCTATATAATAAAAATGAATTTCTGTTTCTTCGTAAGCGCAGATCTCTCAAATACCTAGACCGATTTGACTAATTTTTTTTTAATGTTTGTAATAGTCCAATTCAGGTTAATAGGTAAAAAAAAATTTGAAAAGTTGCCCGGAAAATTGAAAAATTCAGAAAAATCGAAAAAAAATTCAGGTTAGCCAACAAAGCTTGCCCAACAATAAAAGAACTAAACTAGCAAAAAACAAGTGTTGGCGGCCCTGTTTGTAAGATTTTTGTGTGTCATTCATTCTCAATAGTTCTAACTACATTATCGCCGAAGAAGAATTTAATACTGCAACAAAGATTTAAAAAAACTATCTCTTTTTTTAAAGTAAATTTAAAAAAGTCATGATAACTAAATTTTTGAAAAAGTTATGGTTATTTAAAAAAAGTTATTTTTTTCAAAAATTCCTAACTTCTTTTGGGTTGGGTGAAAATTTTTTAAAAAATTCTGAAAACCGTCTTTAATAGGATAGAAAAAAATAAAAAAAGTTTCAGCCAAGCTTTTGATTATATATATAGATGAAAAATATTTAATTTAAAATAAAATAAGTTATTTAAAAATCATTTTTCTTAAAAATACCCTTGGGAATCTCACCTCATCCTTTTTCTATTGTATTTAAGACCCTCGGCCATTTCAAAAGATCTAAGCCTTTTGGCTTTTGTATTCGAGCTCATTCATTCATTTCAATATTATTTATTTATTTCAAAGTTAATTAAAAAGGATTATTGAAACTATACTAATTAAACTAACTGAAAGGAATTAATTAGCTTTTGGAATTTCTTTAAAAATATATTTTAAAGATTAAAAACCAAATATATATTATATATATAATATATTTATTCTCTGTAACTAATAAAAAAAAAAAAAATAACAAAATTACTAGAGACGTGATGAACTCTCTTAAGCTTCTGAGCGGTCTATCCCAGAATTAAAACGAAGCCTGGTGTCTATTTGCGAAAATTAGTGACCTTAACTGTGAAGTAAATTCCTTATTATTATTGGGAACCTTGGTAGGGGCGAGGCTTAATTTGTTTCCCCACAGTGGCTAGTTTCAATTTAAACCACTAGATTGTGTATCGGAATTCTCCGATTCCTAAATGGGAATAGAATTTGCTTCCCAATAACTTTCTGTCAATAAATGTCACGAGAAGTAAATCAGCTATTTCATTACATGCAATTATTAATTCTATTAATCTCGATAAGATATCACGCCAATCGTGTTTTTCGCTAAAATAAAGCTAAAATTTCTTGAGTTCTTCTGATTGTTATTAAAAATCTATATTCATTTATACTTAATTTATAATTGAAGAACCAATTGTGCCTTGTCTTATTTATAGGACACAATTCGGTAATTTTATTTGTCCATCTCTCATCGATCAATCTCATAATGTGCCCTGCCCATCTCCATTTCATTTGTTTTACTTATAAGGATCATAATATTCTGCATTTTTGTTTTTTCATACATGGTTTCTATTTTTATTTTGTCAATTCTTCGAGTTCCTAGTATGCTCCTGATCATGGCTCTTTGTGTTGTTTTTAGTTTCCATACTAGGAAAGGTCTATTATAGCAAACAAACTCACTAAAATAATAAGTCTCGAAGATGAACAACAGGGACTTAGACGCTGGCGTTCTTGTATCGATGTTGTGAGACAACTAGCTGAAAAAGCCATGGAATTTAACAAACCTGACTTTTTCTGCTTCGTTGAAATTGAAAAAGCTTTTGATAAGATCCAACTCAAGCATGTCCTGAAGATTTTGGAAAATCATGGAACACCAGTGGTCCTTATTAGATTTATTCAGGAAATATATCGAAATAATTATCCAAGAATCAGAATAGAGAGAAAACTGGAGGGGATGATACCGGTCAACCAGGGAATTCGACAAGGCGATTCCATTTTTATTCAACCAAGTGATGAATGATTAAAAAGACCTCGAAAATGTCCAATGCTACTACTCAATGGGAGATGAGAATGTCAATATTGTGTAATCTACAACTGCATAACACCATAATGGAACAAGTGCCATCCTTCAACAATCTCGGCGTTCAGATAATCAGCTCCAAAAACGTTAGCGAAGAAGTCAGAATCCAATCTATTAATGATTACAAAATATCAGGATGCCTGAATGAAACGGTTTGGTCAAACAAGTTTCTGAGAACGGAAGCAAAAGTACGCGTCTATAAGACCGTTGTGCGATCATTTTTGACATATGAGGCCAAAACAAGAACAGACACCGCAAAAACAAGAGAAATATTGGAAGTTTGTGAGATGAAATCACTACGCAGAATTTTTTTTATATAATGATATTGATACAAGAAGAAGTTGCACCAAGGAGATACAAGCTCTGTGGTCCGCGGTGGACCATTGTATCGTGAAGATTAAAACGAGATTTAAGGATTGGGTAGGAGTCGAAGGTATCCGTGGATGCCGGTCTTGAAAAATTGAAGGTTAGAAGGTTATAAGTTGCTGGAAAGACGGTGGGGGAAGAGAGTTCCAGTCTCTAAATGTCATTAGCATTAACGAATTGGCGAATGCGTTTGTTCGATTAGTATCCATTTTAAGCGCGTAGGGGTGTTGAATCTTAGAAAATAAAATTGCCAGTAAAACTGCGGGTAAAACAAGGATGGGCAGGTAAAAAATTAAGATATTAGGGAAAAGTGCGCGAGATTACGCGATGTTGTCTTCATTGCCCACCAAATGTACTGAGTAAGATCCATCGAGTGCGATTCATAAAATGTATATGTTTGGCACCTACTTCAAAAAGTGATTTCATTTTAATATTTCGTCGTTTAGTTGTAACTAAATTAGATAATTATTTTATACATTTTAGTGCATTTTATTTGATTTTTGAGTTCTTATTATTTTATATTTGTTGCATTTAATTTTTTTGAAGTGGGCTTTATTTTTTTTTTATAAAAATTATATTTTTTTAATTACATGAAATTTTCATAAATTAAAACGAAAATAAATAAATAAGTTTGTTTAAAGAACGAATGAAAGAGAAAATAAAAGTGTGTGTGTGTAAGAGAGCGATGATTAACTTTTGAATCTTAATTTTAATAGATTAATATATTTTCGGAAACTTTTGTTTTTCCACTGGCTCTCTCTCTCAGTCGCAACTCTCGCAGCACTTTATTTATTCAGGCACCATTTAATTAAAATATGAATATTGTGTTTGGAGATAATTAGAATTTGTTAAATGAGTTGCCAAGGGTAGTAAGGGGGTTAAGGGTGTGTGGTGGGGGTATTTGAGGGGCTCAAGCAAACGAGGGATCATCTTAAAGAGATACTTACCTCTATCTTAATTCCCCAATTGGGAAATGATTTATTAATTGGAAAGCCAAACAAAATCCCACTCTAATCTGAATTACCGAAACAAATACATACCAACAAGATTTAGAGTAGGTTTTAGGTGAGGGCTTAGAACAGGTTGTTCTAAATACGACACTTAACCGACTATATATGATGAAAAACGACTCCCAATTGGACTATTGAGTTGCACATGTGTTGAGCCTCAAGCATAAAGGATTAGACCCGAAAGTCAATCCTTAATGACTATTGATTAAATCTTGGGTGGTGAGATGTCTAACGGAGTTTGGTTAAGGGCTTGACTTTCTGGATCAATTCCAGCCCGGAGCTGTAATTTCCATCTCTAATTTTAAAATAAAGTCTTTCGATGTTTTTGGGTAACAGCGACATCAACACAAGCCAATAAAAAACTTAGGTAAGTAGAGAACGAGCTCTCTATTAGGTATATACTTTTTTCATAAAAGTTTATCAAGAAGAAATCATCGAAGTTATCCTCAGCTTGATTCAAATAAACACACGTGTTTATTACAGACGTGTGCAAATGCGGCTCTTCTTTGGGTTAAGTACGCCCAATATCTCTTATAAAAATATTATAGTATAGATACTTTCTTTCTCTTTTATACTTGTATTTTCGCTATTTTACTTTCTAAATTTTGTAAGTGACAAGATGATGTGACTTAACCAAGGGGAGCGAATGGGGGCATCTAACCAAAATTAAAAGGGGGAAAAAAGAAAATTGGGAAAATCAGTAGATTATTGGATAAAAAATACTTGCTAGGTTTCACATTAAGGATTGGTGAATTAGTGAAACCTACCAAGTATTTTTTATCCAATAATTTAAAAATGTTTCACCAGGTACCAACACCAAATTCCTTAAAAACAAATGAGTAGGTACCTACATTTTTAGATATTTTTATTTATATGTTTGGTGAACAGCTCTAAAAATGGTTTAATCAAAGAAAAAGTAACGCATTTTGTTTATTTTATTTCATGCCTACCACACAGTTAAAAAACATTGTAAATTTACTATACCTACCCTATGTTTACTAGACAAATAGATAGGAAATTTACAAGATTGCCTATAGTAAAAAAATACTAGTCTCATTAACTCATTGCAAAAATAAAAAAATAAACTGTAACTTTACTTTATTCTTGTATTAATTAGATACCTATAAGTTACTAAAAAATATGTTGTAAGATTACATAGCTGGTATATTTAATATTATTAAAAAGTTTTGTGGCCGGACTTCTTATTTTTAATAGTAAAATTATATAAAAAAATTTTGACAGTGCAGGAAAAAGAAAAAAACTCTTAATTCAAATAATTTTGGTGAGAGCAGTTTTGCCCTAAAATTCTGGCTGACAAGATGCGCATGTATGTATGTTTTGTGTATCAATTAAGATTAGTGTAGGATATGTAAACTCGCTGTTCATATACTTTCTTTATTGATTTCATACTTAACTCTCAGTTTACTTACTTAACTCCTAGTTTTCCTAATTTACATACTTACCTTGTTGATTTCATCATAATTAGATGTTTTCTTACTTAACTCTCGGTTAAATACTGTTTCAAAAATAAGATTAAAATATTCAAACTCAAAAATCGCATTTGAAAACACTTTAAATAATTTTTTGTATTTTTTTCTAAAAAGTATGTAAAAAAGCTAAACTTTCAAAACAAAAATAAATAATTTTGAATTTGGACCATTTTTGAAGAAGTTATGAGAAAAAAACCGAAATTCGTTTTACTTGTAAACCGATGATCAAAAAAAAATTCAAAATTTACCAGGAAGACTTTTTAGATGGGTACTAAAAAAATGTCAAAAAATGAAGGAAATCAAAAAATAAGATTTTTCAAAGCGTCTGATTTGGCGTGAAATGCCCCATCATTTCTTTATTAAATTGTATATTGTGACAAACAAGATGAAAATTAGTTTACTTTTCTATTAAAATAATGTGGCCTGTGGAGTGTTTGATGGGCTTTGGGGGAGGAGCCTACCCGTATCGCACAGAGACCAAAATAAAACCCAAATGCAACTTTTTTGATTGGTTGAATTATAGTCATTATATAGTTTTTATTAGGTTGAATTACGGTTTCTAAACTGTAGTTATGTCTCGTTTTTTTCCGTTTTGCAACTGTTGTATTATCGTTAAATTATAGTCGCAAAGATTATAATGCATCATCATCATTGAGTATACAGTCCTAAGACTGGTTTGATGCAACAATCCGTCTCCACTCGACTCTGTCCCCCGCCAGCTGTTTAACCTCTCTAAATGTCTGGCATCCCATATCCCCAATTATTTGGTTGAAATATTCTAATCTGGTTCTTCCCCTTCCCCTTTTCTTTCCCACCTCCCCCTCCAAGATATCCCTAAGCAGTCCCCCATGTCTCAGTGTGTGCCCCATCATCTGACCTCTTCTCTTCTTCAGACTCTTCCACAAGGTTCTTCTTTCTCCGATTCTTCCAAGAACTTCTTCATTTGTAATTTTATCCATCCATTTGATATTCGTCATTCTTCTGTAGCACCACATTTCGAAAGCCTCTAATCTCTTTCTCTCCGCTTCTCTAATTGTCCAGGTTTCACACCCGTACATGGCTATGCTCCATACATATGTCTTCAATAGCAACTTCCTGTTTGCTAAGCTGATTGAGGAGGAGCATAGTAGTTTTTGTTTTGAATTAAACCCCATTTTTGCTTGGGCAATTCTTGATTTAATTTCGTTTTCGCTCCTCCCATCCCATGTTATTTTACTTCCTAGGTAGCGGAATTCCTTAACTCCTTCTAGGTTTTCTTGGTTAATTTTGATGCATTCCTGTCTCGTTTGTTCTTTTTTTGTACATACTAGGACCTTGGTTTTATTCTTGTTTATTTTCATTTTGATTTCTTCTATTAGGATTTGGTTAATTCCATTCAAGGCGTCCTCTAATTCTTTTTTATTGCTTCCTAGAAGGGCAATGTCATCGGCAAATCTTAACATAGCGATCTTTTGACCTTGGATTTCTATACCTGTATCAATTTTGTCTTTGAATTCTTTAATCGCTTCTTCTATGTATAAGTTGAAAATCATGGGTGACAGCACACATCCTTGTCTTACACCTTTTTTTATTTTGGCTTCTCTTTGTTCATCACCAATATTTATAATTGCCGTCTGGTTTTGATATAGATTGTAGATTAGTCTTCTCTCTCTGAATTTTATTCCCGCCTGTTTTAATATTTTAAACATAATTTCCCAATTGACGTTATCGAATGCTTTTTCTAGGTCTATGAATCCGATGTAGACAGATTCTTCCCTGATAAAAGCCCTTTCTATTATTAGTCTAAGAGAGAGAATTGCTTCTCGGGTGCCTCTGTTTCTTCTAAAGCCGAACTGGTCTTCCCCCAGATTTTCTTCAACTCTTTGTTCTATTCTTCTCTGGATTATTTTGGTTAGGATTTTGGAGGCATGTGAGGTTAGGCTAATGGTCCTGAAATTTTCACATTTATCCGCGCCTGTCTTTTTGGGAAGTGTGACTATTTTGTTTTTTGGAAATCTTTTGGGATGATTCCCAATTTATAGATTTTGCTAATTAGTTCAAAGAGTTTGTCAAGTGCCTTTTCCCCAGAGTTCTTTAGGATTTCAGCTTGTATATTGTCTATTCCGGGTGCTCTATTATTTTTTAGTTCCTTCAAAGCTGTCTCGAATTCTGACCTGAGTATGGGGTCTCCTAATTCGTTTTCGTCCACAGATTCTTCTTCTTCTATTGGGTTCATTGTTTTTTCTTCTCCATAGAGTTCTTCTAGGTGTTCCTTCCATCTATTTGCCTGTTCGTTTTCGTTTAGAATAATGTGGCCTCCTTTATCTCTTATGTTCTTGCTTTTTGGCTTGTCTTCTTGGAAATTTCTTTTTATTGCCCTATAGGCTACATCAACTTTTCCCAATACTAGATTTTCGTTGACTTCTTTACATTTTTCTTGAATCATTTTTTCTTTTGCTTTTCTACATTCTCTTATAACTTTCCATCTTAATTTTTTATATGTTTCTTTCCCTTCTTCGTCTTTTCTGTTCTTAAATTTTCTTCGTTCGTCAAACAGTTGCAGTATTTCGTCTGTTACCCATGGCTTTTTAATTTCGTTTTTCTTTGATTTAAGGACTTCGTTGGCTGTTTCAGTCAGGCTTGATTTCATAGCATTCCATTCTTGTTCGATTTCTTCTTCTTTATTATTTGTGGGTGTTTTTTCTTCCAGTTTCTTATTCATTACGTTTTCGAAAAGTTTTTGGGTTTCCTTATTTTTTAATTTAGATATATCCCAGTTTTTTCGCGACCCTCCCTTTTTTATTAGTTTTTTAAATTTTAGTTGGCATTTCATCGCAATTAGATTGTGATCACTAAAAATATCAGCCCCAGGATAGCTTTTACAGTCCTTTACTTGATTTCTGAATCTTTGTTTGACTAATATGTAATCTATTTGAAATCTCCCCTTGTCTTTTGGCATTTTCCACGTGTAGATCCTTCTTGGATGGTGTTGGAAGAGTGTGTTTGCTACTACTAAACTGTGCTTACTGCAAAATTCAATTAATCTTTCGCCCCTTTCATTCCTATCTCCTAGACCGTGTTCGCCCACCACTTTTCCTTCTTTGCCTTTTCCTACTCTTGCATTCCAATCCCCCATGATTATTAAATTTTCATCCCCTTTAACGCGCTTCATCAGGTTTTCAATTTGTTCGTACATTTCTTCTATAACTTGGTCATCCTTATATGATGTAGTAGGCATGTATACCTGGATTATCACAGTATCTTTCGGTTTCGAATCCACTGTGATCATAACAATCCTTTTGCTTACCTGAAGATAATTCTTTACCCTTTGCCCTATTTTTTTATTCATAATAATGCCCACTCCTGCCTGCCCATTCTGCCCCCCGTATGAATGATTCTATGGCTGTTTTCAAACCAAAAATCTCCCTCTACTGGGTATCTCATTTCACTAATCCCAATAATGTCCAATTTGTGTCTATCCATTTCCCGCTTTAAATTCATTAGTTTATCTATTCCCTTTAGCGTCCTAACATTCCACGCTCCGACTCGTAGAAAGTCATTATTTATTTTTCCCTTTATGATGGTCTCTCCTCGGGTAGCCCCTTCCCGGAGATCCGAACGAGGAGCTAGTTTACCTCCGGAATTCTTTACTCGAAGAGAAATCGTCATGTTGCATATTCTCGGGATTTGTAATGTGGTGGTTTCCCGTTGCCTTCCACATGTTGAAGAGAAGAAAAATGAAAAGGAAATCAACTCCTAGCCCTCGAAAACCTAATAGCGTCGGAGTCGGTAAAAAAAAAAAAAAAAAAAAAAAAAAAAACAAGAGTTGGCCAAGGGAGGCCGTATAGGAGAGAGAGAAAAGAGAAGCCTGACACAAGTAAGTGGAAGCAATGTCAGACTTAGCTCGGATAACCCCGTGGTCGCAATCCACGTACTCATCAGAAATGAGTTCCTGTGACATCTAAAATATGAAAACAATTACACAGGCAATACTTGTAAGCAATAAAACAAGAGAAATACATATATATATATATATACATACATACATATATATATATATATATATATATATATATATACATATATATATATATACATATACACACACTCATACACATACACATATATATATATATAAAAGAAAAAAATTATTTAGTGATTGTAGTTAAATATTAAAAAAAAAAGAAAAAGCAAAAATTATAATTTAGAAAATAATTAAAAGTAAAAAGGAACAACATGCAATAATGAATAAATATTATTATTATTAAAATTAAAAATTATTAAAGATAGAAAAAGAAAGTCAATTGAAATTTGAAACTTATGGTTTGTGAGATGATCCTCTTGTCTTCAAACACAATGTAACGAATTGAGATAAAATAAAAATAAAATAAATGGAAATGTTATAATGCAACCGTTCCAAAAAGGTTGCCGCCAACAGATTCATGTAAGTGAATTGCGAAGGCTTCCTTACATGAATCTAACCATTCACCCTCTAATAATAACCCTATCCCCATTCATTTTGAAAGAAAAGGCCTTAAATTGGACCTCTTGGAATCCACTGAGATAAAAATAGCCCTCTCTAATAATTCAAATATTTTAAATAATCAATTGGAAGTGTATAAAAATACAATTATTGATTATATGTTATAATAAATTTAAATAAACATTCCTTCTATTGCTTGCACATTGAATATACTAGGGTAATTGCACTCTCTCATATACCTTTCAAGCTGTACCTTCTCAGGTACTTGTCCATTCGTTATTATAATAGCAGGTATAGATAGATCCCTTTCAGCCAGCTCAAATCTCAATAGAAAATATTAATTCTTAGAACAACTTCTCCTCTTCCCCTACATTCCCCCCACCACATACATTTATAAAAAATTTTTTTAAAAATTCTTACTTGTAAAACTATTTTTCCAATATGTAATCAGTTTTCTTAGACTCCTGATGATGGGCTAACCCCCGAAATATATCGAATTCAAAACTCAATTTTGTTTTATTTCTTTTTTTGTGAAACCTACCTCGTATCTTACTCAAGTTTTATTATTATATTAAAATGTTTCACCTAGAACCAACACCGAACTCCTTAAAAGTTAATATATATAATGTTGATTATTGTTTTTTATTAAAGAATTGTGTAATTATTCATTATATTAATCAAATCAAAGAAATATTTAATTATAAAGACAACCTTTTTGGAACGGTTCCATTATAATCTTTGCAACTATAATTTAACGACAATACAACAGTTGCAAAACGGAAAAAAACGAGACATAACTACCGTTTATAAACCGTAATTCAACCTAATATAATGACTATAATTCAACCAATCAAAAAAGTTGCATTTGGATTTTATTTTGGTCTCTGTGCTATACGGGTAATTTCCGCTCTTAAACTTCTGTCTTCAGGCGTATTATATAAAGAAAATGTCTAAAACATAAGAAACAATGCTTCATGGCTTGGTAGACATATTCTTCCTCAATTTTGAATTGTTTTATTTTTTCATTTAACTATTTTATCCCTTTATTTTAATTTCATTGGCTTTTTGCTATCTTTATCCCCGAAAAGACATCTATGAAAATAGCTCAAACTCTAATCAAATAAAAACTTTTTCTATCAGTCGTTTAAATTCAATTCATATTTGAAAGAGCATACATAGATCAAAGGCAGTAGCTCTTTTCAAACTGTTTGTTTGACATCCTCGGCTATTTGTTCTTTTTAGTCTGAAAGAGTGAGAGAGTTTGCGTGGTGGCTGAGGGCTGATAGGTGGGCTGGTTTGTATGCAAATATTCTCTTTATCCGGTATTCAACAAATTGATTCATTCAAAATTTATTAAATTTGATTATGTACTATAAGCGGACCTGAATTGGATAATTAAATTATTTATAGAACATATAGGTCTTTACCTATATGTTCTAAAAAAGATATTCAATAAATACATGGAAAATATTAATATTTTAACCGACTTCACAAAAGGAAGAGGTTCTCAATTCGACTGATTTTTTTTTGTGTATATGTTACCCAATTTCTTCGCCAATTGTCAATCGATTTTGATAATTTTTTTGCATTGGGTTCAGTATAGTTTCTGATTGGTCCCACATAAATTTTATTGGTATTGGACGTTTTTTATTGTTAGCATAATCGATTTTATAAATTCTTTCTGCGTTTGGATCAGTATAGCTCTGTTGATGTTCGGGTCTCTTGAGTTTACCCTAATATTCTCACGCTACTCATTCACTCCATAATTTTTATTAGTTATTGCTAAATCGCTGGTCTGGTCTCTATAATGCTTAATATTGTACTACTTTGTTGAATTTAATTTTTTTGATATCGGTTTTTTTCTAAAAATTATTTTTTTGTTATCTAAAATGGCTTCAAACATTATGAACATTATATATTGATAATTACAAACAACAATTATTATCAATATTTCTAGGCACGTCGATAGGCTCCCTCTCAGATATCTCATTCGATTCTAAAACTTAATAGAATTCAGAAAATATAAATACATTGGGCGTCGGGCTCTTGGAATTAGCAAGTCAGCTGATAAATCTTCTGCGTGCAAGCTTGGCTTTCATTTTAGGTCCACATGCTAATTTACGAGCAATTTACAAAGCCTTATTTCTAGGCGCTTCGACAGAAACCTCCCAAACATATCATTCGATTCAAACTCACTGGAATGATAGGCGTAACTCTAGGGTCTGACCTTTCATGGAATGACCATATCTCAACCACTGCTAAAGCTGCAGCGCGCAAGCTTGGTCTCCTATTTAGGTCTAGACACTATTATACTCCCAGTTAACTTCTTACACTTTATAAGGCTCAAATTACTCCTTGTCTTGAATTTGGCTCTCATCTGTGGAGAGGTGCCTCCAAGCATTCTCTTGTTACACTGGATGCGATTCAGAAGTGAGCAATTAAACTAATAGGAGACCCGGCTCTAACCAACTCACTCGACTCCCTGGCTCACCGAAGAACCGTTTCTGCCCTTTCCCTGTACTAGAGATACTATCACGGTATCTGTTCATTCGAGCTGAAATCAATTATCCCCCTTAAGCCCTTTTTATGAGAAACACGCGGTTTTCGAACGCTCAGCACTTCTTCGCTGTCAAATTGGATAAAAATCGAACAAGCGCTTTCGCCAACTCTTTTATCCCTATGACTCCAGAGACTGGAACTCGCTCCCTGCCACCATCTTTCTCGTGACTTATAACCTTCAGCTCTTTAAGACCCGTATCCACAGATACCTTCGACCCCCGCCCAGCCCATAAAATTCTTTCTTCTTCTTCTTTTCACGCTGGAGGGGCCAACCCAAGCCTTTAGGGGATATACCTTTTTGGTGTAACTCCTTCTCTCATCTTTTTCATTAAACAAAAAAAAAATAAACTGCAACGGATCGTTGCTAAACTTTATCCAAATTCATTTGAAATATTAATATGTTCTTGAGTAAAGTACATTAAAATATAATTTTACTAAAAACTTTATTTAACCTTTTTGTGGTCCCCAAGGTACTTAATTAGGATATTAAATTTCATCAAAATTGGTTAAGTAATTTTCAAGATATTTAGAAAAAACTAAAAAAGTACTGAAATAAAGTACTAATGTTTGTGGACCGATATGTACCAAAAACTAATCAGCGCTTCATTTTGTTAAACTAATGGTAGGTTTTCAATTTCATTTCAATCAGCGCAAAGGTGTGGAAAAAATCGTGGACGAAAAAAACGATAACACACATACATCCGCACGCACTTCCAAAAAAAATGGCACTTTTTGGCCTCTCGACGAGATTCCAGGTAATTTTTGGCAAAACCGTCACGTGCTAAAATTCAATCTCATTGAATACTTCAATTTGTGACCTTAATTGAGTCTATAGGTTCCGTAGTCTTTACCTGAGGACCCTTTGAAGTCGCGCTTGCCTCGAGAGCGATTCCAATACTTTCTCCCATGCTTCGCATTGGATAAAGTAAAAAAAAATCAACTTCGTAATATATACTCAAAATGGCAGGGCCGGCCTAAGGACAATTGGGGCTCTAGGCGAGTTTTTGTTTGGCGCCCCTAAATTTGTTTTTTTCGTTTATGATAAAATGCACAATAATGCTTTTGTGCCATGATAAAAATAAAAATAAATCATAATTCGATTGAATAATACATTGATATATATTGGAATTATAAAATTATTTTCCTTACCTTCATACCTGCAATATTTATTTTGCTACATTCATAACTTTTTACTTTACCATACAGGGTATGGTCAAGTATTGTAATCGTGCATGAAAAAAGTGTTTTTTAGCTACTTTTTTTTGAAATATCTCAAAAACGGCTGAAACTATTTTGATAAAATAAAAATGGCATTTCAGTCTACAAAAAACGAGAGGTGAACCGCGACCTAATATGCTGTACACCACTTGTATTTCCAAATATTTCCAAGCACTTCCACATATTTCCAGGTACTTCCAAATATTTCCAAGTACTTCCAAATATTGCCAAGTACTATTAAATATTTTCAAGTACTTCGAAATATTTCCAGGCACTTGCAAATATTTGCAAATATTTCCAAGTACTTCCAAATATTTTCAAGTACTTCCAAAATACTTCTGAAGAGGTGTACACCTACTTCCAATCGCGGATCACCCCTCGACAAAAAAGCTCCAATAAGTGAACATCGAAAAATTTATATTTTTCGAGATAATAACTGTTTTGTCAAAATGTCTCCTACTCTGTAGTCTGTGCGTTACCAAATTTTGTGGACGAGCTAGCTCAAAAACTAGTTTGAGTATCAAAACCAAATTTCATTTTCCCATCTTTAAGGATGGTGACCATGTTTGACTTTTTAAACTCATTTCAGCTCATCATTTCTATATACCAAAATATTGTTGAAATATATTATATATATATATATATATATATATATATATATATATATATATATATATATATTTAATTCGTTGATATTAATAAAAAAAATTCTCTCACCTTTTATATGGTACAAATACATGTTTCTCCTCCTATTTAATATAAGTATAACTAATTCTAATAAATGTATGACATTTCTTTTGAAAATGCAAAAAATTTAATATATTGAATATTTAATAAAAAATTCTTTTTATTTGGTATGTATTGTATGTATTTCTTATATACATATCCTCTTCGTATAATATGAATTAAGATACCTATATATCTATATTTTATAGAAAGAGATTTATAGCTATAGGTATAATAATATTATATAAAATTTCATTCTTGCAATTCTTAACATTTTTAATATCTCTTTTAGGTATGTTTAAATGAAAAAAGCCAAGATCAAGTTTTATTTTCTTATAAAAGTTGCAGTGACCAAAGAGCGAAACAGTGACCCGGGCATTGATAAGATTTCCTTTAGTGATGTTGAAATTTTGAAAAAAATTAATTTTCAAAGATAAAAAAACAAAAAAAAACTTAGTTTTATATATTTACTTTACTTACATTTTTGTTTATCAACTCAATTGAATTAAATTAATGTCGAAATATTTATATTTATTAATAAGTTGTTGTAGGGAAATAAGGACAATAGCTTATGCAAATATTTTTTAATTTACCATACAGGGTATGGTCAAGTATTGTAAACGTGCAAGAAAAAAAATGGTTTTCTTTCCTTCTTTTTTTCGAGATATCTCAAAAACGGCTGGAACTATTTTGATTAAAAAAATTGAACGAAACCATGGCATTTCGCTCTACAAAAAGTCCTATGTGAACATCGAAAAAATTATATTTTTCGAGATAATAATTGTTTTGTCAAAATGTCTGTTAGTCTGTGTGTTACCAAATTTTTGTGGACGGGCTAGCTCAGAAAATAGTGTGAATATCGAAACGAAATTTCACACGTAGTTTTGGTCCATTGAGATTAAAAGCTGATTAGATTTTGGTGCATATCGACCTAAAATTAAGGGGGTGGAAGGGGGGGGGGAAATTAAATATCTAGGCCATTTGGGCAAACTCAACCAAATTTTGTATACATAATCAGTGAGACCCCAGAAGTCTAAACATTAAAAAACTAACCGCCCAAAATGGGGAGGGGGGTTGTGGTCTAGGGTCAAAAAATCAAAATCTTGGTCATTTATCAAACTCAACCAAATTTTGTATACAGTATCAGTGGGACCCCAGAAGTCTAAAAATGTAAAAACTAACCCCCTCCCCTACATGATTATAAATAATTTTATTAATTATTAAATATAAGAGAGGGGTCAGGTTGTATGGTAAAGTCAAGTGGATGGCCACATCAGAACACGTCAGCTTATTATTTTATGCCAACGAGATTTAAATAGAAAAAATTATACTAACAATTTTTTTGAACGAAGTTTCTTTACGGGGCTTGCGATAGGGTAGGGGCTAACTGGCAGAAATCGTCACGTAACGGAAATGTCCACTTCAGGCGACCTGACTCAATGGAGAGGATATAAGAGTCTCCCCCATTTTTTTCCCCCATAAACAAAGAAGTTATGCCTGAACAAACATAACAAAAAAAAGTCCAATACCAATGGAATTTATATATTTACCAATCGGAAACTAGACTGATCCCAATGCAAAAAAAATCATCCAAATCGGTCTACAATTGGTGAAGATATCAGGTAACAGATAAAAAAAGATTCAGTTGAATTGAGAACCTGCGCCTTTTTTGAAGTCGGTTAAAAATAAAATTTTTATAAATTAGATGTATATACCTAGTAATTGATTTAACCGTAATTATAAAATATCTGTTTCAAAATCTGCCTCAGAAAACTTGGCTTTCTAAACAGGTCCAAACGATATTTTACGCCCACTCAACTTCTCACATTATACTATACTTTTTCTTCTATTTTTTGTTGCAATGGAGAAGGAATGATATATGGTGATTGCTTAGTTAAATAAATAAATCTATTCTCGATCGATAATTCCATAGTATGCGTAAATAGAATCTGATCTTCAGGCTAAAGAGAGAACATGTTTTTCGATGATAGATGTTTGTCCATCCATCTATCTATCAGCAAGATTTCACTCGGCCTACCCCATTCACTCTCGCTCATGTTTAGAATATCTTCTGCAGATATAAAAAAAATAAAATAAAATAAAAAATAACAGCCAAACGACGAATAGGAATAGAATAATAGATAGCTAATATGAAAATTGAATCTCTCTCGGGGGTAGGGAGAAACGTTCTGTGCATTCTAGATTTCCTGTCAAGATAAACGGCACCCCCGTCGACGTTCCGCTGCTCTCCATTTCTCTGACCCCATTGCCCCCCTATGCCCTCTCTCTCGACCAACACATACTAAGGGCCGGTTGTATGTCGCAAAGTAAATGCTTTTACCACTAACAAACGGTAGATGGTAAATGGAGGCACTGGGATAGCCAATCAGATGCCAGGAACTGACAGTGCCTGGCATCTGATTGGCTATCCCAGTGCCTCCATTTACCATCTACCGTTTGTTAGTGGTAAAAAGCATTTACTTTGCGACATACAACCGGCTCCTTAGAGATTAGACAATTTATCTCTTAAAATTATTAAATTGTTGGAAAAAAGTTTTTCAAGTATCTCCATACTCGTTTAGTGATTTTATGTATGATAGACATCGTAGTTAATCATCCGGTATGTGCACCACCCGACTTTCACTTAAATCACATGTGGCCAACTCAAATGATCTTGCGCGCCACTTTGGATATGCATCATAACTCGAATATAAAATTATATTATCCCATATTAAATTTAGACCCACTATATATATTTTTTGGAGAGAAAACATAATTTTTATAAAACAAATAAAACCGACAATTGCAACAAATAAAATAATAAGAACTCAAAAATAAAATAAAATGCTCTAAAAGGTATAAAATAATTATCTTATTTAGTTACAACTAAACGACGAAATATTAACATGAAATCATTTTTTGATGTCGGTGCCAAAAATATACATTTTATGAATCGAACTCGACGACCTTACTTGGCACGTTTGGCGGGTAAACTCGCTTATATAGTTTGTTTGGCACCGACTTCAAAAAGTGATTTCATGTTAATAATTCGTCGTTTAGTTGTAACTAAATAAAATAATTATTTTATACTTTAATTGAATGTAATGGAAGGCAGCTCAGAGGTAGTGAGTAAAGAAAAATTAACACATATCAAATAAGGTCTAATTTATTGGAATCCTTCCTCCTTTCCTTTCAAACCGACGTTTCGGAGGATTTTTCCTCCTTCTTCAGGGTTTCAAGGGTCAATGAATGAAACAAATAAAATGTTCCCTTTTTCTCTCCAAAATTGTTTTTCTAAGCCTTTGTTAAAAATGAAGAAAGTTTTTGAACACTACTGTGGAGAGAAGAAGGAAACATTTTATTTTGTTTCATTCATTGACCCTGTGAAACCCTGAAGAAGGAAGGAAAATCCTCCGAAACGTCGGTTTGAAAGGAAAGAGGAAGGATTCCAATAAATTACACCTTATTTGATATGTGTTAATTTTTTCTTTCCTCACTACCACTGGGCTGCCTTCCATTACATTCAATTAAAATTTCTACCACTCCGTCTCTCTCCAGAGAAAATTTCTTTGCAAAAAAATTATTTTATACCTTTTAGTGCATTTTTATTTTATTTTTGAGTTCTTATTATTTTATTTGATGCATTTAGTTCTTTTGAAGTCGGTTTTATTTTCTTTTATAAAAATTATTTTTATTTTTCTATTTTTAGTGATGTTATTAATATCTAGTGACTTAATATAATACCTTGCATGCATCTCGTAAGAGAAAGCGTCAAGCGAATGAATCAGAAAATGATATTAAACCAATTATTTTACATGAATTAATGTATACCAATGTATTTTGAGCTTCGACTCCGGAGATTACTTCTCCACCATCGACTGTCCTTGATCATTTTTTTAGTCCTTGTTTTTAATAAGAGGAAAAACTAATCAAATAAAAAAACTTCTTTTCCGATAATTTCTCCAATCCTTTATCAATTCTCAACTTCGCTTCCATAATAAAATTCAATTCATAAATAAAGAAATTCTCTCGAAATGTTTGCGGATTTTAAATGAATGTTTTAAGATTTTTTTTATAAAAGATTTTATTTATTATAATTTCGATTATTTGCTCATAAGAATTGGAGATTTACGTTATTTCGTCATTGATCATATCATCAGAATTTGACCAAATTAATATGGAACCACCCCTAAGGTACCCCCTTTACAATAAAAAAGCATCAACGAAATCGGTTGACGTGGCAAAAAGTTCTCGCTGAACATACATAAAATAAATAAATAGTTAAGTATCTTGACTATCTTGGAGCTATACTGATCCAAACGTAGAAAGAATCATTCAAATCGGTTCATAAACAAAGAAGTTATGCCTGAACAAACATAACAAAAAAGTTCCAATACCAATGAAAAAAAAACGGGACCAATCGGAAATTATACTGAACCCAATTAAAAAAAATCATCAAAATAGGTTCACAATTGGAGATAAAAATAATTTTTAAAGAAAAAATAAATCCGACTTCAAAAAAATTATATGCAACAAATAAAATACACTAAAAGGTATAAAATAATTATTAACTTATTTAGTTACAACTAAACTACGAAATATTAACATGAAATTACTTTTTGTACTCGGTGCCAATGCGATTCATAAAAGGTATATATTTGGCACCGACTTAAAAAAGTAATTTCATGTTAATATTTAGTTTAGTTGTAACTAAATAAATTAAAAATTATTTTATACGTTTTTTATTTTCTCTTTTTAGTGATGTTAGTAATAGTGATCATATCATCAGAACTTGACCAAATTAATATGGCACGATCCCTAAGATACCCCCTTTCCAATAAAAAAGAATCATCGAAATCGGTTCATAAACAAAGAAGTTAGGCATGAGCAAACCTAACAAAAAGGTCTAATACCTATGAAAAAAATGGGACCAATCGGAAGGTAGACCGAACCCAATGCAAAATTTTTTTTCAAAATCGGTTCACAATTGGCGGAGATATGAGGTAACATATGCATAAAAAAAAAAAAAAAAAAAAAAAATCAGTCGAATAGAGAACCTCCTTTTTTTGAAGTCGGTTAAAAATATCATGTAACATAGACACAAAAACAAAATTCAGTCGAATTGAGAACCTCCTCCTTTTTTGAAGCCGGTTAAAAATAGTATAAATTGATTGGGATAACCAAGCAAAATATTTTGTGCTATGCAGGATATCTAATACAAATATAATATATATACATCTACAGCTATAGTCAGATTTTTCTTACATGCTTTTAAATTTCCTCAGACTACAGGTAAAAACAGAAACTAAAGATCTTAAACACATAGAAGAAATGAATTCTGGCATTGATGATGACAAATTATGTTGTGCATCACAGAGTTCATACAGAGAGATGCATCTCTAAGGATAATTTCACTTCATGAAACTGAAATTTTAACTAGGGGTGTATAAAGTGAACTTAAATCTGACTTTTGAGGCTATTGCTAATTAGTTTATTAATTTAATTAAAGCAGCAGACTAAGTAGAAATCCATTATAAAAGATACTGACGGTAACTATAATTATTATAGATATTAAAGGTTTCGAAGATCAGATTACAAATTACCCAGACGATGATTAATTTACAGCTCAAATTCAACATGCAATTAGCAGAAGGGCTTACTGTTAATATGAGGTTTTTAACTCAGGCATATGAATTATTTCTATAATCCATTCCACGTTTATTTGGCAGTGAGATTTCAAATAGCTCTTTGTTTCTAACAAACCTCAATTCTGTTCATGTCACTTGCTCGCTTATAATGGAAAAAACAAACTCAAAGTATTCCGATTTAATCAATAGTGATAGATCAGAATAAAACGTAGATCACACTATGCAAGTTTCATCCATTTACCTCAATACGATCAGCAAGTCGAATTTCTCTCAAACTTCGTCTGCTTTCTTGGTGTTAAGTTTCAAACAACAAAAACTTTTCTAATTTTCGTTGTTTATTAGTCAACAACACAATAAATAATCACAAACAAATGAAAATAAAAAAATCAACTGGTATGCTTACCACACGACTTTCATATTTTTATTTATTTTAAATCATCGCGACACTCCTACTTTACACCCCCTTCCTTTTTTTTCAATCGGATTAAAAATTTGACACAACTAATAACTCATGACACTTAATAAATACACAATTTTTAAAAAAATCGTTAGAGCCGTTTTTGAGAAAATCAAAAAAACCGAAAAATCTTTCATGTAAATGTCTACTTCCGGTTTTCCGATGTCAACCAAAAGTTTACTGTACTCCTTTTAGCCTATATTGAGCTCAAGTTTCGAATTTCGTAGCTTTGAGACTTATGGTTGCGAAACGCAGGGGGGTACATACATACGTACGCACTGACCAATGGATTTTTGGCCTCTGGGGACCACAATATCCGGTTTTATGTCCTAAATCCGTTTTTTAACTATTAAGGACATCGATTCCTTCCATCTAGAAGTTATAAAATTAAATTATCTTTTTTCATTTCTGAGATACAAGCTCCCAAAGAGTCAGGACCCAGACAGGGCATCGCAATACTTCCACATTATATTCAGAGAATATAATGTGTAAGTAAAAATTGTCGTTCCCTAATAAATAGCACTGTATTGTTGAAGGGATGCCTTAGTATTGTCTTCCTGACCTATTGGGCACGGTCTCGGCTCTCCAAAAGTTTACCATTCAAAAAGTGAACAAAACGACTTCAAAGCGTTCAAATAATTTAATTTTAGAAGGTAATTGAGGGCCGGATTAAAGAGCTTTTACTGTATTCTACCCATTCGACCAGCCTGAATTCTACAATCATTTTTCTAACTATATTGCTATTAAAAAAATGTTTATTTCAAAAAAAGATATTTCAATACATTGATCTTAAAGTAAACTTCTATTCCAATTGGTAGTCTATTCATAGAATATTCTATTAAATTTTGTAAAGTAATACGATTTCAATATCCATCTATAGAAATATAGATGTTGGGTCGGTGATGATATTTCCTTCCGTTTCCGTTACGTAGGAGCCACCAAGTTAAATAACTTAGTTGGTAGCTATTAATAAATTGAATTAAATCCAGATAAGGAGTGGAGTTCTGTAGTGAAAAGTGAGACGTTGAGGTAAGGGATAGAGAAAGCGAGAAAGGGCGAAAGGGATTGTTTCTTGTTTGAAACAGACAAATCGGTTTGAATTTCCTTCGTCAGTAGTAGTAGTACTAGTAGTAACGAAGAGTTCCTTCTGCTATTGTGTATAGTTTGTCCATCAGTCAGTGTGAACTAGAATTAATTCCAGAGTGGAACTCAACCAGCCCCCAAACCCTTTGTGATTGAGGTGGTGTAGACTGTAGAGGGCAGCAGCAAGGGGCGGGTATTGATCTCCTCACACACACACCCTCAGCCCCACGCACACATATATATACACTGGTGTTATTTCCATTGGGCGTAGACCACACACAAAAGACCACATTCTCTCTCTTTCTTCCATATACTATGCCCATTTGCTAAACATCCCAGCCATTTGATTTAATTTACTTATTTTTAGTTGGTTCGTTTGCCCAGGTGATACAAAATAAAAACATTTTATAGTGTGACTTGAGCACCCTTGTTATAATATTTACATTGAAATAAAAAAATGGCATGTGACCATCTCATGACTCTGTCATACAACTGCTCATCCTCGATCATTTTAGGAAACTGATTTTATATCGATAGATCCGAAGGTCTTAAAAGATAACCATGTAAAATTTGGTCCAAATCGGACAAAGAGATTAATTTAGGGTGGGCCAAAAAAAAATTATTTATTTTAAAAATCTTAATCGAGCTAATTCTTGGTGAGTATTTAAAAAAGATATGTTAAATTAACATATTTTCATGAAAAAAATATGAAAATATGTTAATTTAACGAGGGTGCTCAAGTGACACTATATTTGAATCTATACACAAGTATACAGACTGATAAATATCGAAAATGATTTTTCTACGCGTTTGAGACATTTGAAAACACATTCAGAAAAAAAGCTTTTTCGTAAATACTATAGTTATAGACTGTCTGCGAGCGTACTGGACTGGGCTTTTTCCTCCATGAAGCTTTTGATATTCAAAATAATACGATAGTATTCTTGTATTTGTGGTCTTTTTCTATCTTTAATCACATTGAAATTAAGGAATCATTTTTAACTCATATTAAGACGAAAACAATCCATATATATATGTAGTTATATTATATTATTTGTTCGTGTTCAATAAATAATTATAATTAATTATGTGTGATTTAAATTTTAATCAAATTAATCACAAAAAGAAAAACTTCAACAGCTTCATTACTAATCCATATATTTAAATATAAAATATTATTTTTTTTTATCAAATTTTAAATGATTTGATTTTTTTCCAATTTCCAAATTAATAAATAAGTAAAGTATAGTTTCAATCATTCATTTTTAAAACTGATTTGTATGTAGAAAAATATTTTTTTTTCTACAAAAATTTGTCAGAATTTTATACGAAAAATTAAAAACTATATTAAATTAGAGAACAAAGAAAACGTCGCCTTAAAGTGTAAACCTGCTAACTCAGAACAAGGAAATTTTACAGGGCAGAGAAAAAACAAACAACATTTAATATTGTTGTTATGGAAAGAAAGTATTTTTCACATTTTTTTCCTACAACTTACGTTCGTAATTTTTAGTAGCAATTTTACTTGGACGATACTAGATTTCTTTTTCTTTCGAACGGTATTAATATGTCATATATGATAAAAATAGATTTAGCAGGTTTACATTCTAATACGACGATATATATTTGCTATTAAGCGTGCTTGACCTTCATAATCACTTTTTTAACTAGAAACATTTGATCTGTTATTTTGGGATCAAATACCAGATTAGACTTGGATAATTTCGTTTTGTTTTAGTAGTAAGCAGATCCCTGAATGAGTTATATGTTTATCGTTGCCTTACTTTTCTTTTTAAAACAACTATTTTTCTGGATGTCTACATGTCACAAGTCACTAATTCGTTTTATTTGGAATTTTCAACTTTTTTTTCAACATTATTTATTTGATATTTTTTGGATTATAGTTGTCTCACCACTGTTTTTTTTCAAACGGTATTAATATAACATATATGATAAAAATGAATTTAGCAGGTTTACACTTTAAGGCGACGAAATTTTTTTTATTATAGACAAAAGAATCGGACGGGATTCGAACCCGGATTTTCTCATGTCCGGTTCGAATCCCGGCTGATCCTTCGTCTATAATAAAAAAATATTTTCTTTGTTCTCTAATTTTATTTAATTTGTAATTATCTTTTGATGCGACCTCGTTGTGATTGCGCCTCGGGATAAAGAATAAATAATACCTTTGAGTTAGTGATCAATTTGGAGGTGTTAGAATATTGATTAAAAACTGTTTTAAGACCTAGTACGCCTCTCGACAATTTTAGTGATTTGCCATTTTTTTCAGTTAGGTATAAGTTTTAAATTAAATTATTTTTTGTATATTTATTTTTTTAATTTTTAAAATGTTTGAAAACCGATGCTGAATATAATTCAAGATAAACTGATAAACTTGCCTTATCATTTCTCTTCCATTTCAAACATGATTTAATGCCGGATCGGATGTTGTGTGTTTATAGGTATACTATATAACCAGGCTCGTATTGGGCAGTAGCTATTGTTACATAACCAAAATCAAATAATTATGGCTAACCGCATAAGACACCTCGCTCATTGAGCTTTAATACCTCAATATCCAATACTAATCACCTTGTTTACTTGTGACTCAATGATAGCGAGTGGGGTGTAAATTGGATAATATCTTTATTAGCTATTTTCTAAATTTAATCTCTTATTTCTATGAAATTCAATTTAGTGATTTATATTTTTTATTAAGGGAGAATGGACAGGGTTCTTGGTGAAAAATTTTAAATAAAGTAAAGAAAATTTTGAAAATTTTAGACACTTTTTAAAAATTTTAGAAAATTTTGAAAATTTAAAATATAAAAATACATTTTTGTGAAAAGTACTTACTATTTTATATTTTAAATTATAGAAAGTTTCTAAAAATTTTCAGAATTTTTTTTACCTTAATAGTGATTTATAGTTTTATTGAAAATATTTTTCTTCTCTAGTAACCAAGTTAATGATTTTAAGAAGGAAATCAATCAATGAGCTTGTATTCTGGTTGATATGCAAATAAAAATCTACTTTTATTTATACATCAATACTATATAATAAAGCAGTAAGGACTCACTTGGTTTGTCCTGTTTCGCCAACTTATGGATCCGCATCTTCAGGCCCCGCCCCTTGTATATCTCTATATACCGTAGACTTTCTGGAAGCTTCTAGAAACTTCGGGAACATTCTGAAGGACAGTCGTTCACAAGAATTGGACTCTTTCTCGGGAGTGATGTTGAGCGACCGCTCGCGGGTTGTGAGCTAGTAAGAAGCACGCCGAGGCGGTCATCTGGTATATAATATAATTTATTAGTTAGAGACTATAGTTTTGAAGGCTTGGTCTTTATCTTTTCAGTCATTAATAAAAAAATATTTCATTTTATCATCTCATAATCCATAAAACCCATAAATCTTGTAAAACAGGCTTAAGATCGTCAATAATATTAATAGTATTATAAATATTATGGAAAAATAGAATATGACTAGTCACAGACACTTTGGCATTATTTCATCAAACAGCGCCGCCTGGTGAGTAGCAAGGTATGCATTCGATTTAGCGTTTTGTATTGCAGGTTGCATCTGCAGGAACTAAATATTAAAATCTTACTTTTAGAGTTTAAATAAAAATTATAAACTTATAAAAATAAAAGTACTGAAAGGATTCAGTATTAAAATTCTTCTAAAACATCGAGTATATATATAGAGTCACAAAAAGAGATCATGTAGGATATCTGGACTACCTTCATTGCTTGAAAGAATTTTTAAAATTGTAAATTTTGATTTCTATCCTAATTAGATTTGTTATTTTCAATAAATATTATAATAGAGAAAATATAAATATTTAAATAGGATCCATTTTATTTTAAAAAATCTACTTTCATGCGGAAAATACCACCAATATAATCACTAAAAGACCTTGACAGTTATAGTATAAATAGTTAAATTTTTATAAAGACTGTTTTAGTCTGATGCTGGCGTTGTCTTTAAAGTTATATATTATTATTATCATTTCCGTCCATAATGTGTATTAATTCGAAAGTTTATAATAGGAATTAAGGACAAGTTTTTGTGTGATTTTTTTATTTTTTTCGAACCAACGTTTCGTCGAGCTTTGCTGACTTCTTCAGGGCTTCAAATAGTTACATCACACATTCGTCTAAACTACATTATTTTCTTTTATCTCGGTTACCAATGAAGAACCATCAGAAATTTGGCACATTCACATAAACAATATTTTTCTTTTCTTTTTTTACTAACAATTATATTATATAATAAATCTTAGAAATAACATAAATAGAATCAGACATCACAGTTAAGCTTCTGATGGTTCTCCTGAAAATGTTTAAACGTCGATAAATCCTTAAATAGAGATCCTTAGGACCTTAAAACAATCGAATTTATTATATTTTTTTAAATTTTCAACCCCAAAATTTGTTTTTCTTGAAAATGTTTAAATGTCGATAACTCCTTAAATATAGCTCCTAAGACCTTATAAACAATCGAATTTATAATATTTTTACAAAAATTTTGACCAGAAAATGTTTAAACGTCGATAACTCATCAAATATAGCTCCTAGGACCTTAAAACAATTGAAGAGATGGTTGAAAAATAAAAAATAACATAAGAAACTTCTCCTTAATTTCTATTATAAACTTTCGAAGTCATATATTTATTATATGAAGCCGTTGTAATAGATTGATTCTGTACTATTTTTATCACAGTTCATTAATTGAAGATTCACGACATGCCTAAATTCCATAATCCCATTCTCTGCAAACCATAATCGCCTCCAAAATTATCTTCTACTAAATCAAGTTACATCGCAAACTTTGTGGCATATAGCAAGGTCATCTATAAAAACTCAGTAGAAGACAATCTCGTAATTTTTATAATTTTAGATTTTCATTATAATTTTTTTCCCAATTTCTAAGCTCAATTTATCCAAATAAAATTTTAACTAAAATCTGAGATCACTATTTGACGTTATAAAACTACTTGTTTGCCCTTACCAATGCCTTCTAAAACGACATTTTCATTCATTTCCAATTAAAACTATTGATTTCTAATTAATCATGATTGAGTGGGAGGAGAAAGTAATCTATTTCAATAAGAATCCCTCTAGGCTAGTAGAAAGGAAACCCCAACATGAATGACAATCATCCAAGGATGGGGCAGCAGAAAGACGACCACAATTCAGTGGGGGCGTTCTCTCTCTCTCTTTATGGAAATCTCAACTCCATTCCATGGATGGAATGTCCAGAGTTTCCGGATTCCAACCCTTACTATAAACTAAGCCTGATTTGCATCACGATACTTGCCACAATTACAAGTTACATAGATAGATAGGTAGCCGTTGCTGAATAGTTTAGGGGGGATATGTTACAATCATTCATTAAACGGCGGATTATGTATGTGTGAGTGTGTATGTATAAATATCTGAAAATGTTATTACATACTAGGTATGGTTTGAATACTAGATGGAAATAGACAATAACATGATAATCATATTAAAATAGATTAAAAAGTTGGTAGGGTTTTTCCAAGGACATTTTTCAGTATGCAGGGCACGAGAACACAGTCAAACTGATACTACGTAGCTTAGTTTAAGAAAAATAATAATATTGAATCATATAAAATTAAGGTTGGTCTTAGATTCGAGAAAATACGGTATATCTAAAATTTGATAGCTCCTTAATTCAGTAAATAAAATACGGTTGTATTGTTTATATTTTTGACCGGTTTTCTAAAACAATAATTAAATTTTGGGCTTTCTTGATTAAGGTATTTCTTTCTCGACAATCCTCACAAAAAGTTTAACCCTCGTAACCACTCTATATTTATGAACGGTATTAAAATTTTAGGTTATGTTTGTTTAAGGTGACTGTACTTCTCACGCTACTATATCCTCTTTATAAATGGATCGTTTCAAAGTGAATGTTCTTATATCCCATCCACTAAAAATAATCGCCCAAATATGTTTTTTTTTAATTTTTTATCAAAACTACGGTGTAAATAATTTCAATTTTTTTTAAGTTACATCGAATATATTATTCTAACAAATTTTAGTTTTTCTTCAAGATGGTGAAAGTTCTTCAATGAAAAATAAAATAAAATAATGTTCATTTTCTCACCCTTTCCCAATCTACCATATGTAAAAATTTCATTTTTAATTGCAATTATTTCATGTTTGGTGTGGCAAATCGTCTTAAAATTTTAACAGTGTGTTTATTATGCTTCTAATGACTTAGTACTCTGGAGGCACCGAGCCATGCTCGGTAACTTCTTTCTTCAGTTAAAATCTTTATTTTAATATTATTTTTAATTTAAAATTCTGATAAAAAAGGTCGATTTTTATTTGAGAGCCGCTTTCAAATTAAAAAAAATACAAAAATATATAATAGTCGCCCAATGTAGCCCCCCGCCACCTCCACCCCGCTCGACCCCACCCCCGAAACCTCTCCCTACCCCCGGATTCCCCACCACTGCGCCCCACCTTTCTGCACCTGTTTTGATATGATTCATTTTTATTCATCCAATTATGGTAATAAATAAAACCTATCAAAATGTGTTGTTTTTTCAGAAAATTGAGACCTGCTTATGCGAAATATATTTTTAAATAAATTCTTCATCATCATTGAGTATACAGTCCTAAGACTGGTTTGATGCAACAATCCGTCTCCACTCGACTCTGTCCCCCGCCAGCTGTTTAACCTCTCTAAATGTCTGGCATCCCATATCCCCAATTATTTGGTTGAAATATTCTAATCTGGGTCTTCCCCTTCCCTTTTCTTTCCCACCTCCCCTCCAAGATATCCCTAAGCAGTCCCCCATGTCTCAGTGTGTGCCCCATCATCTGACCTCTTCTCTTCTTCAGACTCTTCCACAAGGTTCTTCTTTCTCCGATTCTTCCAAGAACTTCTTCATTTGTAATTTTATCCAGCCATTTGATATTCATCATTCTTCTGTAGCACCACATTTCGAAAGCCTCCAATCTCTTTCTCTCCGCTTTTCCAATTGTCCAGGTTTCACACCTCGTACATGGCTATGCTCCATACATATGTCTTCAATAGCAACTTTCTGTTTGCTAAGCTGATTGAGGAGGAGCATAGTAGTTTTTGTTTTGAATTAAACCCCATTTTGCTTCGGCAATTCTTGATTTAATTTCGTTTTTGCTCCTCCCATCCCATGTTATTTTACTTCCTAGGTAGCGGAATTCCTTAACTCCTTCTAGGTTTTCTTGGTTAATTTTGATGCATTCCTGTCTCGTTTGTTCTTTTTTTGTACATACTAGGACCTTGGTTTTATTCTTGTTTATTTTCATTTTGATTTCTTCTATTAGGATTTGGTTAATTCCATTCAAGGCGTCCTCTAATTCTTTTTTATTGCTTCCTAGAAGGGCAAATATCATCGGCAAATCTTAACATAAATTCTTGATTATTTTTTATTCTATTAAATAAATAAAGTTCTTTATAAAAACAATTATAAAACGTTTATTAATATTTCTAACGTTTAGGGAGAACAAAATATGTTAAAATCCACAATCACAATACTTCTTCAAGGCCTTTTAGAACAATGAAACAAACAACCCATTGTCTGCCTGGGTATAAAAGGAAAAGGGAAACCTTTTTTAAAACCTAAGAATGGGATTCGTCTACCTGAGAATAATTAATTTGATTATGAAAAAACCCATCAAAAACAATTTTGTCGAAGATGAGACCGTGACAGATCGAATTGTCATCCCAAAACCCCCTAACCCGTGAATTTCATCAAAATCGGTAGAGTCGTTTTCAAAATATAACCAAGATACAAATATATAAACAAACAAATATATATAGTATACAAATAAATAAATAAATATACAATTTTTGCTCGTTTAATAAGAGTAGATATTCCAAGTTTCGAAGACTTCTTGAATTTTTGCATTTGTGAAAGAACTACCTTAAGAGCTTCAAGTTCAAAGATAACACTAAAAATAAAATCGTCTTATGGGAAGGTATCGATCCCTTGTAACTAATAAGCTGGAATTTAGCATAATTATTTATTTTAATAAACTGCACATATCTTTGTCAAGTGTCTGCTTTCCAGCTCAAATCGATCGCGGCCAAAAATTCCAATAAACTAAAATTTGCGTACAACCTACTGAGTATTGAAAATTTTAAAATTTTTCCTCCAAATCATGTTCAAAAATTAGGCCAGAATTTTTGAATTTATTTGCCCCGGCAGGCAGAATTTGCTTGCCAGGCAGGGCGAGATATTGAAATTTTACATACAAACAGTAACTGTATTAATAAACTAAAGGCTTGATTTAGGTTTTTAACTTAAGTTGATCACTGATAAAAAATTTATAAATTTGAATACCGAGACTTGAAAATGTTTTCAATTTCAAAGAGGTATTTTTAAAGAGGATTATTATATGTTTGGACAGAGAATATAACAAAATCTTTAAAACTCTCTCACTTTTCCATCCAATTAACTATATTTATATTAGCAAGTAATTACGTCTGGCGCCTTACCTTGTATTCCAGCCCCCAATTACCCCTGTAATCCAATAAAATGGAAAGAACAAACTGAGGTCACTATAAGCAGAGTACCTAGAAATTTAATCATAATATTATTTCAATTACTCTTCTTCGAAATAATTAGTAGAAATTCAGGAAAGTATCGTATAATTTTACCTCGTAGTTATTTTACTTTATTTAATTAAATCTTTGATGATAATGCCTTGTTAACCACGGGAAAAATTAAGTACGAATTTCATCCTAAAATATATTAAATTAAGAGATGAATAATTCAAAATTCTACGAATTCCTTCATTTTATATTAAATTTATATTAAGGTAGTTGTTCCGCCAAATGCGTTTTCTTAGGATTTTTTTGAAATTTATACAGATTATTATGTAAATACTTCTGCATCGATTGGTGGCAAAACGAAATTTATGAACAAGACAGTTCCGGAGATATTAAATTTCAAAAATCGAGTTTTTCAGGCTCTTTAACATTGCACTATACGGGATATCGGAAAATTTACATACATATTTAATTATAATTAAGAAAACCTTCTTACCATTTTTATAAAAAACTAAACCAACATTAAACAATAACCAATACATATTTTAAGACAATTTTGATTCATAGTTACAACACAGTTTCTGAGATAATAATGAATAAATAATGAAAAATGTATAATGAAAAATTTAGACTAAAAACAATTTGGCAACAGCGCATTTATTTAACCAGCGAAAGATGCATGCTCTAGATTTATTCAAAATTATAATTTTCATAAGGTGTAACGTAGGCGTTGATTACATTTATTAAAAAATAACAAAACGATTTTTATAGAAATTTAAAATGTATTTTATCTGTCATTTTAATATAAAAATATTCAATCTCTTACAATGGTGCCAAATTTGTCAAACGAGCACGGGATTGGCTAGAATCGGTACATAAACAGCAAAAGTTTTGGGCTTATGAATTATGAATCCTTATTGTCTGTTCTATATACTCTAGCATTAACTTTTTCCTAGTATTGTCGCGAAACAACTACCTTAATACACTATCTTTCAATTTTTGAGGTTATTATCAAAAACGTTATTAAGTTATTACTCTAGAATACGAGAAAGTAAATAAATACTTATTTGTATTATGAACTTTTTAATTTGAGTGCTTGAAAAACACTTTTTAGCATAAGAGTACAATCATGACGTCACAACCATCTTATATTTTTTGTTATATTGCGCAATTGAATTCTTAATTACGAAATTACTGAGTAAAATTTATATGTTTATTTAGTTATATGAACTAAAAATGACGAGTATTTGAATACTTTGAATTTTTCGACTTTTATTTAAAAATAGTGTTAATTTTTGACATAATAACTTTTCAATAAGCTGACAACCAAACTTGAAAAAAACTATACACACTTATACACACAACAACACAGAATAAATCTCGGAAAAATTTTCTGGATTATGAAACTGATTGTGAAATAATCCGATGGTACTATTCTTTTTACGATTACTTATTCAAATTGTCTTCATTAAACTTTTAATAAATATTTCAAAAGTCATGCAACCTAACCTCATTATCCTTGTAATTTTATTAGATTTTTACAATCATGATAAAATGAAAAGCAACATTGTGCCTATTAATCTAGGAGAGTAAAATTTTCTTTCAAGAACATGCTAGAATATTTATTTATTTTACGTTCAATATCAACTCAATTATTGAATACTTGATCAAATGGAAAAATTGAATTGAGTACAATCGAAAAAATAAAATAAAATAAATATTGGTTGTGTTTAGTTTGTATCTTAAATGGCCCTCGGCGATTCACAAAGTCAATAAAGACCTTCTTCAATACACCTGTCGATTTTTCTGATTTATTGACAAAAGTCAGGAAATTTCAAACACGGGGGAGAAAGAGGACAGTGAGAGGGGAAATACAAGAAATCAAATATTATTCTCTAAACTTTACAGAAGGGCATAGAAAAGTTAAACAGAAAGTGATAAATATTTAAACAATTATCTAAGTTTAATTTGTTAATTAAAAAATTACACTTATTAATAAAAATCATTAACCTAGAGTATACAGTTCTAAGCTTGTTTTAACACAACCACTTACTTCCATTTTCTATCAAAATCCATAGAATCTTGATAAGGGGAGACCCTTACCTACTTTTCTGCTTTTTTGAAGGGTGTAAAAAAGTAATTATTTTTGAGATATTCAAAGAAATTATATCCATTGATCTCTATAACAAATACTAATTAAAACCTTCAACTAAAACCCGCTAACTTTTCGAGAGAATTCCGTTATTCACAAATTGAATTTTATTATCATTTTCTGATTCATTCGCCCGAATCACTTATGAGATGCATGCAAGGTATTAGCTTAAGTCTCACTATTGTCAACATCACTAAAAAGAGAAAAATAAAAAAAAATTAGAAAAAAAATAAAACACACTTCAAAAAAGCAGAAAAGTAAGTGAGGGTCCCCCTTATCAAGATTTTATGGATTTTGATAGAAAAATAAAACTTAATATTCTTAAAAATTTTACTATTATTTTAATTAGTATTTGTTATAGAGATGAATGCATACAATTTCTTTGAAATATCTTAAAAATAATTACTCAAAAAAGAAGAAAAGTAGGTAAGGGTCCACCCTTATCAACATTTTATTGATTTTGATATAAAAATAAAATTTAATTTTCTTACAAATTTTACTATTATTTTAATTAGTATTTGTTATAAAGTTGAATCCATATAATTTCTTTGAAATATCTTAAAAACAATTACTCAAAAAATAATTTTTAAGAAAAATAAAAACCGACTTCAAAAAATTAAATGCAACAAATAAATTACACTAAAAGGTATAAAATAATTATTATCTTATTTAGTTACAACTAATCGACGAAATATTAACATGAAATTACTTTTTGATGTCGGTACCAAACAAACTATACCTATAAGCGAGCATACCCGCCAAACGTACTAAGTAAGATCCGTCGAGTGCGATTCATAAAAGGTATATGTTTGGCACCGACTTCAAAAAGTAATTTCATGTTAATATTTCGTCGTTTAGTTGTAACTAAATAAAATAATAATTATTTTATACCTTTTAGTGTAATTTATTTGTTGCATTTAATTTTTTGAAGTCGGTTTTTATTTTTTCTTAAAATTATTTTTATTTTTCTCTTTTTAGTGATGTTATTAATAGTGATCATATCATCAGAACTTGACCAAATTAATATGACACCATCCCTAAAACACCCCTTTCGGATAAAAAAAGAACCTTCGAAATCGGTTTATAAACAAAGAGGTTAGGTCTAAACAAACCTAATAAAAAAGGTCTAATACCTATGAAAAAACGAAAAAAATGGGACCAATCGGAAGCTAGACTGGACCCAATGCAAAAAAAATTTTCAAAATCAGTTGACAATTGCCGGAGATATGAGGTAACATAGGCACAAAAAAAAAAAAAAAAAAAAAAAAAAATCAGTCGAATAGAGAACCTCCTCCTTTTTTGAAGTCGGTTAAAAAAGAAGAAAAGTAGGTGAGGGTTCCCCTTATCAACACTTTATGGATTTTGATAGAAATAATAAAATGTAATTTTTTTTAAATTTTACTATTATTTTAAGATTGTTTTTTTTTATAAAAGATTTTTAACCGACTTCAAAAAAGGAGGAGGTTCTCTATTCGACTGAATTTTTTTTTTTTTTTTTTTTTTTTTTTGTGCCTATGTTACCTCATATCTCCGCCAATTCTCAACCGATTTTGAAAAATTTTTTTGCATTGGGTCCAGTCTAGCTTCCGATTGGTCCAATTTTTTTTCGTATTTTTTTCATAGGTATTAGACCTTTTTTATTAGGTTTGTTTAGACCTAACCTCTTTGTTTATGAACCGATTTCGATGGTTCTTTTTTTATCCGAAAGGGGGTGTCTTAGGGATGGTGTCATATTAATTTGGTCAAGTTCTGATGATATGATCACTATTAATAACATCACTAAAAGAGAAAAATAAAAATAATTTTTAGAAAAAATAAAAACCGACTTCAAAAAATTAAATGCAACAAATAAAATACACTAAAAGGTATAAAATAATTATTATCTTATTTAGTTACAACTAAACGACGAAATATTAACATGAAATTACTTTTTGAAGTTGGTGCCAAACATATACCTTTTATGAATCGCACTCGACGGATCTTACTTAGTACGTTTGGAGGGTATGCTCGCTTATAGGTATAGTTAGTTTGGCACCGACTTCAAAAAGTAATTTCATGTTAATATTTCGTCGTTTAGTTGTAACTAAATAAGATAATAATTATTTTATACTTTTTAGTGTATTTTATTTGTTGCATTTAATTTTTTGAAGTCGGTTTTTATTTTTTTCTTAAAAATTATTTTTATATTTATTATAATTTCGATTATTTTTCATATGAATTGGAAATTCTCACTATTTTGTCATTTATCATATCATCAGAACTTGACCAAATTAATGTGGTATCGAACCCAATGCAAAAAAATCATCGAAATCGGTTCACAATTGGCAAAGAAATCGAATAACATAGATACAAAAAAAATCAGTCGAATTGAGAACCTCCTCTATTTTTGAAGTCTGTTAAAAAAGACATGAAAATGAAGGTTATTTCAAACCATTAGGTACTCTATACGCATGAGAGGCAGTCTAGCCGAGTAATCACTTTATAGAATAATTGCCCATTGTTGGTTGTCAATAATTATCAGCTTTCAAATCAATCACAATCAGTACTTTCTTTCTTTATCCGTTATTTTATTTATCTATCCACTAATGACCTTAGTAGTTGATATGCTATGTATTTTTTTTAACCGACTTCAAAAAGGGGAGGAGGTTCTCTATTCGACTGAATTTTTTTTTTTTTTTTTGTGCCTATGTTACCTCATATCTCCGCCAATTCTCAACCGATTTTGAAAATTTTTTTTGCATTGGGTCCAGTCTAGCTTCCGATTGGTCCCATTTTTTTTTTCGTTTTTTTTCATAGGTATTAGACCTTTTTTATTAGGTTTGTTTAGACCTAACCTCTTTGTTTATGAACCGATTTCGATGGTTCTTTTTTTATCCGATAGGGGGTGTCTTGGGGATGGTGCCATATTAATTTGATCAAGTTCTGATGATATGATCACTATTAATAACATCACTAAAAAGAGAAAAATAAAATAATTTTTAAGAAAAAAATAAAAACCGACTTCAAAAAATTAAATGCAACAAATATAAAAATTTTAAGAAAAAATAAAAACCGACTTCAAAAAATTAAGTGCAACAAATATAAAAATACACTAAAAGGTATAAAATAATTATTATCTTATTTAGTTACAACTAAACGACGAAATATTAACACGAAATTACTTTTAAAGTCGGTGCCAAACAAACTATACCTATAAGCGAGCGTACCCGCCAAACGTACTAAGTAAGATCCGTCGAGTGCGATTCATAAAAGGTATATGTTTGGCACCAACTTCAAAAAGTAATTTCGTGTTAATATTTCGTCGTTTAGTTGTAACTAAATAAGATAATAATTATTTTATACCTTTTAGTGTATTTTTATATTTGTTGCACTTAATTTTTTGAAGTCGGTTTTTATTTTTTTCTTAAAAATTTTATTTTTCTCTTTTAGTGATGTTATTAATAGTGATTATATCATCAGAACTTGACCAAATTAATATGACACCATCCCTAAGACACCCCCTTTCGGATAAAAAAAGAACCATCGAAATCGGTTCATAAACAAAGAGGTTAGGTCTAAACAAACCTAAACAAACCTAATAAAAAAGGTCTAATACCTATGAAAAAAAATCGAAAAAAAATGGGACCAATCGGAAGCTAGACTGGACCCAATGCAAAAAAAATTTTCAAAATCGGTTGACAATTGGCGGAGATATGAGGTAACATAGGCACAAAAAAAAAAATTCAATCGAATAGAGAACCTCCTCCTTTTTTGAAGTCGGTTAAAAATACACTCAAAAGGTATAAAATAATTATTATCTTATTTAGTTACAACTAAACGACGAAATATTAACATGAAATTACTTTTGAAGTCGGTGCCAAACATATACCTTTTATGAATCGCACTCGACGGATCTTACTTAGTACGTTTGGAGGGTATGCTCGCTTATAGGTATAGTTTGTTTGGCACCGACTTCAAAAAGTAATTTCATGTTAATATTTCGTCGTTTAGTTGTAACTAAATAAGATAATAATTTATTTTATACCTTTTAGTGTATTTTATTTGTTGCATTTAATTTTTTGAAGTCGGTTTTTTATTTTTTTCTTTAAAAATTATTTTATTGTATTTATATATCCTTTTTGTTTGACATATTTCGAGAACAAGAAAAACACCCTTGTTTTTAATTTTAATACATTTCCGTGGTGAAATATCAAAATTCGAACTAGAGAACGAACTTGTAGTAATGTTGGTTAAGTGTTGATCTAAGAAAAGGCAAGACGAAGGTTGTTCATTCCTTGAACGGACAACCCATGACAGCTCGTTAATGGACTGACCGCGGAGCCGAGCCAAGCGTTAATTTAGCATTTACCGATTTAGTTCTCATTCTCCATCACAACTTTCAGCACCTATTCCACCCCGAGCAAAAGCTTATTGATCGAGAGAAATAAAAAAATATACCTATAAGGCGGTGTGCGTTCGGAGGGATAATGAATTTACTTGAAAATTTTCAATTTTATTTAATTTAGT
Source organism: Forficula auricularia (assembly GCA_024734495.1). Taxonomy (NCBI): domain Eukaryota; kingdom Metazoa; phylum Arthropoda; class Insecta; order Dermaptera; family Forficulidae; genus Forficula; species Forficula auricularia. The sequence goes on from JALMQS010000099.1 coordinate 25,906,269, forward strand.
GATATCAGGAACGAGGCTTGATGAATCTGGTGGAAGATGGAATCCTTTGAGAATGATGGTTATTTTTCAAAAATAAAAAATCTTCATCATGGTTGTTAATTTATTTTATTTTGATCATGAAACGTTTCGGCTTCAACTTGACGCCATCTTCAGTCTGCAATTACATGCAACATTACATTACATTAAATTTGATAATTTATATCTTTTAATTCACAAACATTATAAATGTCATGACATGAATGTTGATGAATTACATGATTACATAATACATTTCAACTTGTATCATTGTTGTCAAGTCAAGTTGGTGTATAACCTAAAGCGAATTCAATTGTTTTCTAATATGTAAAAGTACTTAAATGGGTAAGAAAAAATCCTTATATTGAATATCATTTGAATGTCATGCCATTTATATACATGTTAAAAAATAACCATACTTCATTGAAATGTATTATGTAATCATGTAATTCATCAACATTCATGTCATGACATTTATAATGTTTGTGAATTATAAGATATAAATTATCAAATTTAATGTAATGTAATGTTGAATGTAATTGCAGACTGAAGATGGCGTCAAGTTGAAGCCGAAACGTTTCATGATCAAAATAAAATAAATTAACAACCATGATGAAGATTTTTTATTTTTGAAAAATAACCATCATTCTCAAAGGATTCCATCTTCCACCGGATTCATCAAGCCTCGTTCCTGATCTCATTAAATAATATACGAATCATAAGTACTGTCCTAAATAATTTTATTTAATTATTAGCTGACAACCAACCTGCATCACCTTGCCGGGTAACGTCTAGTTCAGGCTTTTTAAAAATGTAACAATCTTCTTGGCAAAAGATTCAAGGGGTACTCGAACATTTATTTACAATAAAATTATGACTATACGATGTGTGCCAAAAATGTATTTACAATACAATGACTAGTCACTCATGATTAGAGGCCGGATTCCTATGCAATTGCATATTTTGTTTGCAGCCCCATACGACCCAGGGGATCAATTATCTATCATTCTATCCTAATCATGCATCTAGGACACTGTGGAGTAAATTTTATACAACATATTTTTCCATATTTGAGTAATATTGCATAAAATTGCATATTTGAATGATTTTATATCAAATATTGCATATTTCGTGCCAAATATAGATTTTAAAAGAAAAGCTTGTTAAGGTAGTTCTTTCACAAATGCAAAAATTCAAGAAGTCTTTGAAACTTGGAATATAAGTCATTAAAAGCATAATACACATACTGTTAAAATTTGAAAATGATTTACCACACCAAACATGAAATAATTGCAATTATAAATGACATTTTTTACATAGAGTAGATTGGGAAAGGGTATATGATCATTATTTTATTTTTTTTCCATTGAAGGACTTTCACCATCTTGATGAAAAAATTAATATTTGTTAGAATAATATATTCGGAGTAACTGAAAAAAAATAGAAATTATTTACCACATAGTTTTGATAAAAAACAAAAAAACTTATTTGGGCGATAATTTTTAGTGGAGGTGATATAAGCACAATGGCTTGGAAACGATCCGGCAAATATGTGTGTATCCATATAGAGATTTTGTAAGGTAGTGCTACAGTCACGTTAAAAAACATAACCTAAAATTTTAGTTCAGTTCATATTTATCGAGAAGTTAGGAGGCTAAAACTTTTTGTGTTGATTGTCGCGAAAGAACCTCCTTAATATAAAAAATAAATGCAATATAATGCAATCGTGTCTGTTAAATAAAATTAAGCCCCACATCCGTATTTTTTTTCACATTTTTTGGAAAATTATTATATTTATTATGTTGATTTTTTTCAAGAGCACCTATTATTTTTTTTTAGTTTAAAGATTTTTTAATAATAATAAATATAATTTGAATTTTGTGCAATTTTTTACGAATTAAAGGTGCATATTGGACACTTGGTCTCCAATCTCCATAGCTTACTTTGTCATTTTATTTTTTCATAGCACTCCTTCAAATATACCATTTTGATTTCAATTTTAATTTTTTAGTGCTAAAAAAAATTTATTTTTCCATCACTTTTACTGGATATACATATTTGCATATTTCAAAGTATTCTGTATATTACTTGCATATTTCAGCATTTTTAACTGCATATTTTATGGCATATTTTTTCAGTTTTTACTGCATAAAAATCCGGTCTCTACGTCATGATGAACCATCTATTGAGATATGGATTAATGTAAAAATTTATTAAAGTAAAATTTTAAAAATTTTAAATTTTCTCTGTGAACTCCTGAAGATGGGATCGTACCCAGAAATATATATAGAGTCATGAAAACAAGCATCTTGTCTTTTATTTTAGTGAAACCTACCTAGAATTTTATATTTTTAAATTTTCTTTACTTTAGGTATTTAAAAATGTTTCACCAAGAACCTAGACCATTCTCCTTAACAAAATAAAATAATTAGCCCGAGGATTTGAGTATCTTTAAAAAAAAAATAACTGGATTCATTTCAAAAATACAACTCACTGTATAAACCAGTGGTTCTTAACCTATGGGTTGCGACCCTAATTTGGGTCACGAAGCATATTCTTTGGGTCGCGCCGAGTGGTTAAACAATATTTAAATATTTTACTACATTTATTTTCAATAAGTTTAAAAATATATCTTAATTTTCTCAATACTTTTTTAAAATACGTATTTTTTTTTATTAAATTTTCCTTGGATCGAAAAGTACTTTTTTTATCTTAATTGTTTAAAAAAAATTCAAATATGAATTAAAAAAGGTAATGAATTCTTTTGGGTCGCGACATGAACATATTTCTCAAATGTGGGTCCCGGCTTAAAAAGGTTAAGAACCATTGGTATAAACCAAATATATAAAAAAAAAATGGTTAATTCATTTTCAAGATGTTTAGAAAAAACTAAAAAAGTACTGAAATAAAGTACTAAAGTTTGTGGGCCGATATGTACCAAAAACTAATCAGCCCTTCATTTTGATAAAGTAATGTTTGGTTTTCAAATTCATTTCAATAGGTGCAATGGTGTGGAAAAAATCGTGGACTAAAAAACTATTAATATAACATCCATCCGCACGCAGTAAATGAAAAAATGCACTTTTTGGCCTTTCGACGAGACCCCATGTAATTTTTGTCAAAACCCTCAAGTGCTAAAATTCAACCTATTCGAATACTACAATTTGTGAATTTAATTGAGACCATGAGTTCCGTAGTCTTTACCTGATCCTTTGAAGTCGCTCTTGCCGCTAGACCGATTACAATACTTTACCCATGCTTCGTATTGGATAAAGCAAAAAATTTATTTTTACTATTTCACCATTTTTATTCCTTCTGCTTCTCACCAGAGATGCATTGATAAACAAAAATTTTCTCTAATTTTAAAAAATGTTCAGATGAGCCTAACATTGGCGAAACTAGTCAAAATAAACATCTTATTATAAAAATGTCTTAAATTTTATTTATCTATTTGTTTTTTGTTTGTTTCTTTGATATACCAATGAGTTAGACCCAAAAAAAATTTATCATAAATTCAATTATGTTTATACAGGCCTTCGTTTGCCTCCCGGCCATACCGAGTAATTAATTATTACATCTATGTTTGTTTTGTACTTTGTTCTTTATTTCTACGTAGTGGCCGTTCAGAAATTTAAATAAATAAATTCATCATATTACAAAATTGGTAGATAATTTACACTCAATAATTATTCATATCGGAAAAACCGAATTGCTATATGAGAAGTTACCGAACGATTCTACTTAGCTGAAATTTGGCAAACATGTTTATATTAATAAACCGCACATTGTTGCCAAGTTTCAACTTTGTAAACCAACAAAGTAAAGAAAATTAAAAAAAAAATTTAGATAAAAAACCGACTTCAAAAAAATTAAATTCAACAAATAAAATAATAAGAACTCAAAAATAAAATAAAATTCACTAAAAGGTATAAAATAATTATCTTATTTAGTTACAACTAAACGATGAAATTTTTACATGAAATTACTTTTTGAAGTCGGTGAGATAAGATTTGATTTATTATAATTTCGATTATTTTCTCATAAGAATTGGAGATTTCCGTTATTTTGTCATTGATCATATCATCAAAACTTGACCAAATTAATGTGGGATTACCCATAAGGTATCCACTTTCCAATAAAAAAAGAATCATCGAAATCGGTCCATAAACATAGAAATTATGCGTTAACATACATGACAAAAAAGGTCCAATACCAATGAAAAAACGGGACCAATCGGGTATGAGACTGAACCCAAGGCAAAAAAAAATCATCCAAATCGGTCCACATGGTAAAGAGAAATAAATGATCAAAAAACAAAAAAAAAAACAGACATTACGTTGAATTGATAGCCTCCTCCTTTCGTCGATTAAAAATAAAAAAATTCTAAAGTATAGGTTTCACAAAAATATTTTTTAAATAATTATTTTTGTGAAACCTACCTAGAATTTTATTTTTTTAATTTTCTTTATTAGAATATGTTTCACCAAGAACCTACACCATCATGCTTTCTTAACAAAATTTCTACACCAAACTTTTGGCTGCCAAATCTGTCAAACATAGCTTTCCGCGTCGTGAAAAAGTATTCACTTAATCCATTCTTAATTAAAATTAGTTTTAATCATGAAGAGAATCAAAGAGCTTGTCCTCTACTTGATGCAAAATAAACATACACACATATATATCGAAATGATTTATCTGTATATATATATATTATTTATTTGTTTGAGACTATAGTTTCGAAGACTTGATCTTCATCATCAGTCTTTTTAATTATAAATATTATTTTTCATGGGGTCAATACCGTGTGGATATTGAAAATTTTCGATCTTTACTTATGCTAGCTGGGTGCCAGTTAAAATTCGAAAACTAACGAAACTATAGTCTCAAACAAATAAATAATATATATACAGATATATAATTTCAATATATATGTGTGTATGTTTATTTGCATCAAACAGAGGACAACCTCTTTGTTTCTCTTTGTGAATCAACAACTCTGCTACTCTCGGAAAAACAAAAACTTTTCAATTAGTTTTAATCCTTTAACTTCATTACTGATTTGTTATTAAAATATGATAAAAGTGAAAATCACATGAATCGGAATATTTTTCTCAGATTTTGTTTATAAAAAAATCGTCTCTATTTTATAGAAAATAATATTTGGTAATATGAAAGGTATTGTTCCAGCCAGACCCCTTCTCATTGCTCTGTTTGTTGAAATAAGGGGTGAATTTGACAGGCAGCATGATTCTTGAAATATGACTCTTGCCGTAAGTAATCAATCCCAAACAACATTCAACAAATAGTCAAAGGGATTATCATTTGATCCCCCAGAAAGAACCCTCCACCTCAGGCTCTCGCCCTTATTTCACCCTCGCATACATACACAAACACAGGTATCATTTCTCACAAGCGCTTTTAGACATAACAAGACAACAGGTGTTTAAATATCTATAAGAGAGGTTCATTAGAGAATAGTCGGAAATAGATGTATTAAGCATCAATCAATACTTCATCGATATATATAGTATCAAACATGATTTCAAAATTTTTTATTGGAAAACAAATTTTGTTTTAATAATGTTTGTAGCTATATCCATATAAATATAAAAATACATTATTATAATTAAACCATAAGTGATGTAAGTTTTTTAGAAGTGTTAACTTCTTTGCTCCGCCTTGCACACTTTTTATTTTACTTCGCAGTAAATGAGATTGAGCCGTCACGCGTATAGCATCACGCGTCACGCGTCAAGTTTGGGGTCTGGTCTAGCCACAGATAGCGCTGCAGCATTAACTCCTAAGCTCAAATTAATACTATATATAAGAACCTAGATTAATTTGTAACAACGCTAATAGAATTTTCTTTAAAAAAATTACCCTCTTGCCTAGAATCGAACCGACAAACTCTTGGACTAAGGGTATCAGCTCTAGCCATTACACCAATGCAGCAGTAATATTCATATCTTGATTTCTGTTACTAAAACTATATATTTTTGATTTAGACTTTGTGTTGAGAAAATATTGTATTCATTTGAACTCGAATGAAAATGAAAAAACAACCTAGATTTTAAATTAAGAAACATTAAATATATATTAATTAACGAGGCAAATTTGAAATATAATTGTCAGCTCGGATTTAAACTGATGGCTCCAATCGATTTTCATTAACCAGGCAAATTTGAAATATAATTGTAATTTGGACTCGAATTTTGAAATGAAAGACCCCAATTCATTTTAAATTAAGAAACATTAAATAAATTGATAATTATTCCTCCCCCCCCCTCGCGACTCAAAAATTAAAGAGGCGAAACATTTAAGAGACGATGTATTTTCGGTAGTTTACGGGTATACATTTGGAGTGTGGCTTTTTAAGAGGAATACAATTTTTGGGCCAAGACGCTGCCCGCCAGGGCACCAGCCCGGAGGGCCGAGCTTCGAGAGCGTGCCGAAGGCACGCACGAAAAGCTCCTATCTTATATTTGAATTTTGGCGCTCATGTACATTTTTATTTTCCTGGGCAGTAAATGAGATTGAGCCGTCACGCGTCACGGTTGGGCTGTGGTCTAGTACCAGTTCAATCATTGTCGGAAAATATATTAATTATTCCTTTTCAAAAAATAATAAAATTATTAAAATTTATATTTTTATAAAAAATAAATTTTTTTAATTAAACTTTTAATTATTTTTTTGGGATTGTTAAATATATATTTATGTTATGTTATTTTTTTAATATTATATTACTATATTTAATGTTTAGTTTTTTTTTATTCAGGATTTTGGACTAACTATTTCTATTTTTCTAAGGCCTAAGTTTACTTAAAAAATTTATTTTTTATAAAAATATAAATTTTAATAAATTTAGAATATTATTATAAAATACCATATAAGTTATCACTACTGTCGTGTGGTCAAGCACACACCCAATTTTTTTTTAATTCAACGACGTTGTTCGGTGACCCTCTTCGATTTTTTTGATTTTCTGATTTCTTATTATACCTATATGTAGAAAGAAGTATCCACGTAAATTTTTAACTTTCTATCTAAACCCATAACGATTCGATTTTTGAAGAAAATAGATCAAAGTATTATTAAAATATTTATAAATTTTGACAAGAATAAAGATATTCCCTTAATATGAGGGTCATGTTTTTAATGCTTTTTTTGCCTTTGTTGGTCAAAAAATTAATTTTTTATTTCGATGGGACACCTCCGAGTTTATTTTTTCAAAAAATTCAACGTTAAGAAACAAAATTTTGGAGCTATAACGAAGAAAGTATTCAAATTTTTGATTTTTTTTGTTTTATTGTTTTTTTTTGATCTGAGATCACGATAGTTGATTTAAATAACGTAAAATTAAAGAATGTTATCCCTTCGAAGTACCTACTTACACAAAATTAGTTTTTTAACGTTGAACTTTTATAATTAAAAAAAAAATCGAGGGTCTCCCATCGAAAGAAAATTCAATTTTTTGAGTAAAAAAGGTAAAAAAAATTATTAAAAATATGTTTTTCAGAAATTTTTTCAAAAAGTACATTAAAAAAAGAAAAATTGGCACTCTATTAAGTTAGAATATCTTTATTCTTGTCAAAGTAATGAATATTTTAATAATACTTTGATCTAATTTCTTCAAAAATCGAAATTTAGTTATGGGTTAAGATAGAAAGCTAAAAATTTAGGTTGATATTTCTTTCTCTACATATACAAGGTGGGGCATAAAGATATATATCTACCACATTTTGAAGAGGTATAATAAATGAAAAAATTTAATCAGAAAAAAAACTAAATATATTTTTGAAAAGAACATAAAATATTTTTTTTTTAATGTCTTTTAAACATTATATCAGATGAACAAAGACGGGGCGGAGAAATGAAAATTCTAGCCCTTTCGACCAAACTATGTATACAAAATTTGGTTAGTTTTTGCATTTCCTATCCTTCTGGGGGTCCACAGAATATGTATACAAAATTTGGAGGAGTTTAGTCAAATGGGCTAGAATTTTCATTTTTGACTTTCCCCATTTTGGGTGCTTATTTTTTGCATTTCTAGCTTTTTGGGCGCCCACAGAATATGTATACAAAATTTGGTTGAGTTTGGTCGAAAGGGTTAGAATTTTCATTTTTGACCCTCTCCCCCTTATTTTTGTCTTATAAAAGAGATTTTATTCAGAGCGACCCGGAGTGCTATCGCCGACTGCCAGATGTATCGTGACGGCTAATAATAATGACCATATTATTGATTTCTTCTGGGGAGATGGCCCAGCCCAACGCTTTTTCCAGCGTTGATCTATTTATTTAATATTTTACCCAGTAGCCTATATTCCCAGTCAAATATTTATTTATTTTTCTTGACCATGGCGGTTTTCTGCCTATTTATTTATTTATTTTTTATTCATTGACTACGGCAACTTCCTGTCTACTTATTTATTTGAATGTTTTTTAAATTATTTATTTTTAAACATTTCTTTAAACCCAGTGACATATTCTATTTATTTTTTTTTATTTAATTGATTATTTATTTTTTTATTCTTCCCAGTTTATCCATTTATTTATTTTTATAGTTTGGACTATGTGCGGTATTCCCTTTTTTATTTTTATTATTATTATTATTTTATTCTTGGTCTCAGCATACTAAGGTTTCACACCGTTCTGCTGTGGCCACACCCTGAGCCACTCAACCGGATCCTGAGTGGGAGGATCGGAGGGCTATAAGGGGAGATGTGGAGGCCCTAAAAAAAAAATAAATAATGCTTAAAAACATTAAAAAAATATTTTCTTTTCTTTTCAAAAATATATTCAGTTTTTTATAGTTAATTTTTTCATTTTTTTATACCTCTTCAAAAGGTGGTAGATCTTTATGCCCCACCCTGTATAAGAATATATCAGAAAATCAGAAAAATCGTAGAGGGTCACCGACAAAAGGTCGTTGAATTGACATGAAATAAAACATATTATAAATTTAATCTTAAATTTGACAAAGTCATAAATCCTGTAACGATATCTTGAATATTTTGTAAATTAGCTGAATATAAATGTATTTGGTCTGATGAAACTCCAAAAGCTTTAAAATTTATAGAAAGAATCAACTTGGTTGATAACAAACATAAACTTAAGAGATATTATAATGAAACAATCTTTCATTTAATTTTCCATCTTAATCAAGTAGTGGGTTCTGGAAAAGGGGTTGTTATTTTTTCCCAACCACCCCATCATAAAACATCAGAAGAATGAAAAAACTCAATTTATTATATTATCGTTGGCTCAGTCTGTTTTATGACTGGATTTCATTTATTTTAATCCAACTTGGTTTCCCTTCCAATTTCACTCTCTGTATCCGATCCTTAATTCTAATTTTCTTTTCGCTTATATATTTATTTATTTATTTTTAGTTGGATCTTTCACCAAAAAAAAGAGTATAAAGTTATCAGCATCATTATTAATCCCTTGATGAAAAAATTTTTTTTTTTCTCTCTGAAATTGTCAATGAAATTCCATAAAAAATTATTATTATTTTTTTTTTAATGATATTGATTTTCAACCTCTTTAGTCCGGATGGACTCTTACTCTGAAAAATAATTTTTAAGAAAAAATCAAACCGACTTCAAAAAATTAAATGCAACAAATAAAATACACTAAAAGGTATAAAATAATTATTATCTTATTTAGTTACAACTAAACGACGAAATATTAACATGAAATTACTTTTTGAAGTCGGTGCCAAACATATACCTTTTATGAATCTCACTCGACGGATCTTACTTGTTACGTTTGGAGGGTATGCTCGCTTATAGGTATAGTTTGTTTGGTATCGACATCAAAAAGTAATTTCATGTTAATATTTCGTCATTTAGTTGTAACTAAATAAGATAATAATTATTTTATACCTTTTAGTGTATTTTATTTGTTGCATTTAATTTTTTGAAGTCGGTTTTATTTTTTTCTTAAAAATTATTTTTATTTTTCTCTTTTTAGTGATGTTATTAATAGTGATCATATCATCAGAACTTGACCAAATTAATATGGCACCATTCCTAAAATACCTCCTTTCCAATAAAAAAAGAATAATCGAAATCGGTTCATAAACAAAGAAGTTAGGCTTGAACAAACATAACAAAAAAGGTCTAATACCTATGAAAAAAATGGGACCAATCGGAAGGTAGACTAAACCCAATGCAAACAATTTTTTCAAAATCGGTTCACAATTGGCGGAGATATGAGGTAACATAGGCACAAAAAAAAAAATCACTCGAATAGAGAACCTCCTTCTTTTTTGAAGTCGGTTAAAAATAGAAAGAAATTGCAGTGATTGTGTCAGAGTTGAAGGTACCTGAGGTTGCGGGCCTTGAAAGACTGAATGTGGAACACCGCCAGAAGAAAGAAAGAGAATTCTAGTTTCAATAAGTCATAAGTAGAGACCGGATTTTTATGCAGTAAAAACAGCCAAAATATGCCATAATATATGCAGTTAAAAAGGCTGAAATATGCAAAATACGTTGAAATATGCAAATATATACAGTAAAAATTGGCAAAATAAATTTTTATGCACTAAAAAATAAAAATTGAAGACAAAAAGACTATATATTTGAAGGAGTTCTATGAAAGAAATAAAATGATAAAGTAAGCTATAGACACCAAGTGTCAAATATGTACTTTTATTGAGTAAAAAATTTCACAAAAATTCTCATTACATTTAATATATTAAAAAAATCTTTAAACTCAAAGAAATAATAGGTAAAGTTGAATAAAAAATAATGCAAATATTTGTCCGGCTATACACTAATTTACACACACAGACACACACGAACACTCAATGGCCAAAATGAGCTATAGTTACCGAAGACCATTAAAAATAATAATAATAATAATAATAAAGAAATAATTAACAAAGGATCTCAAAAATAATTAAAATTTGATTATAATTGTGAATAATTTATGTTTACAAGTATTGTTCTAAATTATCTTCAGGTTATTATGTCTATGGCGAGGGGTGAACCGCGATCAAATATCGTGTACACCTACCTCTACTTCCACTTTCATTTCCAAGTAGAAGACAATAGATGAAGGGGCATTATCTAATGAATTCCAAAATAATTCCAAAGACGAGCACACCTAATTCCAATCGCGGTTCACCCCTCGGTCTACGGTCACTTAAAATTGATTTATACGATGAAAAGGAGCGCTCCACATCCTCAGATGTGATGGGGGCAAATTTAAAGGAACTTTACATATATATTTCTACAATTTTTTTCATTCTTTCTCCGAAAATTTACTTTTAAAAAATCTGTGTTTGGCGAGAAATAGGCAATATTTGACAAAAAATCCTCCAAATATGCAATTTTATGCAATATTCTTCAACATATGCAATTTTATGCAATATTCTTCAAATATGCAATTTTATACAATATTCTTCAAATATGCAATTTTATACAACATTCTTCAAATATGCAATTTTATGCAATATTACTCAAATATGCAAAAATATGCAGTATAAAATTTAACCCACAGTATCCTAGATGCATGATTTGGATAGATAATTGATCTCCTGGGTCGTTTGTGGCGACAAACAAAATATGCAATCGCATAGGAATCCGGTCTCTAGTCATAAGGATGAACGAATGTGTTTTTTGTTACTATCTAATTTAATCGCGAAGAAGTATTCAATGTGTGAAAATTGTATGTTTTGCCCGAATGAGACTTCCGAGTTTATTTTAATAATTATTAAATTGAAACTTTCTTTTTGCCGAGAGTAGCAAATTTTTATAAATTGAAGCAGACAATAAAAGAGTGTGCTTCTGCTGGAATTATAAATTTTTAATTTATTTATAACGAGATTATAGTTTCGAGAGCTTTGGCTTCTTCGTCAGTCTATTATAATGGATTCACAGGAATTAATGAATGTAAGTAATGTGAGATTTACACGTAGGCTGATGAAGAGGGCAAAGCTCTCGAAACTATAGTCTCGTTATAAATAAAAATTTATCATTCCAGCAGAAGACACACTCTTTTTAATGTCTCCTTCAATTAGAAATAATAATTTATCTGTTTTTCTAATAGGTTCAAATACCCGATTAGATGTAGGTCACCCCTTCGAAACTCTACTCTCTAACAAATAAATTATATACATGGGTATATGTTCATGTTCATTTGGGTCAAGCACAGGACAATCTCATTGATATCTTCTTATTTTTTTATATCCTACCACACATTATCCTGATGAGTGACTTAGGTGTAGCCACAGCAGAACGTTATAAGAACCTTTATGTGCTATGGGAAATTTAATTGTTAGGGTCAAAATTCAAAATCAAGTTCACTAGGGGTGAAAATAAAATAAATCAACTGGTGTGTTCAGCACACGACTTTCACACTTCACGAGCCGCGACACTCCTACTTTACACCCCCTTCTTTTATTTCAATCGGATTAAAAATTTGACACAACCATTAACTCATGACACTTGATATATACACTAATTTTTAAAAAAATCGTTAAATCCGTTTTTGAGCAAATAAAAAAAAACGAAAGATCTTTCATGTAAGTGTCCACTTCCAGTTTTCCGATTTCAACCAAAAGCTTGCTGCACTCCTAGCTTATATCAAGTTTAAGTTTCGAATTTCGTAGCTCTGAAACTTATGGTTGCGAAACGCAGGGGGGTACATACGCACATACATACGAACGCACTGATCAATGGATTTTTGATCCCTTTTTGGCCTCTGGCGACCACAATATCCGATTTTATGTCCCAAATCCGGTTTTCAACTATTAAGGGCATCGGTTCCTTCCACCTAGAAGTTACAAAATGAAATTGACTTTTTTCATCTCTGAGATACAAGCTCTCAACGAGTCAGGACCCAGACAGGGCATCGCAATACGTCCACATTATATTCTATGAATATAAATGTGAAAGTGAAAGTAGCAATAGATCCGTTCACTGGGACAAAATAATATATAAAAATATGAATCCACAACTTTACCACACTCAGCAAACTAAATTTTTACAATAAAATGTTTTACTTCATTTCCCTTTATGGACCTGCTGGGCCCCTCAGAACCACAGGTCTCGTAAGCTTTGCTTATTCATGCTATGTGGTATATGTAGGTATATATTACACCATTATTAAAAATATACCAAATAGTAGACACTCTGGGCCCCTTTTATTTGACACCCAAAGGCATTTGATTTTCTTGCCTCACCCTTGTTACTTCCCAATGGAAAAAAAAAACTTAAATTCGATTTTCATTTCGTTTTCTTATTCATCGATAAGAGGAAAGTTTTTTCTCCATAAGTGGTATAAAAATAACAAATAGGCAAATTCTGTTCCCTTCCTCTCAGCCTTTCTACACAAAAAAACTCGTTAAATTATACCTTTTTAAAAACTCGTTAAATTATACCTTTTTCCAAAGTTTAACAATAGAAACTATTTTAATGACCCGTTCTATAATAATTTATTGCCTTAATCTGTGTATTACTACAATAGATTTTTTTTATTTCTATTACTCAACAAATAGAAAGAATCGGTTATTTTATTACTAGTAATTGAAATCTTGTATTAATGAAAAATTCGAAGATGTGATTTTTACAAATCTTTACTTTTCAAGGTCCCCTGAGGCCAAAAAATAGTAAGTGTGTGTGTAATGCTGGCTAGACTGTTAAATCAATATAAATTATAAACTTTGAAATCTTTTAATAACAAAGGGACGGTTAATTATTAAATTTATTTATTTACTTTAAAGTAGTTAACTTAAAACTTTGTAGTATTTTCGAAATTTCCTAAAAATGGCTTTAAACATTTTTTGACTGACAGAAGGTCTCATCGGCTTCAAAATTACTCTTATTAATAATTCCATTCCGGAAAAAATGCGGTCCCTAACAAGGAGCGAATTCTCTTAACATAAATTTATGAGATAAAACAATTATGATGGCAAAATCGTCTCAAATTCATTCTGTAATGAAAATTCGTTTCTTGTGAGGGACCCCATTTTATCTTAACCATGTAAATATGCAGGAGAGACCAAATCACAAGTTTCAAAACATATGGTGTGTGTGCCACAAAAGTTTTGCTTACATCCTCCCCTACTCTAAAATCCTCCTCCAAATTTCCCTCTTCAAATTCGTCGCCCGGAAACCAAAAACGTCAGAAGTAAAGGTATACTTCCAGTATATAAAGCAAAAACTTACAGTATTCGTTCTAGTGCAGTGGTTCCCAAAGAAGTCTTTAAAAATAAAACATTATTTTCTTAAAAAATCCGAAAATGAGAGGTAAGGGTGGACCCTTTCAATCACTTCACCATTTATGGAAGGGTTCATACATTTAATTTTTAGGAGAGATATAAAAATAAATATTATATTCGAGCTCTGTGTATAATATAATATTAAAATAAATTAAAATTTCTTGAAAAGTAAAACTTTATTTTCTTAAAAAAATCCAAAAATGTGAAGCAAAGGGGGACCCTTTGTATCACTTCACCATTTTTGGAAGTGGTTCATAAATTTAATTTTTAGGAGAGATATAAAAATAAATATTATATTCGAGCTCTGTATATAATATTAATAAAATTTCTTTAAAAGTAAAACTTTATTTTCTTAAGCAGGGGCTCTACCCAAAACAGAAAAACATGGTAAGGGGTCTATGAGACAAAAAAAATTTGGGAATCTATGTTCTAGTGATTACCCATCACTAATCTAAAATCTACTTATCATACGACTTATATCATTGCTCAGATATTTGAAATATTTTTGTACCTTGCAGAAATAACTCAGCTCTCTTAATTTCAATCAAAATAAATTTCTTAAGATTTTAAAAGAGAAGTAAATTCCATGACCATAAAAAAATATAAGATTTCTGATAAGCACACCGATTTCAAAAAAATCTTGTTCTAAATTTGAATTTTTTTAAGGTTATTATTTACTTTTTTTATTGTTAAGGATAAATAAATTGAATTGCTTCTTTCCAGTAATTTATCTTATTATTCAAATGGTTAATCCAAATATTTCGAGAGCGCTCTCGGCATCTCTTCCTCAGTGGAAACCACTCCCTCACCAATGTGCCGACCCCATCAGTTTGTACAGAACATTGATAAAATCTTGATTACACAACACACACACATATATACAAATTCAAAATGAGATAACATGCGAGTATATACAATTATTTACATCTCTTTATAATGAAGTCCGAATGAAATTTTTTATTTACTTCAAGAAATGATTTAAGCTTTAGACTTCAACCTGTGAATTCTTTGAGATATAAATGCAATATTTTCACTTCGACTATTGTAAGTGAAAAGTAATTATTAATTCAAAAAGCGAATTATTTTTTCCCTAAGCTCTTATTATCTTTTATTAATTTTTAATTTAACTTTTAATTAAAAACGGAATTTGAATTATTTTTCCATAACCAATTCAAAGAAAATCATATAAATATAAAACAAAAAGGAAGATAAATTAATATTAATAATTAATACTAAGCAACAGAGGGGGAGCAAGACCAAAATTTTATGTGGGCGAGATAAATTTTCCGAGACCTATCAGACTATTAAAGATTCAATTTTTAATTTCTATTATTCTAGGAATGGCCTTTTGCTCTTGGATCAAAATTATACTAGTTATAAACAGAGCAAATATTTAATTGAACTTCAATAAAATTCAGACAATGAAGTGAAAAAAATACTTGTTCTAACTGGCGAACGTACTGGGTCGTGAAAAAGTTTTTCTTTTTTCTTCATTTTTATCAATCAATAGAAAAATTAAATTCATAAAAAGAAATTGTCTTAGAAAGTTTGTTCTGTAGCAAAATTTTTGTATTTTCAATTCAGAGAATTGTTTAAATTTTGCGCTCTCTACCTGGGTGCCGCAGAAAACCAGTGTGCCGCGAGCGTTTTTGGACAAAGAATTAAAATTCCATGGGTTTTGTAACTTTGAAATAGTATTTCTAATTAATTCATTTTTTTTGTTGTATCATACAAATTTTACATTTTTTTTTTGTATTCAGGTGTGCCGCAAATGATTCCAGATATTTTTAGTGTGACGTCAACCAAAAAAGATTTAGAAACACTTGTCTAGAACAGAGGTGTCCAACTTTTTGGCTTACACGAGCCGTATTTGAAGAAAAAACAAATGTCTCGGGTCGCATATAAAATTTACTAATTGTTAATCAAAAGACAAAGTTAATAATGGAGAATAATCATATCCACCACGACAAAGAGGCAAAAATGTCATAATCTTTGAGTTTTTTCCTTCTGGATTCTGTTTTTAAATTATTTACCACTTCAAAAAGTCTTAATTATTGAAATAATAAATATTTAAAAAATGGAAATATAAGATGAAGAATAATTTTTAAATAAGTAGGTTATAATGAATTACCAGTCCGTCTTTCTAAAAAATAAATAAAATTAAATAATTTTTAAATATTCGATACTTCTTTATTTTAGTTACTTGATAGTTGAGCTTATAATTTTGCTTTTAGTGAATTTTATTCTCAAAAATAGTTTCAGGTAATTTCGGGGGTGATCCGCGATTGGAAGTAAGTGTACATCTCTTTGGAAGTATTTTGAAAGTACTTGGAAATATTTGGAAGTACTTGGAAATATTTGGAATTACTTGGAAATATTTGGAATTACTTGGAAATATTTGGAATACTTAGAAATATTTGGAAGTACTTGGAAATATTTGGAAGTACAAGTGGAAGTAGATGTACAGCATATTAGGTTGCCGTTCACCCCTCCAGTATATTATATGTAAATTCATATTTCTAAAAAGTGAATAAATATTGAGAAGCCAGGAGGAATATTTGTTTCTGGGTAGATAATTTTTATAAAATTTTAATAAAGAGACATTATTAAATATTTGTTTTAGTGCAATGTCTGATTCCAGTTCCATCCTATGACTGGAAATCACTCCCAGCCACCGTCTTCCCCGTGACTTATAACCTTCAGCTGTTTAAGACCCGTATCCACAGATGCCTTCCACCCCTACCCAGCCCATAAAAACCTTATTCTTCTTCTTTTCACTATGGAAGGGCCAACCCAGGCCTTGAGGGTACCTTTTTGGTGTAACTCCTTCTATCATCATTTTCATTAAAAAAAACAAAAAACAAAAAAAAAACATTCAATCAGAAAGTTTGCAGTTTAAATATTTGAATCTATAGTAAAAATGGTTCAAAATATGCCAAAATTGTGATTATTTTTTTCGGAAATATTGATATATTTTTCACATTCAAAAATCAAAATCTGCCATTTATTCTTCGAACATTTTTGGGGACATTTTCCAATTTCTTCTTATTTTAGAAAAAAAATTTAAGGCCAATTCGTATCAGATATCTCTATATATCCCAGTAACATAAAAATCTAACTGTTTTAAGGAAATTTATAATTTTTAGTCGGGCCGCATTCATTGCTATGCTGAGCTGCATACGGCCCGTGGACTCTGGTCTAGAAGATGTCTTACCAGCTCTTATACTCTTTAAGATGTCTTTCTTCTTTAAGTGGCATATCAGGTCTCCCTGACGTTTTGGCTCCTCTCCACATATACCTGTGCTGAGCGTGTTTAGCTGTTTTTACACAGATATATGGGACCTACTTTTTAACGCCGGTTCCGAACAGCTAGTTTGGAGAGGTTGCTAGGCAATTATACTCTTGGTAAGTTGCCATTGCTTTCCAAGAGGAGGCGACTGCAATATCTACCGAGACTCGGTCTCGAATCAGCGTATTTCAGGAGAGCAGCCCGACACTCTAAACACTGACCCACAGTCGCCTCAAGATGTCTTTAAGATGTCTAAAAGATATCCAGAAATCATCTTCTAGTTCAAGTCTGCTACCAGGATCATGAAACAAGTTAACCTCATTGATTTCTCCTTATGCCAAATCCTTCCATTAATTTTCTTTTCTACTACTATTTTTGAAATTCAATTCGTTATCTATTTCTCTAATCTCTCATGTCAAGTCAATTCATATTGAAATATTGACAATTGGAAAATTCCCGGCTTTTTTGCTTTCAAGTTTCGTTTTCTGACATTTTGATGATTTGCAGAAGTCGAAGAGGTGAAAGAAAAAATCCCTTCATCTCTCTTTAAATAGATCTTTGTATGTGTGTAGGTGTGTGTTTGAAGGCACTAAGTAGAAGGGGTATTTGGGCGAGACCACCCAGTAGTAGGGGTAGTTAAATATTTCAACCCTCGAATGAAAAATGAAATATTTGCAGCCATTGACTTGCCATCATTCATGGAGGTCTTTTCTGCTTTGGGGAATTCCACCCCCTAACCTTGCACCACAAGCACACCTCTACTCCCACCACCCCCTTTCACCCCTTTTAACTTTTTCTCTCTCAGCTCAGGTTCTTTTCACTCTCGACTCGACACAGACTTATACTAATTAGTAACTTCTCATACAAACTTTGATTAATTTTCTCTTTAAACATGTTATCTACCCTCTCTGTCTGTTCTCTTTTCCTACGGCCACAAACTCTTACTTTCTCCTTTCTAACCCCTTGGCTCATTCTCTTTCTCTCTTTTGCACGAACATTACAACATATAGTACTACTTACTTATTTGTACAAGAACCATTTCCCTTATGAATACAACACGCACTCTTAACGGGAAGAAAATATCTTTGCATTTTATCAACAATAAATCAAATTTATTTTCTACATGATTAAATTAAAAGAAAATAAGGTGAAAATAGAAAAATAGAAAAAAAAAACTTTTTGTGTACAAGATTCAACTTTAGTTAACACCTTTTTACTTTACCATACTGGTCAAGTATAGTAATAGTGGATGAAAAAAAGTTTTTTTTGCTTCTTTTTTTAAAAATATCTCAAAATCGGCCTAAACTATTTTGATAAAAAAAATTGGGCGAAACCATGGCTTTTCGGTCTACAAAAAAGCCATAATAAGTGAACATCGAAATAATTATATTTTTTGAGATAACTGTTTTGTCAAAATATCTGTCAGTCTGTTAGTCTGCGCGTTACCAAATTTTGTGTAGATCAAAAACTAGTGGGAATATCAAAAACAAATTTCCCACGAAGTTTCAGAATAAAAATGCAAAAACTAATCGACCAAAATGGGGGGGGGGGGGGGGCAAAATATGAAAATCTAGGCCCTTGTACCAAACTCAACCAGAAGACTATGGTAAAGTCAAGTAGATGGCCACATTAGAACGTGTCAATTTATTAATTTACCACACGGGCTATGGTGAAATCGAAGGGTGAACCGCGACCTAAAATCGTGTACACCTACTTCCACATCCACTTTCATTTCAAAGTAGAAGACAATAGATGACAATAGATTATCTAATGAATTCCAAAATAATTCCAAATAATTCCAAAGACTACACCTAATTCCCCTCGGATGAAGTATTTTAATCATGGATGAAAAAAATGGCCTTTTTGCTTCGTATTATTTTTCGAAATATCTCTAAAAGAGCAAAAACTATTACTTTAACGTTTGGGTGTTTTATAATTTTTATTTTATTGAATATACCTACTATAGATGGAATTTACTAGAAAATCATAAGATGGTGTCATCTATTAAATCCGATGGAATGGAATATTTTTAATTATATGTCAGAGGGGTTGTTTTTCACACCCTCGGGTTTGATTCCCGATGGGGTGAAAAACAACCCCTCTGACATATAATTAAAAATATTCCATTCCATCAGATTTAATAGATGACACCATCTTATGATTTTCTAGTAAATTTGAATCTATTACCATCGGCAAATTAATATCTTTCATTGATGGAATTTTTTCAAAAAATTGTAAAACATCTCGCAAAGGTGTCCTATCGTCTCAATGTCTGAATTTAAAAACAGAAAGCCAATTTAAATTCTGTATATCATGGTAGAATTTTATGTTGGTATTTTATTTATTTCAGAAGGGTTAGCCCCTTCTGGAGTTGAAGCCGAGAGCAGACATATATGTTTAATTATGTGGAGCACTACAATTGTAGGTATAAAATGAAGCTTAAGATTAAGACCTGAAAAGGACTTTTTTTGGTAAGCCGAAATTGTTGTTATTTCAGCGCTAAAAAAACAGTTGTCTAAATAAATCTTAATCCTGAAAATAATTAAAATTGGTTTTTTAATTAAAATTTAGCCTCCCCCTTATCTGAGTTCTAAAAGTAACTTCTATATTTACACTTCTCTTTTAATATTTTTTACTCAAGTTATAAAAAAACAATGGTTTATCATATTTATCTTGCTGTTGAAAGTAATTTTAAGTATAAGATCGTTTATTATTTCATTATTTCTAACATTGGAGTGTTTTAATTTTTTTTTTTTTGGAAAAATTTCATCTTTTTCATAAAATACAAATTCCAAAACGCTCTCAAGCCTTAGAATTAATCAAATTAATAATAAACGGTCTTATACTGAAAATTATTTTCATCCGCAAACTAAATTTTATTAATAAAGTTTCCTATAGCTTGAGGAAACATTATTAAGTTGTGTATATAATATATAATGTCAGAAGAAATTGCCTCTCTATAGAGTCAGGTCAACTTCCAGGTTCGCGACTCCTGAGAGAGACACATAATAGCAGTGCCGTAGCCAGAAAATTTTCATATAGGGGGGGGGGGTCAATCCACAAGGAAAAATATTTAGTAGGGAATTTTTTTTTATTAAAACAAATAGGTAAATAAAGAAATTAAATAAGAACATAATTCTTGATTAAACATAGGTCAATTAAAAATTAAATTTATGAACCACTCCAAAAATGGTGAGGTGATACAAAGGCTCCCCCGTTACCTCTCATTTTTGGAATTTTTTTAGGAAAATAAAGTTTTACTTTTAAAGAAATTTTAATTTATTCTAATAGTATATTATATACAGAGCTTGAATATAATATTTATTTTTATATCTCTTCTAAAAATTAAATTTATGAACCACTCCAAAAATGGTGAAGTGATACAAAGGGTCCCCCTTACCTCTCATTTTCGGATTTTTTTAAGAAAATAAAGTTTTACTTTTAAAGAAATTTTAATTTATTCTAATAGTATATTATATACAGACCTCGAATATAATATTTATTTTTATATCTCTCCTAAAAATTAAATTTATGAACCACTCCAAAAATGGTGAAGTGATACAAAGGGTCCCCCCTTACCTCTCATTTTCGGAATTTTTTAAGAAAATAAAGTTTTACTTTTAAAGAAATTTTAATTTATTCTAATAGTAAATTATATACAGAGCTCGAATATAATATTTATTTTTATATCTCTCCTAAAAATTAAATTTATGAACCACTCCAAAAATGGTGAAGTGATACAAAGGCTCCCCCGTTACCTCTGATTTTTGGAATTTTTTAGGAAAATAAAGTTTTACTTTTAAAGAAATTTTAATTTATTCTAATAGTATATTATATACAGAGCTCGAATATAATATTTATTTTTATATCTCTTCTAAAAATTAAATTTATGAACCACTCCAAAAATGGTGAAGTGATACAAAGGCTCCCCCGTTACCTCTCATTTTCGGAATTTTTTAGGAAAATAAAGTTTTACTTTTAAAGAAATTTTAATTTATTCTAATAGTATATTATATACAGAACTTGAATATAATATTTATTTTTATATCTCTCCTGAAAATTAAATTTTTGAACCATTCCAAAAATTCTAAAGTGATACAACGGGATCGAATCACAAAGGAAAATATTTAGTGGGAATTTTTTTATTAAAACAAATAGTCGGCTCTATCCCCTGCCAGCTCTTTGACCTCTCTAAGGCCCGGTTGTATGTCGCAAAGTAAATGCTTTTTACCACTAACATAGGGTAGATGTGTTAGTCGTAAAGCATTTACTTTGCGACATACAACCGGCCCTAAATGTCACGCATCCTATATCCCTAATTATTTGGTCGAAATATTCTTATCTATGTCTTCTACCTCCCCTTTTCTTTTCCAATCCCCACTGACACTGCCTGGCATCTGATTGGCCATCCCGATCCCTCCATTTACCATCTACCCTGTGTTAGTGGTAAAAAGCATTTACTTTGCGACATACAACCGGCCCTAAATGTCACGCATCCCATATCCCTAATTATTTGGTCGAAATATTCTTATCTATGTCTTCTATCTCCCCTTTTCTTTTCCAATCCCCACTGACACTGCCTGGCATCTGATTGGCCATCCTTCTGATACCTCCATTTACCATCTACCCTGTGTTAGGTGGTAAAAAGCATTTACTTTGCGACATACAACCGGCCCTAAATGTCACGCATCCCATATCCCTCACTATTTGGTCGAAATATTCTTATCTATGTCTTCTATCTCCACTTTTCTTTCCCAATCCCCTCCAAGATATCCCTAAGCAATCCCCCATTTCTCAGTGTGTCCCCTATCATCTGACCTCTTCTCTTCCTCAGACTCTTCCACAAAGTTTCACCTTACTATTAATAAACACTAAATTTCCCTGGGTTGATGGAGTATCAGCGAAATTGGGTTGCACTAGGTTCAATAAAAAGCTCCCAGAATAAGACGTTTAGTCTTAAATTTTATTGGACCATCCTCAGTTCTTGGGAATTATACAGATATTACCAGAAGCGGATTTACAAATGTGACGCCTATAGGCTGAACCAAATCGTTAGCTTTCTATAATCTATGAATAATATAAAAACAATTTATTTTTAGAAATATAAATTTGGTATGTTTAAAAAAATTTTCTTAATAAACTTTTTGTTTAAAAATTTAATAATTATTTTAAATATATTACTGAAATTTCTTCATTATTCACAACAAAACTAAGCCAACTCGATTTTTAAATTTTAATCGTTCTTTAAATTATCAGCCTCTAAAATTTTAGCGCCCTTAAATTTTCTGATCTAAGCGCCGGGCCTCACGGGCCTAAACGTAAATCCATCACTAGGGATGCAAACGATACATCGATGTTTCAGTAGTAGAACATCGATGTTTACCATCGATGTTTTTCTATACGATGTTTTTTACATCGAACAAAATCCATTCCACATGTGAGACGATATGAAGGGTATGTTTCCGGGTTTGTATAAGTATGCAATAAAATACTTACCTATAGTAGCAACATCAGTTCCTAGCGAACGACTTTTTCTAAGTCTGGAGCAACAATAACGAAACAAAGAAACCGTTTGACAGGGAAACAGCTTTCAAAACTATTATTTTTAAATTCAGTTACTAAATAAATTGCTCTGGATTTGGAAAAAGGTCTATTATGAGAGTCACATGATTATTGTATAACCTTCTAATAAAAAATTAACAACTTAAATCGTATTTTATTTTATACCAAAAAAAAACTATCGATGATACGATACATCGATGTTTTCTAGGCGATGTATCGATATATCGATGTTTTTTTTACGATGTTTGCATTTTCCTATCCATCACTGCATATTACAATACGCACATCTGATCTTAACCTAGTTTTATCAACAATAAGAATTTTAGATTCATGTAGTTTATGATGTGATTTCGCCCAAGTTTCAGAGATAAACACACAACAATAAATTCCTAGAATTATTCTGATCATTAGGATGTACTAATGATTGGACATTTTGATCAATTAGTATTTATTTAAGCAAACACAAAAAAAGAGCTAGCAAAAAATCAGCAAATTGTCTTTGGCCATTTATTCGGAAACGAATCGGAAATTCCGAGTTCGCCCCTTTGGTTGCCTGGCGGCCTTGATAAATGCCAATCAATAGCATTGGAGACAACCCCTTGAGCCCATTCCGGGGATCCCCACCCTGCATCCGCCACTCCAGTCAGTCATTCTAACAAATTCTTCTATTCAATCCGATTCCTTTTATTTTTATTAGCATTGAAACATTCACGAGAAAGACGCACTGAAATGTTTCAATCCAATTGACCTATAAAAGAGGTTTCCAACTCACCACACGACCATCGCTAACCCTTCAACCCTCGCGAGTCATCTATGTATACTAACACGATTGAACATGTCAAACACAGGCACAGGCACACGTCAAATTAACTCTTCGCCTGACAGTAATTTTATGTATGCTATTATTTAATAATAGGTATAATATACATTATATTAACAGTATTATTACAATTACAAGAACAGAATTTTAATTAATAGCAGGTAATAAATTGGTGTTGTTATCGTCCATGATGAATACTAGTATTTTTCTTTGTGGCTGGTTATTGAGTACTTAGACTTGAAATAAAATTTAAAGTTACATTTTCAAATTGTTGCTGCGTTTCGCAGTATATTTTTCTGCTTTCTTAAGCAATATTTGAACTTAACCTCCTCGTAAAAAGTAATATATAGTTCATTACACCATATTTAATTGTGATCGGCATATTCTAGTGTAATGAATTATAATAATAATAATAATAATATTTATTGAATGCTCTGAGGATGTTCTCCTCCTGGAGACAAAAAAGACAATACAAAAAAGATAATACAAAAATAGAACTAAATATAGCAAAACAATAATAAAAAAATAATACATAATTAAACCATACAACAATATAAAAAATACAAATACTCTCCTTCAATCCACCAATCAATCCACCACCACATAATCTCACTCAGACCTCTGCTTTGTCAATAAAAGATTGTAAAATTTACTCTTGAATGCTCCAATCGATCTGGATTTCCTGATATCACTGGGTATGGAATTCCACAGCCTTGCGGATGATACTACAAAAGACCTACCATAAGAGGAAGTGTTATGAATTGGGATCTATAGATCAGACCCCGGTCTCTTAAATTTTATGGAAATGACATTTCCTTTAGAGGTACATTTATCATATAGGTAGGACGGTCTTTTCTCTAGAAACAGTTTGTAGAGAAAGCTTCCAAGAAAGTAATCTCTTCTCGCTGGTAGCCTCAGCCAGCCAAGACTATTGTAATAGCAGGTTATGTGGTCATGAAATTGGACGTTATATACAAATCTTATGCAGCCGTTCATGAGGTGTCACAACCTAGCATTTTGCTCACCATTAATGTCATAATTCATAATAAACCAAGGAACAATAATCGAAACAAGGAAGAGATAGTGAAATAACAATAAGTTTTTTAATAGAATAACCTCCTCCTTTTTTTCAAAGTCGGTTAAAAAGGCAGAAAATTGTTCGTCTTCTTAAGCTGATAGAGGCCCCCAAAGACCCGGTTACTTTTTACGAGGAGTTTACGTTCAAATATTGCCAGTGGAAGCAGAAAAATATACTACAAAACGTAGCAACAATTTGAAAATTTAACTTCTAATTTTATTTCGAGTCCAAGTACCCAATAACCAGCCACAAAGAAAAATAGCAGATAATATACTAATTTTACATTATTAATTACACTCTTTCATTAGTTTTAGCCGGGAACCAGCAAGAAACAAACGTGAATTTTGTTCTGGTGCCAAAATATTTGTATTTCTTGAAAAGATTTTGTTTTTGCCGAGAGTAGCAGAGTTGTTGATTCATAAAGAGAAAACTGAGATTGTATAGATTGTATTCTGTTTGATGCAAATAAACATATTATCTACTAATGTACTTAAAGATAGATAGATAGATATTTTTTGTTTCTTAGTACAAGGTACATAAACAACTACAATACACAAATAACTCTCTAATGATTTATACGAGGATTACAAAATTTTTAGCGACATCAAGTTTTAACACATCAATTAATAATTATTAGATTAAATCATAAATTACAAAAAGAAAATTTCAATAGGTTTCCAGTAAACCTTATACACAATTAAAATCAGATTAACAATCACAGCTTTACAATACAATCAACAAAAGCGAGAAACAAAAATACTAAACATCCACGAAAGAAACAAAAACTAAAAAACTGAAGAAATTACAATTTTCATTCTTAGATTAGATTTCTAATTGTATAAATTCCCTTGATAAAATTTAAAATCTTATAAAAAATGTTTTGGTCCCCAGAATCCAAAATATTTATAATTTCTCATCGCAATACATTTCCCAAAATTCGCTCCCTACATTCTTGGTACATAGGATTTAGTTTAAATCTTGGTTGATTTATTAAGATATGTTTCTATGCTAGAAAGAAAATTCCATTCTTTTCTGTGCTAGTGGAAATGTTTTATATACATTTTTAAAT
Source organism: Forficula auricularia (assembly GCA_024734495.1). Taxonomy (NCBI): domain Eukaryota; kingdom Metazoa; phylum Arthropoda; class Insecta; order Dermaptera; family Forficulidae; genus Forficula; species Forficula auricularia. The sequence goes on from JALMQS010000099.1 coordinate 25,932,329, forward strand.
GAGAGAAAAATGTTTCAACAGACCTCTGACGTCACTCGGGGCTATCAACATACGTCCCAAGCCATTTTTAGATATAAAAACTTGAAAACTGTCAATTTTTTCTCAAGTTTGATTATCTATCATCGTCATAAAGTATAGAGTCCTAAGACTGGTTTGACCCAACCACCTTGAACACTTGACTCAATGTGAAGCTAACTCTTTAATACGAACATTTGATTGTTATATTTTTTAAATATATACTCATGGACAAAATTATCGGAACAAAAAAAGGCATATTTAATCAAAACTTGTATTTAATTTAATTTAAAGTCTTGTCCAACTCCCTACAATTCCTTTAATTATTAATCATGGACACGAATAATGAAATAATAAAAAAAGCTATAATTCGATTTAAAGCGATTACTCTTTAGTTTCTTGATTAATTTGTTAAAATATTATTTTTAATCTTACTTTTATTCATTTTAATAACTCACTTAAATATTGAATTTTCTTTAAATTACACATTTTATTTAAATTTTATAAAATTTTTCTTTATTAGGTACACATCCCGCTAATTTTGTCCATGAGGGTGAAATTTTTTCAAAAATAAAATTTCCTGGCTTTATGCCTATATTTTAATCAAATGAGAAAATGAATAAGGACAATTTAATCAGAAATCTTAGTAGACAATTATGTATATGTGACCTTCTCCGAGAAAAGGGACCTAGTGTGTAAAAAACGGGTTTGGACTTAAGAGTGGATTTTGGTACCTAAAAGGGTGTAGAATAAGATTATAAAAATTACTTCAAATTAACATCAGCTTAGTAACAAAATTACAAAAGAACCAAAATTGCGAAACAACTTTTGAGATATTGATAACACTCGTTATACGGTTGGCACAAGACTGAAGCGCCACTTTATTCTTTTCCTTTCTTATAGTTATTTTTACAAAAAATACGTCACCACATAGGCACCCAATCATAACTAACCATACCAAATCGCATCTTCCAACTGAAGGTGTGTTCAAAGTTATAATGCGTTATGAAACTTTAAACGCGTTTTTCTCAAAACTTCATTTTCACACACACTAGGTTCCTTTTTCTCGGAGAAGGTCACATATGTTATATGTCAGAAAGGTTTCGCCCCCTCAAGAGTGGAACCCAAGCGTCAACTTGCTAGTTTAACTCTTTAATTTGAATAATTTATTATATTTAAATTAATTACTAAAGGGTCTCTAATTTCTAGCTGCTTGGATCAACTCAACCCTTCAGCATTTATGAATTTGCAGAGAGTGTACCTAGTTTCGAAAAAGATTTTTTTTCCTCCAATTTAAATTTAAATTTTTATGCGCAGATACACTCTTTTGTTAGTAGGATGAGTAGTGGCAGTGGTAGGTATTTTAAGAAAGAGAAGAATTTCCTGTCTGCTGCAAGGGGTTGGGGCTAAGAGGGTTGCGAAGAGGAATGGGCGAGTTTGTTCATTAAATCTCCACTCTTTATTTCAACTACATTTTTAACTTAAAAGTAAAAGAGAAGTGGCTGTGGAGGGGGTGGACGGATAGCCGTGATGAGGGTTGATGGGGGTTGAGGGTTGATGAAGAAAAAACCCTCTGAGCAGTCACAGTTCAGTGATTATGAATCTAATTTTAAAAGTCACTTAAATGTTAATTAGATATCAAAAATGGCATTTTATTTGATATTCGAGAAATTCTATACAAGAGTGAAGAGGGAGGTAAAAAATTATTTCAATTCCAGACACCCCTTGCTGCCATCCCCCAAGTTTAATGGCTTATAGCATCGAAAAGCTTAGCTCTTTAATTTTTCATATTGGTATTGGTTTTAAGGGTATTCGATGTAGTCGATTATCAAAAACAGGATTTCATTCAGAGCATTAATGAAGGAGAATAAAAATCGAGTTTAAATAAAATAAATATTGCTTCAGTTAAGATATATAATATAGTATACCAACATTTTTCATAAATAAAAAGTAGAAAAAAATAAGCTGGTCATTTGAAAGTTGGACTTAACTACATATCGAAGGCTCGGCGATATAATAAATGTATCTTGCAAAATAATTGAAATATCATATTTGTAGCTGATAAGGAGATAATGAGGGAATTCGTGGAAAATTTTAAGTTAATATACTTATGAACACCGATAGGTATAAAGAATTGGTAATTTGGAGCTTTCATTATCAAGTGATAGGTTTATTGAATAAAAAAAATAAAAAAAAAATAAAATTCTCCTTCTATAATATTTAAGATCTTAAAATGTATTTGTGAAGGTTTTGAGCGAGACAGGGGTGTAATCAGGGATGTTTGTATATATATATATCTTATTAACTAGCTGACGCCCGGGCCTTCGGAGAGGGCCTCGTTTTATGGTTAAAATTTATATAAATAATAGCTGACCCGACGTTGCTGTGACTAACTCTAAATAATATTGACAGTTGAAAGATTTCCAAAAAGCTATTATCGGCCATCTTGTTTGTATGATTTTACCCGCCAGAGAGGCGCTGGCGTTGTTTCCTCGAAAAAATTTTGCATGCCACTGGTGTGATATTTATAAAAAGCACTATATATAAAAACACTCGTGTATTTGAATGGAATGTTGGGTGAAAATTTCAAAGAAATCGGTGAAGAACTTTCGGAGATCCTTCAACGTATCACTTAAGCGTAACAGTACATTTTTATTTATATAGATTTTATGAGAAGTACAGAATGAAAAGGCAAAGTTTTTATGTTTATAAATGCAAAATTTATTGTAACTTAATTTAAATGAATAAAAAAAATGTAAATTTAGGTGAATTTTTAAATGATGAAGATCTTGGCTCGTTTATGGATGGGCTGTATGGTCCATTCTGTTCTCTTCCACACGCTCGTTGCTAATATATTAGTTACGTGAGGCTAGAACCAAATCCCGCAATATTTAAGCCAATCCCGTCTTTTTCTTTTTTTCTTTCTTCAAGAGTGTTATGTCGGAAATACCAGGTCGAGATTGATCAAATTTGTGATAAATAAATGTTATGTAGGCTTCAGTCTCGAAGATGAATAATAGAACAAAATAATGATTATATGGGCTCTATTCTGGAACTCAGCTTTATATGTTGGTTGTGATGATTGTCATATAAGAATGGCCTTCTGATCAGCAGCAAATTTTCATTTTCCGATTATTTATAAGGATTAAAATAGCCAGCCAAACTAATTCAAAGTACACATAAATATAACTTATTTATTTATTTTTTATGTTAAAATTCAAAATTAAATATTTTTTCCTCTACAATGCTTGTGATTATTGCAATCTTTGCAGCGATATCTGATTTTTTGCCAACATATGCTAGACGTTTATGGTTTATGGTTTTCCAATCCAAATCCCTTGCCTTCCTTCTCCACGACCATTTTAATATTTATTGCGATTTGGGGTTTCGTTTAAAAGTAAAACTGGAGCCTATAAGTGCTGCTCTTATCACAATTAAAACGAATTCAATATTTTAATAAATTATTTATTCACTATACAAATTCGTACTCAATGTTTTTAATTATCGATTAATATAAATAATTTTAAATGTATGCAAATTCTTTTTATTAAACTTAATTTATTGAATTTTCTTTTTGTTTCAGGTAAGAAAATGAAAAATCTTGGAATCCTAGCGGTGTGACTTCAGCCCCTTCAGCCACCCCTAAAGATTCATCCATTCTCATTTCACCCCTTAAACACCATTTGAAATCAAATTATCCGGACTATTAACTTGAAGTAAGTAAATTTATTGTAAGATGAATTTTAAGGGGATATGATATACGAAATTGAACCCAATTTAATAATTGAATGTGGGTCAATGAAATAGGTGGCTGGAGCGAATCTGTTAGAATACAAACCCGCATTGCAGACAGTTCAAGCAGTTTTTATTTTATTTTTTTATTTTTTCTATAAGATCTGATAAATAGAATTCATTTACTTTTCATTATTAACATTTCCAATTCCGTTTTATTACTTTACACCTTACACGTGTAAAGGATAGTAAGGATTTCTAATTATAACTACCTAAGCGCTAAAATATAAAATAAAATTTTTAAGCAATAATTATAAAAAATACAGGATTGAAGGAGACAATAAAAGAGTGTGTCTTCTGCTGGAATTATAAATTTTATTTATTTATAACGAGACTATAGTTTCGAGGGCTTTGCCCTCTTCATCACACGCATTTCGGAACACAAAAGAGTTTTTAAAGGGGGTTCGGGGCATAGTGCATTTGGAGATCATTTAATCTCCGAGAAACATTGTTTTCCAGATGAATCAAATATTAAATTAATTAGTTCAGAATTAGATCTCTTAAAAATTAGTATTTTCGAATCGTTAGAAATTTTAAAATCATATAATAATTCACTAAAAAATTCTTAAATCGGAAAATAGAAATTCCCGAAAGCTTTATTTTAAAAATAGCCGCTAAAATAAAAACTTCATGAACGCCACCTTCAGTCAAAATAATAAAACAAGTATAAATTTCATTTCTTAACTTTCCCACCCTGAAAAATTTCTTAACCTAACCACATGAAAGATTTTAACCTTTCATTCATAAATTAATTCCTGTGAATCCATTGTAATAGACTGATGAAGAGGGCAAAGCCCTCGAAACTATAGTCTCGTTATAGATAAATAAAATTTATAATTCCAGCAGAAGACACACTCTTTTATTGTCTCCTTCAATATATAAAAATTCTGCTACTCTCGGCAAAAAAATTTTAATTTAAATACAGGATTAATTATTTTTTTTGTATCTAAATTATTACTGAATTCAGAAACTACCTACTTGGCCTACTTAATGAAAAATTAAAACTACAATTATTCTATAATATTCAAGACAATAATTTGTTAGGAATGGTGAATTCACGTGATTTTACATCTAATTATTAATCCTATGCCGATATCTCGAAGAGATGTCATGTCTATGTATGTGGATTTCACCAATACCTATTTATTACACGTTTTATTTATTTATTTTATGATTGATTTGATGACGAATTGATATTAAAGCAACCCAAAGATCATGAAAACAACAAAATTCCTTATAAAATAAATTATTAGAAAGTCATTCTTTTACTTTTCAAAACCAAATTTTTGGAGGATCTTCCAAATTGGATTACCGAACTTTTTAGTAGAATTGACAAATTTTGGAAGTAGTGAAATACTTTAATGAGAAATACAATATAGGGCCCGTGCGTCACGACTTTAGCACCAACTGGCGACGAAAATGTAAGCTTTGGGGGATGATTTATTAAACGTCTAAGACAAAGAGACTCGCTCACGGCCCCTTAGGCTCCGGGCACTCTTTTCTCTATGATATATGACAATAATAATATGAAAACTCAATGAGGTTTATACAAACTCAATATATTTCGGATTATTAGTCCATCGTCAGAAGTTTATAGAATAAATTTTTTTTTCATCAACCCGTCGATCGCAGGACCAATTATGGCCGATCACCAACCGTTTTTTGCAAAAACATTTACATTTTATACAATTATTAAATTTATAGGGTATTAATAGTAATAGTGTGACGTCACAATACAAGGGAGGCTCAATGAAAATGTGACAGAATGTGACACGGGGGGAGGGGGTCTAAAAATCTTGAAATTCGTGTGACGTAATTTATGGACGGCCCCTTAGAAGCTGAGTGGGTGTAAAATATCATCTGGACTAGAATATAAACTTTTCCTCATTTACATTACTCATCCATAATTGAACCATTATTTAGCATTATTTTTATTTATTTTTTTATTTAGTATTAAAAAATGTACATAAAAGTAGGCATGTAGGTATATAAACTACCCTTAAATTATTTATTAATCGCTAAATCAAAAAAACATATCTACCAAAATTATAACAGCTTTGCAGTCTATAAATAAATAAATACATATATATCCAGCTAGAGAGAAAGAATGTTATGAATCTTTTTGAATTTCACATTTAATATAAATTGATGTGCTTATAGTCGCAATATTTCTTTTCCATTTACATATAAATCATATCATATAACTGCAGTAACTAGAAAATAATTCGTTTTCATGGGATTCTTTTTATAGATGAATATTCAATATTATATGAATAAGAATAATAAATTCAATCTCTGATTTTAGTTTGAAAAATTGTATACCTTTAATAAAAGCAGAGTGACCAGAAATCACTGTAGATAAACCAAAAGATAATATAATAATTGTTTAGTTGCTATATTATTCTTCCATTTAAGCAACTAATTTTCATATTCTTCAAATTTTCAAATGTTAAAGGGAGAATTTCTTCAAAAACATTTAATAAAATAATCAAGAAATTATTTTCAAATATACAAGGTGGAGTAAAAGAACTACCACATTTTGAAGAGGTATAAATAATTAAAAATTTAACTAGAAAAAAAATAGAATGTATTTTTGAAAAGAACACAAAATAATTTTTTTTTAAAATGTGTTATAAGAATTATATCAGACAAAAAAAGAGGGTGGGGAGGGGGGGGTTAAAAATGAAAATTCTCTCCCTTTCGATTAAACTAAAATTTTGTATACATATTCTGTTGGTCTCCAAAAGGCTAGAAATGGCTAAACTAACAACCTAAAATGGAGTGGAGGGTCAAAAATGAAAATTCTAGCCCTTTCGACCAAACTCAACCAAATTTTGTATACATAGTTTGGTCGAAAGGGATAGAATTTTTATTTTTGACCCCCCCCTCATTTTGGGTGGTTAGTTTTTGCATTTCTAGCCTTCTGAGGGGCTTTTTGAAACATGTAGGTTTATTTTTTCCAATAAAATATATGAATGATAGACGAATTTACTTAGATATTTACTTTAAAAAATCACATAAATGCTATGTTTGGATGTAAACATAAACAGTATTAATACAACGAATTGCCAAATCATTCAAGATCAAGATCAGCCGATTTGAATAAATCAAACTAACTTTTGTATTTACCCTTACAATGTTTCAAACTATATAGTAACTATATAGTGACTATATAGATTCTCAATATCTATATAGGAACAATACAGTTACTATATAGTTTGAAACATTGTTCTAGTATGGTAATTTCCTTTATAATTGTTTTTATTTCAAACATTTACGGCTTTCATACTATTTATTTTTTCATTTGTATTTTAACATATTTTATTAAATATTAGATACTACACTTCTTTTGACTCAACTGGAGTGAAAGGACCTCCTTAAATTTTTAGTTTCTATTTTCGAAAATTCTAGACATAAAATACCTACATAATTAAAAAAATGCTTTATCATTTCAGCAGTTTAATTAAATCCAGCAACCACAACAGTTTTTCCTCCACTTTATAATTTCATTTTAATATGAGAGTTGCTTTCATTGTTCTCTGAATAAATGTTTCTCTTTGATTTCGGAAACCAATTGTGTGTAAGAGACGTCGAAAATTGAAATAGTAATCTAGATTTTGATTAAATTGGAAAACAGCGGCATTACCTCAATAATAAATTTGTAGAAGCAAAAATGATCGAAACAGGTCCATTCTCTGCACTCTTAATTATCTCTTGCCGCCTATATATATATATATATATGCTATGAAATGATTTCAGCGAGGCGCGTTCTTTTTTCTTTTTATTCGCTTGTACTTGGCACTATCTTCATCTACTTCCATCTGGTGCCATAGCCATTATTTACTCCTTAATGAAAAAAAGCAAGAGAGAAAAATAAATAAAATGAAAAGAAAAAAAAATCTCTAGTAGTAGACGGATTAAAAGAATATCATCCGATCATTTTTCATTTTCAGAGGTTGGCAGCAGCCTCTTTATAAAAGATAGGGTGACGAAGAAGAGGAAAAAAGAAATAAAGGTCTGAGGGGATAGGGGGGATGTGTATGTCGGAGAGAAAGCAAGAAAGGAAAGGGGAATGGGCGGAAGTAGAAGAAAAGAAGAAAGGGTTGCTTGATAATTGAGGCGCCTTTTGTCAGAGACGAGAGAAAAAAGAAATGAGGTTTTGAAGACAGTGCCATCTACCGGAGAATCATTCGAAAATAAAGTTATTGAATGACTTGATTATTATGCTTTAATTTTTAAGATTTCTAGTAAATTGTTTCGATCATATTTTAATCCCCTAATTAATTGTTAATTCTATACTACTAAAGCGCATTTGTGCCAGTAGTCCAAGAGCTGGTGACACATTTTTGACTACGGATTTGACCCAACTAGAAATAATGCGTAATAGACTGGCCATTCCTTGTACAACTATCATAGACGGTACTATTACGCATTATTTCTAGTTGGTTCAAATCCGTAGTCAAAAATGTGTTACCAGCTCTTGGACTACTGCCTCTGTATGAATCTATGTATGTCCGCCCCGCAACAAAAACAGTCGTCATGGTTACCAATTTAAATGAAATTATATATAGTTAAGTTTTTGTCTGTACATTGGGGTGGGGGTTCTGGGTAGGTTTTGGGGGGAGTGGGGTGTCCAGGGGTCGAGCCTTCTGCTTAGAAAGAGGGCCGCCGAAGGCGGGCTTTGAAGCTAGTATTATAACTAAGAGGATTATTATTATTACTAAGATTATTTATATTATTACTAAGCTTTTATTGGAGAATTATTCTTCGAACAAAACTATGAAATCTTAATAATAATAGTTGAGGCGCCTTTTGTCAGAGACGAAAAAAGAAATGAGGTTTTGAAGACAGTGCCATCTATCGGAGAATCATTCAAAAATAAAGTTATTCAATGACTTAATTATTATGCTTTAATATAAGATTTCTAGTCAATTTCATATTTTAATCCCCTAATTAATTGTTAATTATAAACTACTAAAGCACATTTGTGTCTGCCTCTGTATGAATCTATCTATGTATATTCGTCCCCCAACAAAAACAATCGTCATGGTTACCAATTTAAATGAAATTATCTATATATATATATATATATAAAATTAAGGTTTTGTCTGTACATTGGGGTGGTGGTGTGGGTGGGGGGTGCTGGGTGGTTTTTTTGGGGGGAGTGGGTTTCGAGGGGTGGGGGCCCAGGGGCGAGCCGCTTGGCTAGCAAGAAGGCCGCCGAAGGCGGGCCTTGCAGCTAGTATTATTATTAAGAGGAAAGCTTTTATTGGAGAATTATTCTTCTATGAAATCTTGATAATAATAATTAAGGGGGCTTTTGTCAGAGACAAGAGAAAAAAAGAAATGAGGTTTTGAAGACAGTGCCATCTATCGGAGAATCATTCGAAAATTGTTGTGTTATTGAATGACTTAATTATTATGCTTTAATTTTTAAGATTTCTCTTAAATTTTTTCGATGAAATTTTAATCCCCTAATTAATTATTAATATTATTACTAAGAGGAAAGCTTTTATTGGAGAATTATTCTTCGATCAAAACTATGAAATCATAATAATTATAATTAAGGAGGCTTTTGTCAGAGACGAGTGAAAAAAGAAATGAGGTTTTGAAGAGAGTGCCATCTACTGGAGAATCATTCGAAAAATAAAGTTATTAAATTACTTAATTATTATGCTTTAATATAAGATTGCTAGTAAATTTTTTCGATCATATTTTAATCCTCTAATGAATTGTTAATATTATTACTAAGAGGAAAGCTTTTATTGGAGAATTATTCTTCGATCAAAACTATGAAATCATAATAATTATAATTAAGGAGGCTTTTGTCAGAGACGAGAGAAAAAAGAAATGAGGTTTTGAAGAGATTGCCATCTACTGGAGAATCATTCGAAAATAAAGTTATTAAATTACTTAATTATTATGCTTTAATATAAGATTGCTAGTAAATTTTTTCGATCATATTTTAATCCTCTAATGAATTGTTAATATTATTACTAAGAGGAAAGCTTTTATTGGAGAATTATTCTTGAATGAAATCTTAAAAGACTTTTGCCTAAGGCTGGAACAGAGAAAGGATTCTGACGAAGTTTTCAATTTATACAACCTTCGATCTTTCGAAATATAGCTCAACAAATACCTTTGATCCTATTTAAGCATTGAATATTTTTAAAGCTATTTCACCACGTCTTTATTGGATTCAAACTTCTTATTAATAATCAGAGATTGGATTCACATGTTATTGCACTTTTATTTTGCTAATAGATATTATATTTGGTATCTATGCGAATGATATATTTTATAAGCTATCTATCAATTCTTATGTTGCATGAAATTGCATTTTTTTGATGATATTACACGAAATCGCTTTTTTATTGCACGAAATTGGATACATCTCGAGTGATTCCTGATGAAAGTACATTAAGGAAAAATTATTTGACGATGGTTTTTGAAGAAATAATGCAAAATATTCGAAATGAAATCGGATCTAATTGTGTATATGTTGCAGTAAAAACGCGTTTCAGTTGTCAGAAAACATAGGGATAAACATAATCACCTTTTTGCATCAGTAAAGATAAGTTTAAGAACCGCTGCTGTAGATAGAATCGAGATTTTAGTTTCATATAAAAGAGTAGGCTAAATCGAAAATTAGAAATAAATAAAATAATAAAATAATAATAAAATAAAACAAACTAAACATTAAATATAATAATATAATATTTAAAAATAATATAACATAAATATATATTTAACAATTCCAAAAAAATAATTAAAAGTTTACTTAAAAAAATTTATTTTTTATAAAAAGTTCCATCTCTACTATTAAAAATATAAATTTTAATAATTTTATTATTTTTTGAAAGGGAATAATCAATATACGTATTTTCCAACAATGATTGAACTGGTACTAGACCACAGCCCAACCGTGACCTGTAACGTGACTCCGTGACGCGACGCGTGGTGTGATTCGTGACGGCTCAATCTCATTTACTGCCCAGGAAAATAAAAATGAACATGAGCGCCCAAATTCAAATGTAAGATATTAATTTGAGCTTAGAGTTAATGCTGCAGCGCCATCTGTGGCGAGACACGACCCCACTTGTGGCGCGTGATGCGCGACGCGTGACGGCTCAATCCCATTTACTGACAAGTAAAATAAAAAGGTTTGCAAGGCGCGCCAAAAGAAGTTATCACTTCAAAAAGGAAATAAAAAAAAATGAGTTATTATTTTCAATATAGATATGTATACGAGTATTTATAAAATTTCCATATTCATAAAATATTATTTTAAATCTAACAAATCATTTCTATTATTCATTTGAATGGTAGAAAGAGAGGAAAAACATAAATCTTGTTAATATACTCATATATATCGTTATTTTATATACAATTAATAATAAAATATCCTTTCAGGTCAGTGTAATTGATTCAATGGGAATGTATTAAATTACAAGTGGCCAGACAAGAGACTAAAAGAGAGGGTGAGTGGGGGTAGGGTGGCAGACTAGAACAGCAAAGGTGGGAGAATAGGGGCTAACAGCCCTATTTCCCTTTAAGGAAAACTCCTACTAATGAATTATGATTAAACTTGTACATATATATATACCTATATATGCAATTTAAGAAATAAAATTGAATTGCATCGTCGGGTGTGGCATTTAATATTCATATTGTACCGTTGGTATCATATATCATTTGAGATTAAAGCATGGAGAAATAGTTAATAATTCAATTTGATTGGAACTCACTGATAGAACCGAGGGATGGTGGTTAGGGCGGATGGAATAATAAGAGTAGAATTGGGTGATCATATATCCGGATTGGAAACCCTACTCTACCAACTACCAAATCAACAGTGGAGATATATATGAGATTTCTGTTTGTTTGTGTTATTTATATAGAATCGCTTTAAAACTAATACAGTATCATTTGGCACTAAAGTCTCTATTAAGAGGGTTCGGGACGGTTTATCATTTTTATAAGAAAATTCTGAAATTTTTACCATCGAATCATTGATGTATTAAATATTTATTCCCGAAATTTGAAGTTAATCGTCTGTCTGATTACCGAGAAATAAATTATTGAAAATTGTCTTTTTAACATGAAGGTAAATGGACCGAGTTTTTAAAGTGGCTATAACTTTAATACAAATTATACCATTTTCAACAGATTTATATAGATCAATAATTCAACTTTTATAAATCGAATGAAACATATTTCAATAGATTTGACAACCTAGTTAATTAGTTATTAATAAATGTAAAAATAAAAAAGTTATTTGCAGCCAACAGAATATAACAAAAGCACTAGTGTGGAATTTCAACTCTATTTCTTAAAATCGTTTTTGTGTTAAATAAATGTTTTTATAATGAGAAAAATTTATTTCATTATTCTTTTTATTAATAATTATGAAATCAAAGATTTTTATTCGAAAATAACCTCATTATTAATATTATTATTATTTTTTTTTTTATTAAAAAATTTAATAGGCAGACGTTGTTACTCTGCAGAAATACAAAAGATTTTTTCGATGATCAACCAGATAGATAAGCTATCCCGAACTCCCTTAAGAGAAATTAGAGCCACAAAACTTACATTTTTTTTTAAGAAATAACATGTTAGAGATGGTCATCTACGAGAAGAATGTCTCTTAATTAAATAAGATAATGTATGCGCATAGAGAGTAGAGGCGATTCCTCATCTTTTTCCTCTTGCGTGCTTGTTGCCTATGGCGTATGGGGAGGAGAATGTAGTGGCGATTCTCTCTCTATTTATTCTCTTCATGAGTCGGAAAGGGGGGAGCGTTTTACTTTTCGCATAATTTGGTCCAAATCAGGCAAGGATTTAAATTTTTAAGACTTCTTAAATTTCAAATATATATATACTAGTATGTAAAATATTAGCTCTTATAATATCTAATTATAAAATTTTGATTTTTTGGCTAGAATGCAGACAAGATTTGGCAACACATACATAAACTAACAGATATTTTGAAAACATATATAAATATCTCTTAAAATATAAATTTTTCGGTGTTCACAATACAAAAACGCCGTGAATTCGATTAACTTTTTTTCATCAAAATATTTTGCTAGTCATTTTTCAGATAATTAGAAAATAGGAATAAAAAACATTTTTTTCATGCACGAATACAATATTTCTCCATACGCCGTAAAAGCATTACAATAGATGGATTTAACCACACATTAAAAAAAATCCCAAAGAAGTCAATAAGTGTTAAAATTATCATATCTACTTTTTTAGATAAATACATTTTCCAGTATTACATATGTACTTAAATACCTATAGAGTTATCACATTATTATTAAAACGTATTTTTTGATCATCTGTGTTTGTTGTATATTTTTATTGCGTCTTCTTATCAATAAATCATTTATTTTTACGACTTTTGGATATTTTTTCCATCCCAAAAGGTGACAACCTTATACTATTCATATTTTCAGATTTGACGTTTACAACCTTAGTTTTCAATCCGATCTCCATTATAATGTATGTGGGGTATTCAAACTTTAGTTAACAACTATTCTCGTTATTTAACCACAATAGAATTTGATTAAAACTTAAATTTAAAATTAGAACGTTATAAAGCTATTTAATTACTAATATTCCTTTGTTCTATTAGTAAACTATAAATATATAATATAAAATAATTTAGAATTCTCATTTAAAAAAAAGGAATATCACTTGGATCGTCAGACAAAGCAAAGTGATATTATGTTATTATTTATGGAGAGGAATTGATGATGAGGTTGAACAACAACATCAGCAACCGAATAGCTATTACTAAACTTTGCATTTTAACATTTATGGAATTTTGAAAGCTTTTGCCAAGAGAATGAAAGAGGCAGAAAGAGACAGTGAACATGTAATTAAGGTTAGAGGATCCGAATCGAGAGTAGTTGATGATAAATATTGAAATTAGAAAAACTAATTAGGTTGCTAATGGTGAAAAACAACTTTTTTCTCCATTTAGAATGTTTGTTGTTCATCGTTCATAGACCCAAACACATGACAATCGATGCAAAAGGATGAATTTGCATTGAATTATTAATTCTATATATCTTGAATAGATGTCATCTTTCCACTCTCTCCGAAAATAAAATATTAAGCAAATAAAAATAATTCTGATAACCACCAGGAAATCGTTCATAAGACTGATTTCCTGTTTGATTTTCCTTTGTTTCGACAATTCATAGCTTTAATCTAAGATTGCCAAAGTTTTTAAGACTTTTTAGAAAATTCGTCAATAAGATTTGCTTGTTTAGGCTTTGGTACTTTGATTGAAGAACTGGATAATTCTTTTCTTTTGGTTCATCCTTGAAGAAATCGGAAAATTTACTAAACAATTTTTACTTTTATTCAGGAAGTTTCGGAGCTTTCTAAGTCGTTTTCAAATGATATTACACATATAACATATAGTGAAATGTTACTCTTTTTAATAACATCCAGGACTGTTATACGGCGGCATACGGTATATACTCTGTGGTTTGATCTGAGCAAATATGATCTCCTGTGAAAGGTTGTACATACATTTTATTTTAAATTACAGTATTACCCCTTCCCGGTTCATATCCTCTGATTTTTACGGCCCATATAGCTATTTTACGACTACAGCGTTTTAAAATGATATTACACTTATAACATAGTAGTGAAATGTTACCCTTTTTAACAACATCTAGGAATGTAGTGGAGAGTATATGGCGGATACCCTGTGGTTTGATCTGAGCAAATAACGTATACCTGTTCTAGGTTGTACATTTTATTTTAAATTACAGTAATGCCCCTTTCCCAGTTTATAGTTTATACGTGTACGGCCCATATACCGTATCTTCTTTAAGTGCCATACTCGATTCCGAAAGTCGGCGAATACTGTGAAGAGTATCCTCGCCATTGTAATTTTCCTGGGGAAATTTTTCACAGCAGTTGTTTCCCAATGCCTTCTCCTTAAGGAATCACATTATAGCCTGTCATATATTTGCTCTAACTTGATTAGAAAGCATTTTCTTTAACCACTCGGCCAACCTGACTCCTATACCAAACCTTCTGCTAATTTTACGACTACAGTACTGCATGGCATTTTTTAAGAAATTTCCACTGAGGGGCACTGGAAATTTTTTGGGTTCCATGCCCAAAAATGGTTAGGACTACACAACAGTGAGGCTCACCGGCCTCCTGAGTTTTGCTCGGTAGCTGACCTGTCGCAATCCGGCTCTGAGTCTACAGTATGAACAAATGTGTGCCAAATATTTGTCGCATATACTAGTATGTATAGTGCCAAAAATATTAAATTAAATTAAATATTAAACGCCGTTACCGAGAACAACACTTATCTGTTATGCAAATCAAGAGTTGATAAAGTAAGCAGTGTTTAATAAAGTACATTTTATAAAAAATACAAGTTCTATCATTGCATTGTTAATCCTTCCGCAAATCTGGAAAAATTACAAAATTCAAATTTTTTATTTTGTGGACAAAGGGCTGTGGGAAAAACTAGCGACTGGTGGGGCAGTTGCCCACGCATTTATACCTTAAAAAATGCTTTGCAGTACTGACAACATCTATCTTAACAGATCAATGTTGTTTCGATCTATATCTATTAGGTAACCTTTGAAGATCTAGAATTGAAGATAAATAAAAATCGTAAATTTTCGCTAAGGGTAACCCAAAAGAGATTCTTCAGTTTAATAAAATTATGAGTTCTAACAATAAGATTTGTCCTCTTCCTGAATTTCATATCTTTCAATAGCAAACTCAATTTCTAAAGCTCGAATCAAACCTGAGAATTTCCTCTTTCATTTCATTCTGTTTATTATTATATAAACGTATATAATATAAAGAGAGAGACATGAGTGAAAGGAGAAAGACAATGTCCTATTGTATACAATATCCCTGTTGTATTCGTAGTCGACGTTGTTGTTGTTGTTTTATTTGTGCTTATTTCGTTCCTTCTGATATTCTTTTATATGTTGGATCCCCATTTGAAACACGTAGCAATAACTTTCACTCTGACTATCGTTAGGATCCAGCTGGACACCTGTATCATACTACATTTATTGGATCCAGCGAGGGCAGCTGTTGGGCAGTCATACTTTGAAAAAACAAAACAAAACAAAAAATTATGATGCCATACTCTGAAATGGAACCTTACATTGGCAGAATTTCTAAAAGAAAACAAAATCTAACAAAAATATTTGAGAATCCAACGGGCTACTTGTATATAATTACTTTATTTTCTAACCCTTTAGTTACTACTTCAAAATATTTTTGTAATTAATTTTCTTGTAACAAAAATTAAAAGAATCAAAATTTGGATAGATGCTGATCTTTTAAAATAACATATTTTATTGTATAAATTAAATACAAATTATTTTATAAAATAATTTGAAAATGTTTATTGGGAAAAATTATTCCCTTATTCATTCAAATTTAGAAAAATAGTTGCTTTAAAAATTGAAATAATCAGTGGGCTCCCAGAAGACAAAAGGAGCAAAAACTAACCGGTCAAAATTGGGGGAAGGACAGAAAATGAAAATCTAGACCCAAGGGCATTTTTTAACCCCGCCCCTCCTCGATTTTAGGCGGTGAGTTTTTGATATTTTAGTCTTTTGAGAGCCCAGAATATGTGTACAAAATATGGTTGAGTTTTGTCCAAGGGCCAAGATTTTTTGACCCCCCAATTTTGGCCACAGAAAAAATAATAATCTTTTCGTCATTACTCTATAAGTTCAATTTATAGTATATTTCATTTTCTTGTTTTATTTATTTTGAATATCTTTTAATTTGTAACCCCCTTCCCCCAACCCTTAATTTTAGTTTCGATTTCAAACAAAATCTAATCAACTCTTAATCTCAATGGAACAAAACTGAATGTGAAATTTCGTTTTGATATACACACTAGTTTTTGAACTAGAGAGTACACAATAATTTGATAACGTACGTACTAACAGACATATTGACAAAACTAGCAATAGCAATAATAATTCCGTTCAGTGGGACAAAATAATAAATATAAGTGAAAAAAAAATAAAACAAACAAAAATAAAAAATTAATTAA
The DNA here is from genome assembly GCA_024734495.1 of Forficula auricularia. Taxonomy (NCBI): domain Eukaryota; kingdom Metazoa; phylum Arthropoda; class Insecta; order Dermaptera; family Forficulidae; genus Forficula; species Forficula auricularia. Next base: position 25,949,211 of record JALMQS010000099.1, read on the forward strand.
TTATTATCTACTTATATAATTTTTCGAGGATATATTTTCAAGAAATGGCTCTTATTTTTTCTATTGTAAAATCATAACACAGGTCATATTAATTAAAAAAAAAATGTTAATAGGGACATTTCGACCACTTATTTTGTCATCATCAGCTTTATTAAAAAAATCTTAAAAATATTCAAATCAAACTGAATCCAAATTTCATGCAGTATTAAGAAAATATCAATTATTATCAAAATATCATTTTTTTATTATTATTATTTTTACTTTACCATACAGGGTATGGTCAAGTATTGTAATCGATGCATGAAAAAAATGGTTTTTGATTCTTTTTTCGAAATATTTCAAAAACGGCTGCAACTATTTTGATAAAAAAAATTGGGCAAAACTATGGCATTTCGGTCTATAAAAAGCTCTAATAAGTGAATAGTGCATCGAAAAAATTATATTTTTCGAGATAATAACTGTTTTGTCAAAATGTCTGTTAGGTTGTTATTCTGTTAGTCTCTGCGTTAACAAATTTTGTGAACGAGTTAGCTCAAAAACTACTCTGAATATCAAAATCAAATTTCACACGTAGTTTTGGTGCCTTAAGATTAAGAGCTGATTATATTTTGGTGCACATCGACCCAAAATTAATGGGGGGTTTAAATTTAAAATTATAATATTTTCAAACTAAAAAAACAAGAAAATGAAATATACTATAAAATGAACCTATAATAACGAAAATATTTTTTTTGGTGCTAAAATTAGGGAGGGGGGGGTCAAAAAATGAAAATCTATGCCCTTGGACCAAACTCAACCAAATTTGTATACATAATCAGTGGGCTACCAGAAGACTAAAAATGCAAAAACTAACCACACAAAAAAGGGGGCGGGGCAAAAAATGAAAATCTAGGCCCTTCTTTCAAATTCAACCAGAGGTGTATGGTAAAGTCAAGTGGATGGCCACATCAGAAGGTGTCAATTTATTTTATTAATAATATAATCTGTGTTATGATTTCGCAAAAGAAAAAAATGAGAGCTATTTCTTGAGAATATATTATACTCGAAAAGTTATATTAATAATTAATTATTTATTTTATAAGATATTTTTTGTCACATTTTGATGTTCTAATTCCAAATGATCAATGTGTTTACTCAGTGATTCAATAAATTTTCGTTGCAATCACTTTCTCTCCAACTGCCACCCCCTTTCTCCCCCCTCCAACTGCCATCCCCATTCACCCCCCCCTCCAACAACCACCAGCATCCAACAACATTTTCACTTTATTGTTATTGGATGTTGGTTTAAATACATCACAAAGATAGGAATTAATGAATCATTTGACCAACCGTTTGGGTTTATAGCAATATATAAAAGGGCAAATACGGACTGCCATAAACTGGAATTAAATTAAATAAGCAAAGGCAAATTTTACTTTGTCAACGAAATTATTGAAAGTAGATTTAATTTATAATGTAGTAAAAATATGTACTATTATTATTACTCAAAATCATTACATCATTAGTATAATAGCATATTAGAATATTAATTTTAGAGATAGACAATGGGATAGGTATTGGTGGTTTATGGTGAAATATACTCGAATTATGGCGGACCGAGTGTAGATCGGTAAATTTTTTTCTTTAGTTCCAACCGAAATATGAATATTATTACTCTTTTAACACTGTACAAAATTTACTATTAAAAATGCGTTTAATTTTTTGAAAATTCATATTTTATTTTTTCTGGTAAATTCTGAATCAAGTTGATAAGGGTCCCCCCTTATCATCAACTATCCTTCCAAGTGATTGTTAAAAAACAAGTTTTTTTCGATATATTCAAACGAAAATATACTCTTTTAACTCTGTAAAAAATTTACTATTAAAAATGCGTTTAGTTTTATGAAAATTAATATTTTTTTTTTAACTTCAATCAAGTTGATAAGGGTCCCCCTTATCATCAACTACCCTTCCGAACGATTGTTAAAAAAGTAATTTTTTTCGAGATATTCTAACGAAAATATACTCTTTTAACTCTGTACAAAATTGACTATTAAAAATGCATTTAATTTTTTTGAAAATTCATATTATATTTTTTCTATAAATTCTCAATTAAGTTGATAAGGGTCCTCCTTTATCATCAACTACCCTTCCAAGCGATTGTTAAAAAACTATTTTTTTCGAGATATTCAAACGAAAATATACTCTTTTAACTCTCTATAAAATTTTCTATTAAAAATGCGTTTAGTTTTAAGGAAAATTCATATTTTATTTTTTCTATAAATTCTTTATCAAGTTGTTAAGGGTCCCACCATAAATCAACTACCCTTCCAAGCGATTGTTAAAAAACTAATTTTTATTTAGATATTCAAACGAAAATATACTCTTTTAAGTCTGTATAAAATTTAATATTAAAAATGCGTTTAATTTTTTGAAAATTCATATTTCATTTTTTCTATAAATTCTCAATCAAGTTGATAAGGGTCCCCCTTAACATCAACTACCCTTCCAAGCGATTGTTAAAAAAGTAATTTTTTTCAAGATATTCAAAAGAAAATTTAATTTTAAATTCAAATTTTTATTTGCAGCCAGAATTATAGATAAAATTGGAATAAAATTTATTTTTTTGCAACGTTTTGATCCGCTCCTAGCATTATTAAGGCATCGCTCTACACAAAGTTAAGAACTTGATTGCAATAAAAATAATATTAATATACCTAGGTTTCAAGGGTCAAGCCAAACTACCCGGTAAGCAGGCTTAGCCCTCAGGTTCAACACTTGGTGGGTCGAAATCTAACATAAATAAAAAATATATAAATATCTCCCAACATTGAATAAAATTTTGAAATCTTTAAATGTGGCGACAGAATGGCATGAATTTGTTTAAAATTTAGAATAATTCTATTCATTTCATTTAATTCAAATTTTAAAACCCTCACTAAGTTAAATTAAAATAAAATTGGAGCAAAAAGTGAGAAGTTTTTCTGGCTCTATTAGAAACAGAAGAGAAATCTCAGAAGAGGGCAGCACCTTATGGCAGCGCCTGAATTTAGACAACCAATGGGACCTGTAACATGAAAATTGCTTTATTTTAATACATTTTTACTTTACCTTACAGGGTATGGTCAAGTATTGTAATCATTCATGAAAAAAGGCGTTTTTTTTTGTTCTTTTTTTCGAAATATCTCAAAAACGGCTTAAACTATTTTGATTAAAAAAATTGGGCGATACCATGACATTCGGTCTACAAAAAAGCTCTAATAAGTGAACATTGAAAAAATTATATTTTTCGAGATAATAACTGTTTTGTCAAAATGCCCATTAGTTAGTCTGTTAATTAGTCTGTACGTTCCCAAAGTGTTTACTTACACTTTAGTAGAAGGATGTTGGATGATTCAGTGTTTTTTTTTCACACGGGTAATGTACGTAAACGAGAATCGGACTTACACTGGCGAACACTCGCGTTAAACTAAAAAGAAATTAGATAGAAAGCCCAAGCGGTTTATCTATTGGAAATTCAAAGAATATCTCAAAAAAGGCTGAAACTATTTTGATTAGAAAAAATGGGCGAAACCATGGCATTTTGGTCTACAAAAAAATGGGAGCCCGAAACACACCCCGCCCGGACTAAACTTTCGGAGGTTCGGTTAATATAATATTCAGTTCGGCTCGGTTGGGTTCGTATAGCTCCTTTTCGGGCTGGCATTTAGACGGTTCGGTTGGCGTCAGCCCGAAAAGGAGCTATACGAACCCAACCGAGCCGAACTGAATATATATTAATCGAACCGGAGTCGATTTGCGTTACTCATAAGATTCACGAGGGGAAGGGTTATTTTGTCATGAGATATTTTGTCTGAAGGATATTTTGTCGGGGGCTGAAATGTCGCGGATTCGATCAAAAAATGAAAATCTAGGCCCTTGACCAAACTCAACCAAATTTTGTATACATAATCAGTGGGCTACCAGAAGACTAAAATAGCATAAACTAACCGCCCGAAATGGGGAGGAGGTTTTAGAGTAAAAAAATTAAAATCTAGGCCCTTGTACCAAACTCAACCAGAAGTATATGGTAAAGTCAAGAGGATGGCCACATCAGAACGTGTCAATTTATTTATATTATTTGAATTTATTTGTTGCCTCAGATACTATGTATAATCTATTTAGATTGTCAGTACCAGTGGTGGTCCATGAATCTCATAATTTTCAGACCTGAAGCAGACAACTTCCGGCGCCCCTATTTGTCGCATTTTACCCTAGAACGTATAAGCCTGTTAGGCCCGTCACAACTTTTCTTTTCAAGAACTTTCAGAAAAGGGGTCCCATAAATTCCAAGTTTTTAATATTCCTTTATTAATACATAATAAAAATATTTTTAAAGAATTTTTCTAAAAAAATTTATATACCTAATTTTTTCTTGAAAACATTTTATAAACACAAAATCACAAGACTCAGAGGTTTTCTGAGTATTAAAACAGTAAACACAGTAAAAATGTATTGATATATTATTTATTTTTATAAATGATGATATAAATTAATATAAAAAAATGAATATTATTATTGAAAAATGTATTATAAATAGTGTCCGATTCGGCCAAAAACCACCTTCGGCGAATCCTTAGGCTTCGGCCAAAATGGGCAGAAGTTTTTGCCGAAGCTGAAGGTTTCTAGCAAGCCCCGAGAGTGCTTATTTGTTAATCTAGTTTCGCACTTGTCGAGAAAAACTAAGACTGATTGATCTGATATTGATTTTTAAATTATTTTTAATTAAGTAAATAAATGTTATAATTCACATAATTTCGAAATATTATTATTTTTGACAAGTTTCAAGGTAATTTTAATCATATTTAGAAGTTGTTTATATACAGTCAACATAAATCTTTAATTTAAAACTTTTTAAAATCATTAAATTATTCACTTTTAGCCAATCTTGAACTGAATTTCTCAAGGTTTTAAAGACTTCGGCTCGCCAGAAATCGACCTTCGGTCAGAGACTTATTATAAAGAAAAAACCTATAGTGGACCTGACAGGCTTGTGACTTTGTGTACAATTTTTCATTTTTTACTTTATTTAATTTTTTTTAGACCAAAGTATAGTAAAAAAATACATAAAAACAGTAAAGAAATATTGATTTATTATTTATTTTTATAAATCTTGAATTAAATTAATAAAATAAAATGAATATAATTATTGAAAGATGTGTGTTATAAACCAATTAAACATATAGTGGGCCTGACAGCCCCGGATCGCGTCCTGGTGTTTGTGAAAAAGCTTGTGCTTTTTAGGGATAAAAACAATAGTCCCCCTGAGTGGAAATTTAAACCCTACATTAAGCCTCCTAAGGTATAGTTCTTATTTAGGACAAAAGATTATTTGCAGGAAAGGTTTTATTAATATGAAAAAGCGAGTTTATATAAAATGAAAAAAGGAACATAAACAAAAACAAAAGAGTCTCTTTGGTAACTAAGTGAACTCAAATAATAAAGATGTTCATATAAATCTACTATCTATATGTATAAAATTAAGATTTTGCCTGTACATTGCTCCAAATCACGCCAAATTTTGGTTGCACACGTTTCAAGCAAAGTTATGAACGAAAACACCCTCAACAAAATTCCTGTCTGTATGTTTTTTTTTATAGAGGTTTAGGAATGCCTTCGCACCATAACAAATAATTTTCCAGTATTTGCCGTGTGTCGGACTTGCACCGACTAAACCCTTTCCTCTGCAGCCTTTTAATTCCCCCGCGGGACGACCGTTAGGTATTACATCGCGGGGGAGGCCTTAGCCGTAGCTCTTTCTGCGTTATAATCAGACGACGATCAGGCTAATGTATTGTGCCTCCTCTCCTGTCTTCACGGCGTGTTCCTTCAGGGTTTCTGTAGCGAAGTCATTTATGGCCTTCCAATTTTCCTCGGATGCCAACAACATTCCTCTCTGTATGTATGTCTGTTGCTCACGATTCACGTAAAAACGGCTGAAGAGATTATTATGAAATTTCATATTTACATCAGATCTCTTCTAACTTACGTTTTTAGCTATATAACGTTTTGATATTTTGACCCCAGAAGGGGGTTTGTGGGGGCGCACAAATGAAAATTATCAACTATTATCAACTATTAACCCTACGGCAAATTTTATGATATACAAAGTTGTAGAAGATGTGATTTCTGACAACTTTTGTTTAAAAAAATTTCCCAAAAAAACCACCCAAAAAGGGGGGGAAGGGTGAAAAAATGTAAATTCTTGCCATTGGAGCAAACTAAACCAAATTTTGTATACATAATCTCTGGGCCTCTAGAGAGCTATAAATGCAAAAACTAACCACCCAAAATGGGGGGAGGGTCAAAAAAATGAAAATTATTTCTCTTGGGCCAAACTCAACTAAATTTTGTAAACATAATCTGTGGGTCATTAGAAGGCTAGAAATGCAAAAACTGGGTGCGGAAGGTCGGTGCGGGGGTGGAATGGTGGTGGGGTGAGGAGTGAGGCGGAGTAGGGTGGGGGTGCAGTGGGTGGTGCGGGGTAGAGTCCAGGGCGCTAGGCGGGGGTGTTGTGCGCAGGGTTGGAGGGCACGGGGTGGGGTCCGGGGTGGATGGGGTGCGGGGTCCGAGGTGGGTGGGCTGCGGGGGGGTTGCTGTAGGGGTTTGGGGGTCCATGGTGCGGGAGTGGGGGTGCTGGGTGGGAGTGGTGGGTGAGGGTGGGGTTCGAGAGCTGGGGGCCAGGGGGCGTGCCTTGCAGCTAGTATTAATATAAATTTATTACGGGGTTCAAGAGGACAATAGTAGGTGTTTATTTTTAATATCGGACTTAGGGATTCAAAGTAGTACCTCACAGTAAATGGTATGATCTCGGGATTCAATGTAGGAGCTACGCAGGATTACAGTGCTCTAAATCGGTTTATTTAGGGCCTGAGAGATAAAAGAAGTACTTAAATTTCGACTCAGCCCCCCTCCCCCCTCCAAAAAAGTCGATCTAATTTAATTCTGAGAATAGTCTACCACTAATGACCGAAACTGTATATTGAATAAAAAATAATAAATAATACTAATTTACTAAATTATTATTTTATTTATGACTACAACCCTCGAAATTTCAGGAATATTAAATCAACAATTCTGGAAGAATAAATTAAGCAGTAATCATCTTTTCATATAACCCCTATGACCACGTTCAGAAATTCCGCTTCTCTCTCGAATGGTCTTAAAATACAAACATTTTTAATCGGATTTTTTTACATAATTACAAAATTATAGCAGAAAATGGCGCTATATCTAATTACGAATGGGAGCAATGGCTTTATAAAAATCTTTTTTTTTGTGAATAATGTGTAAATCATATTAACGTGTGTATAAAAGGCGAGGAGAGGGAAAATTGTGCAAGTCAACAAAATGCAAAAATATGATAATGTCCATGTGAATGGGATGAAGGATGGAAGTTTGGTGTTCGGTTGGGATGCAAATATGCTGATCATATTGAATATCTTATGAACCATAGAATGAGCGAGCGAGATTATTTATCACGTTAAATTTTCTCTATTCATTTAGTTTTGTTTTTTATTTTCTTCACCTTTTTTCTTTTGTTTGATAATTTACATCTTATTTAAAATGAAAAAAAATGTTTTTAAATCAAATTTAATAATCCTGTTTCATTAATAAATTGGCGAAAAAAGTGAGTTTTCCAAAACTTGGTAGACTCAGGGCCAGCAAGATGTCTGCCGAAGGCGGGCTTCGCAGCTGGTCTATTATATTTGATTTAATCTTGAAGCCTGTTAAGCTGGATTGGATCTTGGTTAAAATCGAACGAAAAATTAGAATTTTAAAATTTTTAATAATTTGAAGGTTATATATTTATATTATCCCTCCGTCAGGCACAATAACCGAACTCCTCAGATCGGGCGCAATGTTATTAATATTATAATTTAAAAAGTAGTTATAATTTTACCCAATAATTATAATTTTAGTATTCGAAAGGTTATCACTTACTTTTTGGGATGATTAAAAGGGGAAAAACGTAATTCGTTGCAAAAAAGAACGCATTTATTTTTCATAAAACTTTTAGCCTAAAAAAATATCAAAATTTCAGGTCCACCACCAAATTGACTTAAATTGTTAGGGTAACAAATTAATTGAACTTAAGAGTTAGGCAAAAAAAATTAGCATAGTAGTGCAGGGTTCGTAATACGTGACGACTGAAGTTTGAGCGTTTTTAGTGTTTCTCGAGGAGTGAGCCGCGATTGGAATTACGTGTACACCGTCTTTGGAATTACTTTGGAATTCATTAGATAATCTATTGTCATCTATTGTCTTCCACTTGGAAATGAAAGTGGAAGTGGAAGTAGGTGTACATGATTTTAATTCGTGGTTCACCCCTCGGTGCTTCCTATGACTCCAAGAAAAATTAATGTTTCGAACCTTCAAATGTATGACGAATTCGTGCGCAATGTGCCTGTGAGGCCAGTATGGTGATAACTACACTTCACGACGCCGGAGGGTAAACTGAATAAGGGTCGGTTGCATGTCGCAAAGTAAATGCTTTTTACCACTAACACAGGGTAGATGGTAAATGGAGGGACTGGGATGGCCAATCAGATGCCAGGCTCTGTCAGTTCGCTGGCATCTGATTGGCCATCCTAATCCCTCCATTTACCATCTACCCTGTGTTAGTGGTAAAAAGCATTTACTTTGCGACATACAACCGGCCCTAAGAGGGCTCTAAACATCTGCTCAAGAAAGTTGAATACCAGGAAGGACAGACAGTCCATTTTTAGGGGTGAAAGTGTGAAGGAAAACGTTAGAGCTGTGTCTTTCAGGCCGGTTCCGTCCGACAGAGGGTTGGTTAAAATCACCCATCATTATTTATAACCTTAGCCAATTAATTAAAATAAAATAGGGCCACCAAACACGGTTCTATTTAAATATTATTTATAACTATTTATTGAACAGAAAAATAAATAATTCAATATAACTACGACGTTTCGATCGCTTAATCTGCAATCGTTTTCAAGTATGAGTTATTTTAATCATTTGTCCGATTTGGACCAACTTTTAGACAGTTGACCTTTAAGTCCTTAAGAAACTTATCAATCCAAAAATTAGCTTCCTAAAATGGCCCTGCATTCTAAAGTATGAGATGACCGTATCACAATTTTTTCTGTATTTATTGTTTGTTTTATATTTATTTTCTTCGCTCCTTTTGATTGTTAATTTTCATGTTATTTAAAATTTAAAAAGCTTTTTGTAATAAAAACAAATTTCCCGTTTTATTTGTTCTGTGTTCGCTTATCGAGGCCTATAAATGGAAAAGATTAAAAAAGGGGGAGGTTCTTAACACGAATTGGGGTTAGAATTGTAATTGCATTGAAACAGCTTCCAAGAGAAATAGCAAAACTTTCAGGCCACTTGTTGAAATATAAATATCTAGATTCCGGTTCTCCATTAAACAGACAACGTTTTGCATATAAAAGAAATACAAATGTACCAAGAAGGTTGTTAGTATCAGCTTGTTCAGCCTCACAAGTAAATTGTAGTGGTTGTGGAAAAGAACAGGACTGCAATAACAGGAATATAGAATTGTCAGCTTCTGTTGTAGATATAAAAATGATATCCACTTTGGTTTTCGTTTACAAATGTGTAATAAATAACACAGGCCAACGATGAAAAAACTTTTTCAATAATTTTAACTAATTCCTGTCTTATTTGGTGTGCTGATTCCGAAAATAATAATAAAAAAGTCGTATCACCCACCAATTTATCACATTTTGGAACATAATGGAAATACTTATGAGTAAATCCAACTTATTTTGCATTTTTTTTACCTAAAAATTTGAAAATATAACTTTATCGCATCCCAACAATAATAATATAGTTTTGTGGCTGAACTATCTATAGACAAATTTCTAATAATGGCATTGATTAAAAAATATTTTTCAATTTCTTATGATTTTTCCCATTCAGGGTGACAATCAAGGGGACCGAATTGACATTAGAGAATTTTGATTTGGTAATATAGTCATAGACTAGCTTAAAAATGTAGAAGGTTACAATTTTGGTTACAATTCACTAAATGTAAAACAACCCTAGAAAGTTTATTTAAATAAATATTTTTATATGACTTGTTATCGGAGGGACGGAAATGACACTTATGAACGACATAATTAATCACTACCTTTATGAAGTCATTTTTCTGTGTTATAATATGAGTAAAATTAACACCACTGGTTACCATTAATAAACCAACTCACCAACACACAATAGTTTCTCTCTTGACCACTGGTGGCGTGAGTCAAGTTAAAATCTAAAACTATATTGGGGACGGAATTGACACACTGTCTTTGGATTATTTTATTATTTTTTTCTAACAAAATTTCAATAACTAATATAACTTTATTAAATTATATAGTCTTCATTCATCTTTGGCATCAATGATTGGCTAGTAGTGGTACATAAACAGCAAAAAGTTTTGGGCTTATGAATTATGAATCCTTATTGTCTGTTCTATATACTCTAGCATTAACTTTTTGCTAGTACCTATTGTCGCGAAACAACTATCTTAATATTTTTGTAAGTAAATTTGTAACTTAATAAAAAAACTATCGTTTTTAATTTTAATATATCAAATTTTCCCTATTTTTTAAAAATATATAATCGATGTCATGTTGAGTGTGATAAAAAAAAACTGATAACAAATACGGTTTCAGCACCCAAAAATACATAAAAATACGGCAAATTAGTTTAAAAAGCTTTTACAAACATTTTTTTGTTGGCTTGTGTAATTAATAGCAAGCAAAAGAAAGTTTAGACTCACGTAACCTTGGACTACCTTAAATTTCTTACATTATTTTGTATTCAAATTACTACCTAAAATTTATTAGTTAGCTACGCCATGAATTGAAACAATCAGCACAATCAAGATATAATGTTTATAATAGTGCAATAACTATATATCTTCTGGACACCAACATTATCAACAAGCTTGTTTGATAATTTCATTTCTACAGTATTTAGAATACCAGGTAGCCAATAAACTTCCACATTAAATTAAAACAAGTTATAAAGCCATTACTCTCGTTCTTAATATGCATCAATAGTGCCATTTCCTACTTTGTTTTTCTAGTATGAAAAATTAAACGTTTAACAAACCCCCCATAAAGCTTACATTTTTGCCACCAGTTAGCGTTAAAGTAGTGATGCACGGTACCTATAAATATATTGACTTCTTAGTAATGAAGCTGTTGAAGCTTTTATTTTTGTGATTAATTTGATTGAAATTTGAATTTTTATTCAAATCACACATAATTAATTATAATTATTTATTGAACACGAACAAATAATACAATGTAACTAGGACGTTTCGATCGACTTATTCTGCGATCACCCACTCGAATTATAGGTTAACTGAGCCAATCACGTGATCGGTCAGGCTTATATAGACTCCAAGTACAGTCCAGTCAAAAAACTAACACACTGACGACCTTAGCTCCCCCTGTCTAAGTATTACAATGTAATGTATGTAATGTAATTACATTGTAATGCTCAGTCCGATAGGGGGCGGTGAGGTCGTCTGTGTGTTGGTTTTTTGGCTGGACTGTACTTGGAGTCTATATAAGCCTGACCGACACGTGATTGGCTCATTTAACCTATAATCGGAGTGGGTGCTTATTTGCTCATACTTGAGTACGATCGCAGTCTATCGAAACGTCGTAGTTATATTGTATTATTTGTTCGTGTTCAATAAAAAATTATAAATAATTATTTGTGATTTAAATAAAAATTCAAATTTTAATATTGATCTACTTAAAACTGTGTAGGTGGCCAGAGTAATGCATTTTTTCAAAAGTTTTCAAATTATTTTTGTTTATTTATGTATAGAAATTTTTGAAATGTGACGAAATAATGAAATTAAGGTAAAATTGTTTCTTCTGATTATGTGTCTGTAGTATTAAAAAATATCCACGAGCACTCATCAGAAGACGGTAGAAAGTTCTTTCATATACCGAAATTTTTTTATATTAGAACTGCTTAGATTTTGTGCTTTTTAGCTTCAGAACATCGGGATGAAAAAATGCAGATAATCAGAAAAATATCCAAAATATAAATTTGGAATTCTTTAACCGTTATACAGTGTTAGAAAAAATTTCTCCATTTAGTTTTTAAAAATCCTAGAATCTTATTGTTTTTGGAAAGTAATAAAAAATATATATTTTTTTTTTACATATTTAAGATAATATATAAAAAAAATATTATTTATTTATTTAAATTAGAATAATACACACCAAAACAACGTTTTCTCGTCAAACGAATATCACATTTTTAGAACATGAAATATAGAAATTTTTCATAATTCTTTATTTTAAACATAATTGTTCATAATTTACTGCATAATTTTTAAATGAAATTTTTTTTTCGAATACATTAAAATCTCGTTTATCCGGATCGGATTTGTAGGCATTTTTATTTTAATAAATATTGACATAGATAATAATGAAGAGAAAAGTTACTTTATTTTTTTTAAGGTATGTATTTTTTTAAACAATTATATGTAATTTTAATATAAACATGTTATTTTTATCGTAAAAAATTCAAATTCGCCTATTTTGAAGATTTGTTTTGTTTTTATTACCCATACGAGGAGTACCTGGCGTGCCTAAGGCAATACATTTCAATATTTAAATTTATCTAAAAAGTGTCTCTAAATTAATTATATATAATAATTTTAAAATTAATTTATCCACTAAAATTTCAAACGACCCGCGCAGTAATAAATTAAGAATTAATCTCATTATCCCATTAAAACTTATATTATAAATTAAATATATAATATATATATATATATTTTAAAATTAATTTGTCTACTAAAATTTTAAGAATTTATATCTTTTCTTAAATTGAAAAAAAAATTAATTTTCGCGGTATGAATTATTTCCAAAAAATTAAATATATATTAAGTAATATATTTTTATTTATTTATTTATTTTTAACAAAGTATACAAACATAGGACCTGTAGGTCCCACCTAGTGTTTATACATAATTTAGCAACAATATTTTACAAATTTGGCAAAAGAGTTCACCAATACACAAATTTTATGGGGAAGAAGAGAGAAAAAAGTAGAGAAAGATTAGAAGACATAAAGGAAATAAGAGTAAGGAGTATCAGTTATTGGGTGGGATCCATAAAGAACGAAGATCTGAGAGCAATCTCAAGAGTCGGGTTTGCGTGAAATTTGGATGGAAGTTCATTCCAAAGCCTTGCACCCGCCAATTTGAAGGAATGAAAGAAGTGTTTAGTTTTACAGTGCACCTGCACTAGCGTTGTCTTCCTGGTGGAGCGACCGACGACAAACAGATTTTCTAAGTAAGACAGATATATAATATATTTAAAATTAATAAATTTTTCTACTAAAATTTCAAATGAGACACGCCGTAAATCTAATATTCTAAGCTATATAGAGGAATATATTAATATATAGAGATATTATAGATATATAATATAGAGAATAGAGATGTTTTATTTGTAAAATTTGACCATATAACAACTGTCATTGAATATTAGTTGCTTTTTCTCCCACATGTTCACCTTGCTTCGCCACGGGTACTGTCTGACAATGGCTTTTATATACTATATATAGATATCTGGATTATCCGGTTTGCCTTTGGTCACTAATCACTAGTCCACCAACCAAGTCATGGCCAACTAATAATTTTTTAGGATTATTGATTGTTTACCATTTGTTTTTCTAGTAAAAATTCTAATGTTCTTTCAGTTTAAATTTGTAGAACTTTGATGGTCTAATTAACATTTAAATATTAAAATTAGCTAAACCTTTGAAATAAAAACAAATATACTTCGAGAACAAGACAATTTTTCTGTGCTACTATATTAATTAGTTTAATTACCCCCCAAAATAGCTATTATACCCCTCATAGGGGTAATTATTCCTAGGGTAATGACCATGGTCATAGAAAATTTTATAATAAAAACCTTTTAATAATTTTGTATTTTTTAAATATATTTTGGCTTAACAAAGTTTTAATAATTCTAATCGGCTAAAAAGAGGCGGAAACCAAGGGAAGGCTGGAAGAAACGAGAGAGGGGTGAAGAAAATGAACCAATGTTAATATTTCCATAATATTCTCTTAATTAACAGGAACATGTACTTTTAAGATCCCCGGGGATGGAACACAAGTGAAATTGAAAGCATGTTCTTGAAACATCAGCCATCAGCCATTATCCCCGGAGGGTTATTTTTTTATTTGACTTTTGCTTTTTCTATTTCTCTAAGGATTCTCTTCACCCTTTCCATCCGCGCTTTCGCTTTTGTTTTCTATCTCTTAACATTAAATACCCTTATGTTTACTTTAATAATTTCTATGGATACATTTTTCTACCCTATATATTCGTCGTCTTAGATCTCATCTCAATTTTTATCCTTATACAACAGAACTATCTATAGGATGTCATTAGCTATTGGTAAATGGTAAATACGGTGTTGCCGCCATGTGGAAGAAATTGAAACTAACGCAGTCGGGTCGCTGTCACAAATGTCATATGCATAATAAAAAATAAATAAACATTGGTTTTTATTTATATGTCATTAAAACACTGATCAATCATCAGAATACCCTATGAGCTAGTTCGAGCTTTCACCAGTTGGCGTATCTGCGATTTCCAGTTACCAATAAGTATCTAATATTAAGAATTATCAGGGATAAGTTGATTGTTGGTCTATTAGGCCAGTTTTAGCGTAAAAAAATCTTATAACCTGAACAGAACAATATTAATCAAATTGAATTAACAGCGATTGAGTTATAGAAGGTTACCCATTACAAGAAATTGTCAGTTTCGACAGAATTGGAAAGCTTTCCAGTTTCTGATCGAAAATGCAGCACATATAGAATGTAAATAAGTGAGAGTTGGCATGGGATTGTAGAGTAGAGTGGAGGTGGATGGTTGCGTCAAACCAGTTTTAGGAGTGCATACTCAAAGATGACTGAAAAATATTTAAATAATAGAATTAAAACATTTCCTACTAATTGATTTTATTATAAATCTTCTCTGCACACTTGTGCAATATAGTATTAGATGGCAGATCTTATTTTCTTCTCTAATAAATACGAGTATAAAAGAAAAGTTTGTATTATGATGTATGAGCTAAACTACGAAAATAGTGAGCCGAATTTAAAAAATTATTTCATCTTTAAAATGCTACCCCTTTAGCATTATTATAAGCTCTATTTTAATGTGGATATTTTTTAGAGAACAGGAATGAATGAATTCTGAATTTTAATTCATTTTTCTTGTATATATTTATAACATGTGGTTGAATAAAAACAAAACAAGTGATTGAATATTAATAATTCTTTTAAAATGGAAATTTGTCTCGCCTTCAGCCAGGTGGCAGTTTGTATATTTATATTGAAGGATTTGAATGAGACAGTCCAGATTCAAAAAAGAGAAATAATGTCTAATAAGATGTCATTTAATTTTAACAAAGCTTTTTTTTCAAAAGCCAACGTTTCGGAGATTTTTTCTCTCTTTCTTCAGGGTTTTGAAAAGATCAATGAAGGAAGTACAAAGTGTCACTCCCCTCCTTCTCTCCTCTCAGTGTTAGTGTATATTTATAAATATTTTTTTGAAGCTGAGGGTTGATTAGAAGATTTATTGGAAAGTTTTCTTTTTACACTTTTGAACCGACGTTTCCCCTGGCTTGCTGGTCTAGAGCTCAAAATCTTGTTTTAAAATTATACTTAATAATTATTACTTCCTCCAATTTTTGTTTATAAAATATATAATAATTATAAATACAGATTTCTCTGATTTTATTTAAGAACATGATCTTGAAGAATTTTTCGAATGGACAAGAGAAAAATTAGAAAATTAAATTAATGTTAAAACAGGAATAGTAGGGAATTGGACAATAAATAAAAAAACAGAGTTTTTATTAAGGAGATTCTTTTGGGACAATTCACAAAAAAAGTTTTAGCCTCGTAACCACTCTATAAATATGAACGGTGTTAAAATTTTAGGTTATGTTTTTTTAACATGACTGTACTTCTCGCAGTACTATATCATCTTTATGAATGGATCGTTTCCAAGCCATTGATATTTTATCCCCTCCACTAAAAATAATCGCCCAAATATGTTTTTTTATAATTATCAAAACTAAGAGGTAAATAATTTCAATTTTTTTTTAAGTTACTTCGAATATATTATTCTAACAAATATTAGTTTTTCAACAAGATGGTGAAAGTCCTTCAATGAAAAAAATAAAATAATTATCATTTCCCCACCCTTTCCCTATCTACCATAAGTAAATAATTTCAATTTTAATCGCAATTATTTCATGTTTGATGTGGTAAATCGTCTTCAAATTTTAACAGTGTGTTTATTATGCTTTTAAGTTTCGAAGATTTCTTGAATTTTGCATTTGTAAAAGAGCTACCTTAAATGGGCCAGACGTTACGTCGATTTATTTCAACTTCCTCAGTGCCTAGAATGATAAAACAGGAAATCAGAAATTATCTGGCCCATTTAATAAAAACTCTGTTTTTTTATTTATTGTCCAATTCCCTACTATTTCTGTTTTAATTAATATTTATTATGGATGCGAGTGATGTAACGTTATAAATTAATATTTCCAGAGGTTCTTCTTCATGGCCGAATTTATTCGATTCATTTTTTTAGTTCAAAAGGTTTGCTAAGAAAAATTTGCCATATTAGCAGAGTACTAAGAAAGTTTTCACTTTTTCTCTAACTTTTTAAATACATAAATTATGTATTTTTTAAACGTTCATTTTCTATCACTTGTAATTGTAACAATAGATTCATTTGGAAATAATAATTGCCAACTCAGTCAAACTTGAAACCAACTTGTGTTATCGACTTGAAAATGAAACTTTATCGGGATGGGCGATGAAAGGGGTGAGAAGTAAATTCAACGAAGGCGACTTTGGGGAGTTTGATTCCAAATGAGAGGATTTAAATTATAATTTCTAATGACCAACTGCCTCTTTCTCTTCTCATTGAATTTGTGTTCCGAGGCTTAACTCCACGAGAGGGATAGTATGATACTCAGTTAGATAGATAGATAGGTCTTCAGTAACCAACGGAGACCGATAGAAAGCGAGAAAGGCCATTTTCTTGGAAGGCCGATGGTCAATTTTGCATGGACAATAGATGCAAATTCAGGGACGGAAGCAATCGAACGAAACGAAAGGGCTTTTGATGTTTGTGCCTGGATATCTCAAGGGGACGACGAAGGAATTAGCAATCGAGAAACACAAGACTGTGTTCCATAGAGAAACAGAGAAGATAGATTACAAAGGTCGACAATTTTTTTTTCTGGTTTTTCTGTTTTAATGCATAAATTCTGATGCTAGGCATCGAAAAACACCAATTCTTAGATTTTAAAGTTTGGTTTTGTCTGTTTTACATCGATAAGTAATTTTTAAAGATTTTAATTGATATTACGAGCTTCAAACTTCATATGAGTAAATCCAACTTATTTTGCATTTTTACTTTACCATACAGGGTATGGTCAAGTATTGTAATCGTGCATGAAAAAAGTGTTTTTTTCCCTTCTTTTTTTCAAAATATCTAAAAAACCGCTAAAACTATTTCGATTAAAAAAATTGAGCGAAACCATGGCATTTCGGTCTACAAAAAAGTTCTAAAAAGTGAACATCGAAAAAATTATATTTTTCGAGATAATAATTGTTTTGTCAAAATGTCTGTTAGTTAGTTAGTTAGTCTGTGCGTTACCAAATTTGTGGACGAGCTAGCTCAAAAACTAGTGTGAATATCGAAACCAAATTTCACACGTAGTTTTGGTCCATTAAGATTAAGAGCTGATTAGATTTTGGTGCATATCGACCCAAAATTAAGGGGGTCAATGAGGGGCTAAAAATTAAAAATCTAGGTCGTTTGCGAAAACTTAACCAAATTTTGTATACATAATCAGTGGGTCCCAAGAAGTCTAAAAATGCAAAAACTAACCGCCCGAAATGGGGGGGTGGGGTCAAAAAATGAAAATCTTGGCCATTTACCAAACTAAACCAAATTTTGTATACATAATCAGTGGGTCCCAAGAAGTCTAAAAATTCAAAAACTATCCGCCCGAAATGGGGGTGGTAGGGGGGGGGTGGCGGAGGGTCAAAAAATGAAAATCTTTGACATTTACCAAACTCAACCAAATTTTGTATACATAATCAGTGGGTCCCAGGAGTCTAAAAATGCAAAAACTAACCCCCCCCCCCCTACATGATTATAAATAATTTTATTAAATATTAAATATAAGTGAGGGGCCAGGTTGTATGGTAAAGTCAAGTGGATGGCCACATCAGAACACGTCAGCTTATTTTACCTAAAAATTTGAAAATATAACATTATCGCACCCCAATAAATATATAGTTTTGTGGCTCAACTATCTATAGACCAATTTCTAATAATGTTCATGAATTAAAAAATATTTTTCAATTTTTTATGATTTCTCCTATTCAGGTGTGACAATCAAGGGACGGAATTGACATTAGAGAATTTTGATTTGGTAATATAAGCAGAGACTGGCTTAAAAATATAGAAAGTTACTATATTGGTTACAATTCACTAAAAGAAAAACAACACTACAAAGTTTTTTTAAATAAATATTTTTATATGACTTATCGCAGGGACGGAAATGGCACTTATGAACTACATAATTAATTACTACCTTTATGAAGTTATTTTTCTGTTACTATATGAATAAAATTAACACTACTGTGTTGTAATTAAGAAACAAACTCACCAACTGACAATAGTTTCTCTCTTGACCACTGCAGTGATAGCGTGAGTCAAGTTAAAATCTAAAACTATTTTGGCGACGGAATTGACCCACTGTCTTTTGACAATTTTAATAATTTTTTCTAACAAAATTTTAATAACTAAAAAAACTTTATTAAATTATATAGTCTTCATTCATTTTTTTTTTTTTTTTTATTCAGGTAATATTTTATTCAGTCATATCTGAACATTTTTCAAATAAATAGACGGGTTTGAAGATTTAAACAGCCAAATTGGACAAGGGGACGGAATTGACTTTTTATAGATTATTTGAATTGAAAAAATATGAAATTGAGTAAAATCGGCGTTAATAAATTTGTGCAACAATAAACGTATACAATTAAAGATTATATTATTAAAAATGGAAAATGAGGGGTCGGTATCGCAATCGGTTAAATCACCAACTTTTCTAATCCGATTAGGAGAACATCAACCTAGACTTCATCAGTTCGATCCCAGAAAGAAGCAAAGTGAATTTATTAGAAAATAATAAAAAACCGGCCCCTCGGCATATTAGCTCGCGGTTCACCCCTCGGTGTCCAATATTTGTTAATAATTTATTTAAAAAGAGCATATTCCAAAAAATAAATATGTCAAAGTTCAAAGTTTTAATGAACGAGTTCTGTGGAACACCCTGTATATATTAATATAATATCGCGGTTTAATTTTAATTTTAGAGGGTAAAAAAATTAAAATTAATAATCAGATAAAGAGTAAAAACAAAACAATTCCTACATATCAAACAAAATTGAAAATAATTTATAGTTTAGTTAATTATTTTTAATAAATAAATACTTTATATTCAGAAATGGGTATAGTTGTATTTATTCTTCTTTCTACTTTTCAATTTAACACAAACAAACAACAAAACAAAAATTATTTCAAATTAATTTAATGCATTAGAAATGCATCGGTGCTTACGAATGGATATTATAAATTGGATATATATGTACTAGTATATCATTTCCATTTTTATATTATTTTATTTTTTATTTTAATGATTAAATAAATATGAAGCGAGAATGCTAGCGGTAAAAGCTACCGCTTTTGAGTTAGCTTGAACGAACAATTTCATTGTGATTCTGGCCAAAAAGTACTTTTATTTGAATGCTTATTCAATTTGAATATAATGTGGGTATAAATGTAAGAAATTAAATACGTTTGTATAATAATAATAATAATAATTCAATCGAATAATTAATAAAAACAAAGGTTCCTAATGAATTTTTTTCCAACTACAGATTCTTAAATCAAAATGTTGTCCCAAAAAGGTGCAAGCCCTGTAGTCGGAGGGACCATGTGCTATGTGAAAAGAAGATATATAGAAATAAATTTCAAGAATTGGGTCAAATTGAATCCTGCTATTAAAACAGTAAGGATTTGGGGAGATAAGTTAGTGATTTTTAAGGAGGTTATCCTCTGCTTGATGCAAATAAACATACTTGCATGTGAATTTATTTTTAGTTAACAATTCTAGAAAATATTAACCCTAAAACAAACAAGCTTTGTCACAAACACAAAGTCTCGATCCGGGCCTTTCAGGCCCTCTATATGTTCAATTGGTTTCACCGAGGGGCGAACCGCGACTTAATATCTTGTTCACTTACTTCCACTTCACACTTTCATACCAAGTAGAAGACAATAGATGAGGGGGCATTTTCTAATGAATTCCAAAATAATTCCACATAATTCCAAAGAAGTGTACATCTAATTCCAATCGCGGTTTCCCCCTCGGGATTAACACATTTTTTAATAATTATATTCATGTTTTTTTTTGTTTATTAATTTATATCAAGATTTATAGAAATAAATAATAAATCAATACTTTTTTACTGATTTTCTATATGTTTTACTATACCTGACTACTTAGCTCTAAAAAATGAAAAAAAAATGAAAAATTGTACACAAAGTGACTTACGAGCCGGACAAATACTTTTTCACTGTTTTTACTATTTTAATTCATAGAAAACTCCCGGAACTGAGAGGCCCGTCTTGTGACTTTATAAAGTAAAAAAAAAAAAAATTTTTTTTTTTTTTTTAGCGGGATGCGATATGCGGAGTCATCCGTAAAAAAAAAATCGCGGATATATATATTTATTTTTAAACTTTTCAAAATTTAAAAAAAAATTTCAAAATTTTCTTTACTTTATTTAAAATGTTTCACCAAGAACTCACACCATTCTCCCTTAACAAAATTGTGACTTTATATTTGTAAAATGATTCAATGAAAAAAATAGGTACCTATATAAAAATTATTTTCCAATAAAATACTTTTAATATGTATCAATGAAGGGATATTAAAAACTTGTAATTTATGGGACTCCTTTTCTGAAAATTATTGAAAAGAAAACGAGTGACCGGGGCTGAAAGGACCGGGTTATGCGCTCTAGTGTTAAAAATATCAAACCATTTTAGACCAAACTTAACATAATTATAAATCAGAAGAGAGAAAATGAAAATAATATGATCAAAAGCATTTCTTTTCGTAAATAACGACCTCCTTTACACCCCTCGCTGTCATCACCCTGAGCTATAATCTCGCTTTCGTTTTATTGCTTATTTCCTCTCCGCGATTTTTTTTCTTTTTTCTCGCCTAAAAATCCTCTAATATAATTTCGTGATAAGAAAATAGAGAGGGGGAGAGAGAGGGTACGAGGTTTATAAGTAGGGTGTGACTTAAAAAATGAGAAAATATTTCATCACTGTGCTTAGCGAATCACAGAGTTATAAATATTTATTCACCCTAACTTCAATCAATATACAAAACAAAATAAAAATCAACGAAAAATAATACATAGAAGTACGGGATGTTAAATTTTTATTTAAATACGTATAATTGGTATTTGAAATATAATGAGACTAATTAAAATCCATGTATTTAGGTATAATTTAGAGAAAATATCAGTGAAATGAGCTAATTAGTTTCATTGCCAGATTTAATCCGGTACGTGAATGTAATTTCAAAATCTTCACTGTTTATATAAACAGATGAGAGTCCATAGTCCATTCAAAGTTTTTGTGCTATGAATAAGAGGCGGAAAAGATAACCTTTTTAATTTTACTTAGGGAAAGTGGTGTAGGTTTTAGGTGAAACATGATATTAATTAATAAAGTAAAGGGAGTGTAGTTTCACAGTGAATGAAATAAAACTCAAAGAGGTTTATACAAACTCAATATATTTCTGATTATTAGTCCAAAATCAGGGGTTTACAGATTTAAAATTGAGTTTTTAATATGTAAACTCCTGGTGATGGACTAATAATCCGAAATATATTGAGTTTGAATAAACTTCTTTGAGTTTTATTTCATTTACTGTGAAACTACACTCCCTTTACTTTATTAATTAATAACCTTTTTAGTTTATTTTTAACCAATTTTTACTTTTTGCATAAAAAACCTTAAAAGTGGAATGAAATTCCGATTATGTACAAATTAATAAAAATTCTTTTGCACAACTTGAACTTTGTTATACCTAATGTTCTCTTGAAAAGATGTAGGTAACTCTTCTATAAATGAAAAGAAGAAATAAGCTGATATATCCTCATGACTTTATCATACACCTGGGTCCTGTCTTATATTTAATATTAAATTAAAATAATTTATAATTATTTACGAAAGAACCCCCCCCCCCCCCTCTTAATTTTCGGTCCATTTTCAATTGTGATATTTTCTTTTAATTATGAGAATATTTTATAAGAAATATCAACTTTCTTCAATTTTCGTTTGAAATTTTTTTAAGCCCCTCCCTCCCCTTTTTTGTCACTATCAATTTCACATAGTGAGTCATTTTCATAAGGTTATATAGAGTGCATATGCTAATTTTCGTCAAAATAAATAGGTATTTGGTCTCTCGAAATAGTTTTGTAATAGAATCGATAAAAATATATTTAAAATTAATAGTTTATTTTTTTATGAAAATCAAAAATTCAGACCATAGGGGGAGCTTTTGTATACATTTCAGAATTTTTCGAGGGTGTCAAAATTAAATTTTTTCGCTTTATATGAAAACAAATAGCGTATTTGGTCTCTTATATTCTCTTGTATTAAAATCGATAAAAATATCTTATATTAAATCGAAATCAATATCATCATCATTGAGTACACAGTCCTAAGACTGGTTTGACACAACCACCCGTCTCCTCCATTCGGCTCTGTCCCATGACAATTCTCTATTTACTTCTATATATGTATTTGTTTCTATCTATCAGAAAAAATATTTCGACTTAGATTACACATATTAATGATATGAACTCATCAGAATACACGACATTCCGAGCTCTATTCCTGGAGTAGTTCTTTGACCTCACTAAATGAATCACATCTCATATTCCCAATTACACTTTTCGACAAAAATTTTCCCTCGTAAACCTTACAATGGATTCCAATTGAGTTTTATACCCTGATTATCATGCAATTTCCCAATTTTTTACAACACGTCAGAGTTTTGAGATATTATCGCTCAAAATAACAAAAAAGGCCATTTTGACCTATTTTTGTGTCCCATTAAATATTAAATAGCAATATTTGAAATCAAAATATTTCGTTGGCGTAATAGAAAACAGCTTTCTCTTTGATTTTCAAATTACCAATTGTTTTTAGCTTAATTAGAACTCGAGTTATAAGTAACAAACTAAAACTATGTCATTATAAAGGATAATAAACATAAATAAAAACATAAGGTCTTAGTTTTTTAGTTAAAACTCGATTTCTAATTGAACTAAAGACAAATTGAAAGTTTTTTGCTGAGAGTAGCAGAATTTTTATATATTGAAGGAGACAATAAAAGAGTGTGTCTTCTGCTGGAATTATAAATTTTATTTATTTATAAAGAGACTATAGTTTCGAGGGCTTTGTCCTCTTCATCAGTCTATTACAATGGATTCACAGAAATTAATTTATGAATGAAAGGTTAACATCTTTCATGTGGTTAGGTAAAGAAATTATACAGGGTGGGCAAGTTAAGAATTGAAATGTATACTTGTTTTATTATTTTGGCTGTAGGTGGCGTTCATGAAGTTTATATTTTAGCGGCTATTTTTAAAATAGAGCTTTCGGGAATTTCTATTTTCCGATTTAAGAATTTTTTTGGTGAATTATTGTATGATTTTAAAATTTCTAACAATTCCAAAATACTAATTTTTAAGGGATCTAATTCTGATCTAATTACTTTAATATTTGATTCATCTGGAAAACAATGTTTCTCGGAGATTAAATGGTCTGCAAATGCACTATGCCCCGAACTCCCTTTAGGGCAATGCCCTCGAAACTATAGTCTCTTTATAAATGAATAAAATTTATAATTCCAGCAGAAGACACACTCTTTTATTGTCTCCTTCAAGAACTAAAGACAAGTAATTGTTTGAAATCAGCGTATATAACTCTACTGGAATCCATTGTTAGGTTTACATGGAGAAATTTTTGTTTATTTTTTGTCGAGCAGTTGTTATTTGGTCGAAATACTGTGCCTTCCCCTTTTCTTTCTCATCTCCCCTATCAATCAATATCAAATTTAGATATTTATCATATAAAATTATTAATCCACAAAAATTACAAACAGGGTACCGAATCTTGATCAATTTCAGAAAATTACTCAGAACCTAATTTACTCTCTTGAATGTTTATATATAGGTAGATGTGGAGGGGAATAGAATAGGGTGAATCCTATTTTAACTTAAAACCCTGATCAAATTACATAAGGGATATTTAATTATTCAGTCGAAACGCACTTGTCACCGAAATTTCTTGAATTCATTTGGACAACCCTTGCCACCCCCTTGGCTGCCATCTCAATTGCTACTCCTTTTGTTCCACCTCTTCCTTTCTGATCGTTGCCTCCATATGGCCTTCTATTCTCTATCCAATTCTCACCGCTTCCCTCTATCTATATTATGTAGTAACAGCAGGAATAGTAGTAGCGCTGGTAGTCGAGTAGTCCTATTTGATATGCAAGTAATATAGGCTCTCCCATGTGAATTATTACGTGACTCAATTTGAATTTTAGTAATTGCTATATATTCTCTTCTGAATTATATTATTATAAATCTAAAAGCTAGCTTAGAAATTGATTCTATCGCTCTATCTATATGCAAATATAGAAAGAAATTAAGAAAAAGAAGAATATATGTTTTAAATTAAAGTAACGTTATTAAGATAAGTAGGAATTGATTTAGTTTCAAACAAGAATTATAGTTCTCTAAGTTAATTAATTTCATTCTCTGATAGGACCAGAGCCATGAGTGAAACTATATGAGTATATTCATGAGGGTTACTTGCGAATCAATAATTTTAATGTTCGTTGAATAAATTTCTATTCAGAAATTTTTTCTCATAAATTTTGGAAAATAGCTTAGGAAATGACTGGATAATGTCCATTTCCGGAAAACTCATTTATAAACTAATTGGAAAACAAAATTATAAACTTGAGTGTTAGTAGAGTGTTACTAATATTGGCTACAAGCGGCTGAGAATCTGATTTCAGCATTATAGAAAGTGAAAGTAAGTTTCACAGCTCTGTCATATTTTTAATTTTCAGCTATTCTCGTCAAACTAAAATTTTTTAATAAAGTGTTTGATTTCATTACTGTGCAAATAAACTACTGAAGAAACTCTAGGTAGCGGAGACTGTTGTCAGCTAAAGAGAATAAAGTGGGCGTGGACACAAGTGCAGCTTATTCCAATTGTTTTGAAAATAGCGGCTCTTATACCAAGTCTATTTCATTCTGATAAAAAGAAATCTTGGAGGTAACATGGTCTCAGTTGAGCCAAATACGCCACGTATTTACATATGGCAAAGTATGGTACTGCATAGGTTTGAGTACCAGACGTATTTGAAATGGACCGCACACCTAAAAACATGGCGTATTCATAACGATTGAATTGAAAAGTTTTTATTTTTAACTTGCTCTCGGTTAAGTAAAGATCAAAAAATTTTCAATATCCATGCGATACTGACGCCACGAAAAATAATATTTATAATTAATACTAGTTAAAACGCGTTTCACAGAATACCTTTGTGGCAACTAGAGTTTACTGATGTTGGTTGAGTTTGGTTCAAAGGTCTAGAATCTTCATTTTTGACCTTACCACTCATTTCGTGTGTTTTCAAAATTTTTTAAAGAAAATGTCAAAAATTATATCCTCTACAACTTTTCTTCTAATTTTTAGCATTTTTGTTTAAAAAATTTGAAAATAAACACCCAAAATGAGGCGGAAGTTCAAAAATGAAGATTCTAGACATTTGAACCAAACTCAACCAACGTCATTAAGCTCTAGTTCCACAAAGGTATTCAGTGAAACTAGTAAGAACCCGTTCTTACTAAAAAATGGGTTTTTACTGCAACATATACCTATAATATCAAGTACCACACGTATTTGAAAGGGATCGCTCACTCCGCGGACATCCTCTGTAGTTAGATTTTCACAGGTGTATAGGCACCTTTAGAAATATCAAAAGGCATATATCCCACTTCTCTTATATTTATTTTTACTTTACCATACAGAGTATGGTCAAGTATTGTAATCGTGCATGAAAAAAGTGTTTTTTTCCTTCTGTTTTTCGAAATATCTCAAAAACGGCTAAAACTATTTCGATTAAAAAAATTGAGCGAAACCATAACCTTTCGCTCTACAAAAAAGCTCTCATAAGTGAACATCGAAAAAATTATATTTTTCGAGATAATAATTGTTGTGTCAAAATGTCTGTTAGTTAGTTTTTTTTTTCAATGCAATCGAATGCAAGAAGGGGTGCACCAGTAAAGATGCAGCTCCTATGGATTTCGAAAGACCCTTGCATTACCGAAGAGAAGGGAAAGTCGATTAAGTGAGAGGGTGTAGACGTAGGTGTCTATGCACCCCGGTTTTGAAGGTTTGAAGATTATAGGTGCTGGGAAAGATAGAGGCTGGGAGAGAGTTCCAGTTCCTTGAAGTCATGGGGATATATGTATTGGCGAATGAAGTGGTCCGGCACTTTTCTAATTTGACCGCGAGAGAGTGTTGGGAGTCGGCAAAACGCGTGCTACGTGCAAAGTATGTTTTGGGGGGAATTATTGATTTTATCTCATCAGAGCACCTGCCGTGATAGTATCTATAGAAAAGGGAAAGGGCAGAGACATTTCTTCGATGAGCCAGCGAGTCGAGGGAGTTAGTTAGTTAGTTAGTCTGTGCGTTACCAAATTTTTGTGGACTAGCTAGCTCAAAAACAAGTTTGAATATCGTTGTTTGAAAAACGAAACCAAATTTCACACGTAGTTTTGGTCCATTGAGATTAAGAGCTGATTAGATTTTGGTGCATATCGACCCAAAATTAAGGGGGTGGGTTAAATATTAAAAATCTAGGTCGTTTGAGGAAACTCAACCAAATTTTGTATACATAATCAGTGGACCCCCAGAATTCTAAAAATTCAAAATCTAACCGCCCAAAATGGAGGGGGTGGGCGGAGGTTCAAAAAATGAAAATCTTGGCCATTTACCAAACTCAACCAAATTTTGTATACATAATCAGTGTGCCCCTAGGAGTCTAAAAATGCAAAAACTAACCCCCCCCTCCACTCCATGATTATAAATAATTTTATTAAAATTTAATCTAAGTGAGGGGCCAGGTTGTATGGTAAAGTCAAGTGGATGGCCACATCAGAACATCGTCAGCTTATTTCTTTTAAAACGTTAACTACCACTTAGAAATTAATCTTTTCAAAATTTAATAAAAAAAAGAGATAACCCGAGGCATTTAGAAATACACATATTTTGATATGGATTTAATCCTGGCTTGTTGGATTCTTTCTTTCTCTCCAAAGAGAGAAATAGATAGATAGAAATTCCCTAAAGCCTTTCGTTCCTGAGGCTCACAGGTAATTCATCTATCCACTTGAAAAGTTGAAAAAAAAAATCCGGCCTACTAAGCCCTTGGGCTCTCACTTTCTCCCTCTTTCTCTCTCTGGGTATAGATAGGCTAAGATAAAGGACAAGGTCGGAGGGACGAAAGAGAAGAGCTTGCAAAAGCTAAAGGGGCAATATCATTTTCCATTAGAGTCTTGACACGTAGAACTGACGATGAACGGCTTAAGGGGAAGACAACAAGTGTTTCACTCTGATCCTGTATATTTATGGGTCTAAAGAGAGCGAGAAAGAGAAAGTAAAGGGTATGCCGGGGGTATGTGTCATCAAAAGATCAATTGGCCCTTTGAACTGTCATAAAATGGGATGACAAACGACCCAACCTGAGCGCCATCTTTTAACAACACTCAACCAATTGGTTATATTTGTTCTACTCTCGCTCTATATCAGTAAGAAATTACTTGAAAGCTTGAATCAATGCAAATATAACGGCAAAGTGTGGAAAGGAAATCTCTAGGATATAGAAATCCCTTTTGTCTGGTCAACCACAGTCACAAATATTAAAATATTCAGTGGCGGCAATAGAATCGGGTCAGTTTATAAATAACGTTTATAGCAGGGGGTTCCCAAACTTTTCCAACTTAGGGTCTCTTTTTTCAATTAAAATTTCTCCAAGGGGTCAAATTTATATTATTTATTTGCCCCCGCAGGAGGGACCTCCTCTTACAACATGTAAGAAGTTTACAAAATTTGGACTATACATTGGTGGCAATATTTACATTTCTCTCTCTCTCTCTCTACCTCTCAATTTACAGTAGTAGCATTTATTTTACATATGTCAAAAAATTCTTTTGATAAAAACAATAAAAAACTAAAAATATTTAATAAGTTAATGGAGACTCGTGGAAGGGTCCACAGTGATCAGCCAAAGTTTCCGTTTATGTATATTATTGTTGTTGTAGAATGTTAAATACCTCAACATTCTTTTTCAACTTTTTTCCGAAATACCTCAACATTCTTCAACAACAATAATAAAAATATTTAGAAAAAATAAAAAAATGAATATAAGTCAAAAATATGAATAAAAACAAAAGTCAAAGAAGAATAAATAAAAAGTCAAAGTAAAAGTAAATATAACAAAATAAATAGCGTATTTGGTCTCTCTAAATATAGTCTTGTATTAGAATCGATAAAAATATCTTCAAAATTAATAATTTATTTTTCTAAGATAATTAAAAATTGAAACCTCAGGGGGACCTTTATATTCATTTCAGATTTTTTTGAGGATGTCAAATTTAAATTTTTCGCTTTATATCAAAACAAATACCGTATTTGGTCTCTCTAAATACTCTTCGATAAAAATTTCTTGAAAATTAATAATTTATTTTTCTATGAACCTTTGTATTCATTTCAGATCTTTTTGAGGGTATCAAAGTTAAATTTTTTCCCTTTATATCAAAACAAATACCGTATTTAGTCTCTCTAAATACTCTTGTATTAGAATCGATAAAAATATCTTCAAAATTAATTAATTATTTTTCTATGAAAATGAAAAATTCAGACCACAGGGAACCCTTTCTATTCATTTCAGATCTTTTTGAGGGTGTCAAATTTAAATTTTTTCGCTTTATGTAGGTATGTCTAATCGTTAAGTAAGAGTTAAAAATTAATAATAAATACATTTTTAGCTTCTCATTTTGTTTTTTGTCTAGTTAGGTCAAATGTTGTCTTGCATCGCGGCGCACAGTTTTTGGGTGGTTAGTTTTCGCATTTTTAGTCGCTCTGGGGGCCCACAGATTATGTATACAAAATTTTGTTGAGTTTGGTACAAAGGCTTATATTTTAATTTTTTGACCCCCCCCCCCCCCCACCCTTCATACAATTCCTTTAAAACAACAAAATTCTTAATCAAAATGCTATTCTTATATAATAGTCATACAATGCTGACCCCACCTCCCATTTTGGACGGTAACTAACGTTTTTCCATTTTTAGACTACTGGGGGTCCACTTGATTAAATATACAAAATTTGGACGAGTTTGCTCAAATTGCCTAGATTTTTAATTTTTAACTCCCCTCCACGCCCCTTAAGTTTGGCTCGATATGCACCAAAATCTAATCAGCTCTTAATCTCAATGCACCAAAACTACGTGTGAAATTTGGTTTTGATATTCACACTAGTTTTTGAGCTAGCTCGTCCACAAAAATTTGGTAACTAACAGACTAACAGAATAACACACTAACAGATGGACAGACTAACAGACATTTTGACAAAACAATTATTATCTCGAAAAATATAATTTTTACTTATTAGGGCTTTTTTATAGACCGAAATGTCATGGTTTCACCAATTTTTCAAATCAAAATAGTTTCAGCAGTTTTTGATAAATTTCAAAAATAAAAATCAAAAAACCACTTTTTTCATCCACGATTACAATACTTGACCATACTCTGTCATGGTAAAGTAAACATTCTAGTTAAAGAAATCATAATAGGAATATTTACACTCTAAGATAAAAAAAATGTTAACCCCAATAATTGGGGTTAACATTTTTACTTTATCCAATGCGGAGCATGGGGAAAGTATTGTAATCGCTCTCGCGGCAAGCGCGACTTCAAATGGTCCTCAGGTAAAGACTACCGAAACCATGGACTCAATTAATGTCACAAATTGAAATATTCAATTAGATTGAATTTTAACACGTGACGGTTTTGCCAAAAATTACCTGGGATCTCGTCGAGAGGCCAAAAAGTGCCATTTTTTTTTGGAAGTGCGTGGGGATGGATGTATGTTATCGTTTTTTTCGTCCACGATTTTTTCCACAGCGTTGCACCGATTGAATTGAAATTGAAAACATACCATTATTTTAACAAAATGAAGTGCTGATTAGTTTTTGGTACATATCGGTCCACAAACATTAGTACTTTATTTCAATACTTTTTTAGTTTTTTCTAAATATCTTGAAAATGACTTAACCAATTTTGATGAAATTTAATTTCCTAATTAAATACCTTGGGGACCACAAAAAAGACTAAATAAAGTTTTTAGTAAAATTATATTTTAAAGTACTTTACTCTAGAGTAAGATAGTACTTTTTTAAATTCTTTATTTAAAATTCATTAAAATTTATTCATTCATCGGTTTATTATAGTTTATTTAAGTCAGAATAGATAAGCTTCTTCAGCAATGGTTATCAATAATAACCGAAATGTCAAAAATCCAATGTAGAATTGTATCTGATTTATAATAAAGGAATATAAATATCAATATTTCAAATGAATTTGGATAAAGTTTAGCAACGATCCGTTGCAGTTTATTTTATCTTGACGCTTTTCATAATAATTATTCTAATAAAATTTTATTACTATTTTTCTTTCTTATTTTCTTTAATTTATTCTATGTTACGCTGAGTATTGAATTTCACATATACTGAGAACTAGATTAAAAAATATATCTAATCAAATTAAGCAAATAAAATAAAATTTATAAAATAAACTATAATCTAGTATTTGAATTAAATTTAATTGATTGATTTCCATCTATTGAAATGAATTTATAAATATAGATAGAGATAGATCCGATACCATTGAAATAATTTTGCAATTAATGAATATTTAAATCAAATTATACACCGATTGGGGAGAGTATTGCATTTGGATCATCATCATCATCATCATCTATCTTCAAACTAATCCATCCCTATTTCATCTTGTACTCATCTATAATCAACAAGCCCACTCCTCTCTATCCCATGTACTAGAAAGTTCTAATTCACATGTGCTATGGCTATAGATAATTTGGAAAAGGTAAATTGACAATTATCCAAATGGATAAATCCTTTTCAATCATTCATTTAAATTCAGGCAGTGACAAATTTGTTTAAGATAATTGCATTTATCATTTTGATAACTACATAAATCCTATTTAGTACCTACCTAAACTAGAAACTTTATAAATATTCTACTTAATTGGTGGATGTATTTTTTCAAAGTTAGATCTGGCAGAAGCATATCTTCAGGTAGAAGTGCATGAAGAGTCAATAAAATTTTCAACTATTAACACACATCGCGGGTTATTCCAATATAATAGATTTGGCTTTTAGAATTAAAAAATCATGGATAGAATGATTATTGGAATCGATGGCGTAGTAGCGAGATATACGAAGATTTTAAAATTATATTCACGAATGTTTTTTTTGTAAGAATAAAAATAATTTTTCAAAAATATTCAATTGAAAAGTTTTTGTTTTGCCGAGAGTAGCAGAGTTGTTGATTCACAAAGAGAAACAAAGAGGTTGTCCTCTGCTTGATGCAAATAAACATACACACATATATATATCGAGATGATATATCTGTATATATATTATTTATTTGTTTGAGACTATAGTTTCGAAGACTTGGTCTTTCTTCAATTATAAATGTTTTTCATGGAGTCAATATCATATGGATATTGAAAACTTGGTGTTCCTTCGTCACTGCTGTTCGGCTAGGAACTAATTCGGCTAGAAATAATTTATTTGTTCCTAGCCGAACAGCAGTGACGAAGGAACACCAAGTTTTCAATATCCATATGATATTGACTCCATGAAAAACATTTATAATTGAAGAAAGACTGATGATGAAGACCAAGTCTTCGAAACTATAGTCTCAAACAAATAAATAATATATATATACAGATATATCATCTCGATATATATATGTGTGTATGTTTATTTGCATCAAGCAGAGGACAACCTCTTTGTTTCTATTTGTGCAAAAATATTCACTTTTTGGTAAAGGGTTGTTTCCTTTAAAAGATTTTCGAAATCCGTGGCATCAACCGAATTCCACTTTTAATCCCTCTCATGGCGAGAGACTTGCGTCGCCTCTCGATATTATATTAGACCAAAAGAATTATAAATGAGAAAGAAATCGATCTTATTTTATCATTTTCATTTATCTGAATGTTCACTGTATGTCTATTATATAAGAAAATAGCATTTTGATTAAGAACTTTGTAGTTTAAAAGGAATTGTATGAAAAGATTCAATTTCTTCTCTCGGGGAGTGAATCAACTAAAAATGCCTAAAGGTTTTATTTTGTTTCTCATTAGATATTTATTCAAATGGAGTGAAATTTCATATCTGTCTGTTATTTTCATTTATCTTTTATATCAAATAATTATTATGAGGAAATTTGAATTTTAAAGGGTAGTTTATTTGAATTCCAATTTGTATAAGCGCTAATAACTCCGTTGAAATTTTTTTTAAAAATTTGAAATTAATAGATATTATAAAAAAATTAATTATTAATAATTTAATTTAATTTTGAACGAAATCGATTCAGTACTTTTTGGGGAAAATCGTCAAAAAAACATCTGGACCATCAAAAAATGATATTTTTGAAAGCACGAGATGCCTTTGAAAAAAGTTTAAAAAGCCATATGAAACGAAATATTGACTTGTGACATGGAGGTGGATTTTAAAATGTTTCTAAAACGGCCTTACATAGATGGTTTTCGGTGTTTTTGACGATTTTCTCAAAAGTACTGAATTGATTTAGTTTAAATTTAAATTACATTATCTATAATTAATTGTTTTATAATATCTATTAATTTAAAATTTTTTGAAAAAATTTCAACAGAGTTATTAGCGTTTTTTCAAATTGGACTTCAAATAAACTACTCTTTAAAATGCAAATTTCATGATAACAATTATTTGACATAAAAGATTAAAACAACAGAGAGATATGAAATTTCAATCGATTTGAATAAATATCTAATGAGAAAAAAATAAAACCTTTAGGCATTTTTAGTTGATTCGCTCCCGGAGAGAAGAAATTGAATCTTTTCATACAATTCCTTTTAAACTACAAAATTTTTAATCAAAATGCTATTTTCTTATATAATAGACAAACAGTGAACCTTCAGATAGATCAAATCGATAAAATAAGATCACTTCCTTCTTATTTATAATTCTTTTTGATCTGTTATATCAAGGGACTCCCAACACTCTTTCGCGGTCAAATTAGAAAAGTGCCGGACCACTTCATTCGCCAATTCATATATCCCCATGACTTCAAGGAACTGGAACTCTCTCCCAGCCTCCATCTTTCCCAGCACTTATAATCTTCAAACCTTCAAAACCGGAGTGCATAGACACCTACGTCTACACCCTCTCACTTAATCAACTTTCCCTTCTCTTCGGTAATGCAAGGGTCTTTCGAGATCCATAGGGGCTGCATCTTTACTGGTACACCCCTTCTTGCATTCGATTGCATTGAGAGACTGATAGGCAATCCTCTCGCCATAAAGACTGTCAGAGAGAATTTCATACATTTTTTATCGATTTTTTTTTCATCTACAATCTTATTCTAATTGTATTTATTTTTCCATATTTAAATTTAATATATTTAAGGATACAATATATAATATAAAAACTAAAATAAAAATAAAATGATTTTATTATATGCCTAGTAAGACTGACTGGCGGGCCACAGGGATTCGCGCGAGCCCAAGTCACAGCATTATTTTATTAATATTGAATGAATAATTTTATTAACAAATAAATAAAAGTTTATATGATATGATTTCGGTCTTCTCTTGTGGAAGACAATGGACTGAATCTCATATATGTTTCAGTGTACCTATAATATTGAGATATATTTTAATATATTGAAATACACGACCATATAATATAAACAATACTTTAACAATACTTCGCTTTGGATAAAGTAAAAATAGAATAATTAAAACAGAGAATTATATTACTATATATACAAATACAAAATACAAACAGATTTGTGCCTGATAACACGACAATATGGTTTACTGCCAGGGGCAAAGCAATGATTATACTGTTAATCACATATAAAGGGCATTACAGATATATATTGGTACACACCTATGCCCCCCCAGGCTTGTCTGTATGTCCGTCCCCCTAGAAATAATTAATCAAATAACTCAAAAACTTTTGACTGGACGACAAATTCCATTAAAAGCAAAATTGTAGAGAATTTAATTTTTGAAATTTTTATTAAAAAAAATTTGGAATTAACCACCCAAAATGAGGGGAAATTCAAAAATTAAAATTATAGCCCTTTGGACCAAACTCAATCAAATTTTGTATACATATTCTGTGGCCCCCAGAAGTCTAGAAATGCAAAAACTTATCACCCAAAATGGGGATAAGATCAAAAATGAAAATTCTAGCCCTTTCGACCAAATTCAACCAAATTTTGTATACATATTCTATGGGCCCCCAGAAGTCTAGAAATGCAAACACCAAAAATGGGGGGAGGGTCAAAAATGAAAATTCTAGATCCCTCGACCAAACTCAACCAAATTTTGTATACATATTCTGTGGACACTAAGAAGACTAGAAATGCAAAAACTAACCACCAAAAATGGGAGGAGGATCAAAAATGAAAATTATAGACCTTAGGACCAAACTCAATCAAATTTGTATACATATTCTGTGGGACCCCAGAAGGCTAGAAATGCAAAAAATTATCACCAAAAATGGGAAGAAAGTCAAAAATGAAAATTCTAGCCCTTTGAACCAAACTCAACCAAATTTCGTATACATATTGTGTGGGGCCCCAGAAGGCTAGAAATGCAAAAACTAATCACCCAAAATGGGAGGAGGATCAAAAATGAAAATTATAGACCTTAGGACCAAACTCAATCAAATTTTGTATACATATTCTGTGGGACCCCAGAAGGCTAGAAATGCAAAAAATTATCACCAAAAATGGGAAGAAAGTCAAAAATGAAAATTCTAGCCCTTTGAACCAAACTCAACCAAATTTTGTATACATATTGTGTGGGGCCTCAGAAGGCTAGAAATGCAAAAACTAATCACCCAAAATGGGAAGAAGATCAAAAATGAAAATTCTAGCCTTTGGACTCAAACTCACTGGAATTCAGGGATAAAATTTCAATGCTAGGCGTAACTCTAGGGTCTGACCTTTCATGGATTGACCATATCTCAACCACTGCTAAAGCTGCAGCGCGCAAGCTTGGTCTCCTATTTAGGTCTAGACGCTGTTATACTCCCAGTCAACTTCTTATACTGTATAAGGCTCAAATTCGTCCCTGTCTCGAATATGGCTCTCATCTGTGGAGGGGTGCATCCATGCATTCTCTTGCTACACTGGATGCAATTCAGAAGCGAGCAATTAAACTAATAGGAGACCCGGCTCTAACCAACTCACTCGACTCCCTGGCTCACCGAAGAACCGTTTCTGGCCTTTCTTTGTACTACAAATACTAGCACGGTGTCTGTTCAGTCGAGCTGAAATCAATTATCCCCCCTAATGCCCTCTTTACGAGAAACACGCGGTTTTCAAACGCTCAGCACCCCTTCGCTGTCAAATTGGATAAAAGTCGAACAAGCGCCCAACTCTTTTATCCCCATGACCTCCAGGGACTGGAACTCGCTCCCTGCCACCATCTTTCCCGCGACTTATAACCTTCAGCTTTTTAAGACCCGTATCCACAGATAACTTCGACCCCCGCCCAGCCCATAAAATTCTTTCTTATTCTTTTCACGATGGAGGGGCCAACCCAGGTCTTTAGGGGTTGCATCTTTTTGGTGTAACTCCTTCTCTCATCATTTTCATAATAAAAAAAAAAAACGATAAAAATTTGCAAAAAAACTCAACCAAATTTGTATATATATTCTGTGGGCCCCCAGAAGGCTAGATATGCAAAAACTAACCACCAAAAATGGGGGAAGGGAAGGTAAAAAATGAACATTCTAGATCTTTCGACGAAACTAATCCAAATTTTGCTTGGAGAGTTGTTGGAGGAGAATAAGGGGTCCAGGGGGAGTGATTCAGGTAGTCCAGGAGGATGGTTCCAGGGGGCGAAGCCTTGGATAGCAAGCGGCCCGTCGAAGGCGGGCGTCGCAGCTAGTACTAAGTATATAAAATTTTTGAATAATTTTATAAATTTTACTGAAAATAATTCACTCTCTCTTTCTCTAGATTTTTTCCTTTTAACAGATTAAACAGAACGTATTATACGTAAACCTCTCTAAACGGCGCGCCTCACCCTGGGCCACCCTTTGCCAATATTTGGTGCTGATAGATAGATAGATAGGGAGAGATAGTCAAATGCAGCGTTTGCCTTAATCATTTCATATGCATGAGTTTACTATCAAAGAACGAAAACTTCTCACTCTCAAGTATGATTTGCAATTTAAATGTTTCAAGAAGCAACCAAGCAAGCAAGCCACCCTAGCCACTCAGGCAGATCCTCGCCCTCATCACAACAGCCAAGCAATATCTATATTTCCAAACTTGTCTTTTTCATGTTGTTAAATATTTATTATCGTTGTTTCCGTCAAGTTAGTAATCAACGCAACTCTTTAAAAGAAGAAAGAAGAACCAAAATGTATATATAGATGTCACTATATAAGATTAGGAGAAGAGAAAGTTTTTCTTCTTCTACAAACTTTCTCTCGGTCTTTTTAAAGCAATTTTTAAAGCATCCATCTTTAGAGAAATTCCAACTTCTAATAGATTATATGAGAGAGTTGTTGTTTTTTTTTAATATTCTTAAGCTTCTTCAATAAATAAGCTTAATAATTAGCCAGGATTTCTTATAACACCTGTTTCGATAAGGCGATTCAATTTAAAGAACACATTTTAACTTTGCCATAGTACATATTTTTGAATTATAAAAAATTAACAAATTCAAAGGGTTTCTCGGTCTAGATTAAAAGATTATATAGGAATCATCAAAAAATTTTATTTTAAAATTAATATATTAATTAATTATTTTGATATAATGTATTCTTACACTACTTTCAAAATAAACGGTCCATACCTCAGTTTAACGTTATTATTGTGACAGTTCAAAAGGCTCCTTAGAATTTCAGAAAAATATTTTTTTTTTCAGATTTCAAAAAATTTATTTGCTTTTAATTAAAATATAAAATACTCGTATGACCTTAAAGTGAATGTTTTTACTTTAACATTCAGGGTATGGTCAAGTATTGTAATCGTGCATGAAAAAAATGTGTTTTTTTCCTTCTTTTTTTCGAAATATCTAAAAAATGTCTAAAACTATTTTGGTTAATAAAATTGAGCAAAAGCATGGCATTTCGCTCTACAAAAAAGCCATAATAAGTGAACATCGAAAAGATTATATTTTTCGAGATAATAATTGTTTTGTATGTTAGTCTGTTAGTCTGTGCGTTACCAAATTTTTGTGGACGAACTAGCTCAAAAACTAGTGTGAATATCAAAACTAAATTTCACACATAGTTTTTGGTGCATTGAGATTAAGAGCTGATTAGATATTGGTGCATATCGACCCAAAATTAAGGGGGTGGAGAAGGGGGTTAAAAATTAGAAATCTAGGCCATTTGAGCAAACTCAACCAAAT
Organism: Forficula auricularia; assembly: GCA_024734495.1. NCBI lineage: Eukaryota > Metazoa > Arthropoda > Insecta > Dermaptera > Forficulidae > Forficula > Forficula auricularia. The sequence continues at coordinate 25,987,208 of JALMQS010000099.1, forward strand.
TATGTATACAAAATCAGTGGCCCACCAGAAGTCTAAAAATGCAAAAACTAACCGCCAAAAATGAGGGGGGAGGGGGTCGAAAAATGAAAATCTAGGCTCTTGTACCAAACTCAATCAAATTTTGTATACGTAATCAGAGGGCCCACAGTAATCTAAAAATGCATAAACTAACTGCCCAAAATGTATGTCTGTGTGGGGGGGGGGGGGTCAAAAAATAAAAATATTGGCCCTTGTACCAAACTCAACCAAATTTTCTCTACATAATCAGTGGGACCCCGGAAGACTAAAAATGTAAAAACTAACCACCCAAAATGGGGTGGGGGGGCATAAATGAAAATATAGGTCTATGAACCAAATTCAACCAAATTTTGTATACATAATCACTGGGCTCCAGAAAACTAAAATTGCAAAATCTTACCCCCCAAATATGTAGGGATGAAATTCTAGGCTCTTGTACCAAACTCAACCAAATGTGGTATACATAATCAGTTGGCCCCCAGAAGTCTAAAAATGCAAAAACTAACCCCCTACATGATTATAAATAATTTTATTAAATATTAAATATAAGTGAGGGGCCAGGTTGTATGGTAAAGTCAAGTGGGTGGCCACCTCAGAACGTGTCAGTTGATTTAATTGTCAAAAATGAAAATTCTAACCCTTTCGACCAAACTCAACCAAATTTTGTATACATATTCTTTGGACCGCGAAAAGGCTAGAAATCAAAAAACTTACTACCCAAAATGAGGGAGGGTGAAAAATGAAAATTCTAGCCCTTTTGACCAAACTCAACCAAATTTTGTATACATATTCTGTGGACCCCCAGAAGGGTAGAAATGCAAAAACTAACCAAATTTTGTATACATAGTTTCGTCGAAAGGGCTAGAATTTTCATTGTTGACCCCTCCTTCTCATGTTGGTTGGTTATTTTTTACATTTCTGGGGGTCCACAGAATATGTATACAAAATTTGATTGATTTTGGTCGAAAGGGCTAGAATTTTTATTTTTGAACCCCACATTATTTAAAACACATAAAAAAATTGTTTTATGCTCTTTTCAAAAATATATTCAGTTTTTTTCTAGTTAAATTTTTTAATTTTTTAAACCTCTTCAAAATGTGGTAGATCTTTATGCCCCACCATGTACATAATCTTTAGTTAAAGATCGCAGTTATTTTATATGTCTTTATTGGATCGAATCTTTTTTCAAAAAGTGTTTCAAACTTACCAGATTCTTCCGAATATACACAATATATGTACTAAATAAACATAGGAAGCACATTTTCCTAAAATTCAATACTAGTCAGCAGAGCTTAATCAATTCTAGACTGGTACTGGAATTAATTGAATTCAGAAATGATAAATTGGACTCAAGTAATCTGATGATTCCAGTGCAAAGGCTAGATGAATTGTTGAGTTTCACTCTAATTACAAATTAAACTATTATTATATTATATATTATCAACACGAATTCTAATTATCTTATTAATAGAACGTGAGGTTGAGAAATCTATTCGTGAATATAAAGAGGGAACGAGAGAGAAAGCACGTCTCTCATATATTAAGTGGAAATTATAGTTAAATTTATCGGATGGCTGAGCTCTTTTGAATCAAAGCGTAACCGTAGTTAACAGATTCTATAAACTGGTTTTGAATTTCTATATCTATTGTCAATTAAATTGTCAAACTAGATATATTAAATTTTGACATGTCCGATAATTTTTATAAAAAAAAGTGTGTGTGTACTTATGTACACGCGTTAGAAGTTATACTTCTTTGGCGTCTGAAAAAAAATTTCAAAAAACAAAACTTCAGTAAAGATCGAAGAAAAATATTAAAATTAATCAAAAAGGTTTTATTTCAGTAAAAATAGCTATACAGTCAAAATAAACACTCATTAATTATCATGTGAACGAGTCAAATATATTTTTTAAATATTTAAAATATTCTAAGCTATATCCATAGGTTCTTCTGGTAATAATTGAATAGGCAGGTGAGTGACAAGAGGTTTGTGGTAGCTAAAATATGATATAAATGGTCTTGTTGAAACTTTAGATAAGTATCTTGTAAACACAGCTAATACTTACAGAATTAACCTCTAATATTTGAAAACACTCTCAAAGTTTTTACACAGTTTTTGTAACTGACAAATTTATGTAATAAATATATATATTATTCAAAAATATAATATATAATTATTAAGAATTGATTATTAATATAAATAATATATTTCACATCCACATCAACTGGCTTATTGAATTTGAAAATAACAACACGTTTTGTTAGATTCCTTGCAGTCGTTTAAAGGAATATATTATTTATTCTATTCTGTAGCCAACTTCATCATGTTAATTTTTGGGACATCTGCGCGCGCAGGTCACAAATTCACTCCCATCCAAACGCGCAAAAGAAGTATAACTTCAAAAAATAAATTCATCAAATAAAATAAGAATAACTCAAAAATCGAATAAAATGCACTAAAAGGTATAAAATAATCGTAAGTCGGTGCCAAACATATAGATTTTATGAATCGAAATCTACGGATCTTACTTAGTACGTTTGGCAAGTAAGCTCGCTTATATAGTTAATTTGGAACCGACTTCAAAAAGTGATTTCATGTAAAATTTCGTCATTTAGTTGTAACTAAATTAGATAATTATTTTATACCTTTTAGTGCATTTAATTTTATTTTTGAGTTCTTATTATTTTTTTGTTGCATTTAATTTTTTTGAAGTAGGTTTTATTTTTTTTTATAAAAATTATTTTTATTTTTCTCTTTTTAGTGATGTTATTAATAGTGAGTTAAAATAATATCAGGAGTCGGAGCCGGAGTCGAGTCTTTTTTTACCGACTCGCGCTTAAATTGGATACTAACCGAACAAACAGATTCGCTAATTCGTTTATCCCTATGACTCTAGAGACAGGAACTCTCTTCCTCTAACCGACTTTCCAGCTACATACCATATAACCTTCAGTCTTTCAAGACCCGCATCCACGGATAACTCCGACCCAATCCCTAAATCTCTTCTCAATTTCACAAGGGTCCACTGCGGATTACAGAGATTGTACCTTTTTGGTGCAAAATCTAACGTTTCACTTGAAAGTGAACCGTTGGTTAAATGAACTGAAGTTTCAGTTAAATAAAAAAGAGAAACTATATAGGTACAATCCAAAGGCTGTTTTGGGGATATAATGGCGTGAAAAATCATAAGATCATATCAATCTTTCCGTAAAATATTTTTATCTTCTTCTCGATCACCAATTTATTGATTTCTGATGTAGTTTCAAAGTATGCTTCATTTTCGTCTGATTGGATTTCCTAGCTCTTTTTCATTGAACGATGTTGTTTCTGTCATTTTTCTCTATCCTAGAGTCGTTCTTTTATTTTCAAAATTTCCTTCCCATCATGCTTGTCTGACCTGCGTACACTTTAAAATTTCTTTTATGGTAAAGTTATTCGAATATCGAATGATTAATGCTTTTCCCTTTAGTCGATGGGAATTTTATTTCAAATCAATCATTTGGCTGTCACTTACTTTCCCTGTCTGAAATGATCCTGTGTTCGGAAAATTGACTTGAGTTCGATGTTACCTGGTTAGGAACTCCCAATCAGGTTCTTGTGGAAAGTTCTTTGAGTTCAACCAAGAAACTTTTTGTGTACTTGTTAAGGAATCAGCATTAGTTTTGTAAGCAAGAGGTCAGATCTTACGTTTAGACAACGGGCAAACGTTGGGATTACGATATAATAATAAAACTTGAGCAAGATGCGAGAGTAGGTTTCACAAAAAAGAAATAAAACAAAATTGAGTTTTGAATTCGATATATTTCGGGATTGATCCCATCATCAGGAGTCAGAGAAATATATCGAATTCAAAACTCAATTTTGTTTTATTTCTTTTTTGTGAAACCTACCTCGCATCTTGCTCAAGTTTTATTATTATATTAAAATGTTTCACCTAGAACCAACACCTAACTCCTTAAAAGTTATTTCTGGGATTACGAGTTAAAACCCGGTGGTTTTCATTGTATGTAGTATATTTTTTACATTCCTGGATCGACGAAATTAGTCAAAAAATTAATTTAAATAAAATGTATAGATATTATTAAATTTTTATCAAAAAATAAAAATAAATATTTTAATATTTTGAGTGAATATTGCAGTCCAAAATATATCTTTTTATTCATAAACCGACGTTTCGGAGGCCTATTCCCTTCTTCAAGGTTCTGTAATCAATTAAAATGGGATTTGCCCATCATTACAATTAAGATCATCAAATTTTTTTAAATATAATTAATATATATTAATACATATATACATTTAAAAAAATGTATAAAAAAATGTATATACTTATGTATTATTTATATTTAAAAAACAAAAATTCTGATAATCCTAATTGTAATGATGGCCAAATCCCATTTTAATTGATTACAGACCCTAAAGAATGAGGTAATAACCCTCCGAAACGTCGGCTTATGAATATGTAGTCTAAATTATCTTATTTTTTTGGACTTCCTCATCAATATCCACTCAATTCCCTTATCAGTCCGTCTCCAAAAATTACTTCAATCTTTTTAAAATTTTATTCAAAGAATAGAATTTCATATTATATTAGACATTAGATATTTATATTTATTTTTTCATTTTAGGTTTCAAGGGTCAAGCCAAACTACCCGAAAAGTAGGCTTAGCCCTCAGGTTGACTCCTCGGGGGTCGAAACCTAGCATAACAAAACAAATATCCCAAAATCTAAAGGAATTTGAATAAAATTTTAAAATCTTTAATTGTGGGAGTCGGATTGGCATGAATTTGTTTAAAATTTAGAATAATTTTATTCATTTAATTTCATCTAAGTTTTAAAAATTCTCACTAAGTTAAATAAAAATAAAATTATGGAAAATGTGAGAAGTTTTTCAAGATACGATGGCTCTATTGGAAACAGAAGAGAAATCTCAGAAGAGGGCAGCACCTTATGGCAGCGCCTGAATTTAGACAACCAATGGAACCAGTAACATGAAAATGGCATTATTTTTAACCGACTTCAAAAAAGGAGGAGGTTCTCTATTCGACTGATTTTTTTTTTTTTTTTGCCTATGTTACCTCATATCTCCGCCAATTGTCAACCGATTTTGAAAATTTTTTTTGCATTGGGTCCAGTCTAGCTTCCGATTGGTCCCATTTTTTTTCGTTTTTTTTCATGGGTATTAGACCTTTTTTATTAGGTTTGTTTAGACCTAACCTCTTTGTTTATGAACCGATTTCGATGGTTCTTTTTTTATCCGAAAGGGGGTGTCTTAGGGATGGTGTCATATTAATTTGGTCAAGTTCTGATGATATGATCACTATTAATAACATCACTAAAAAGAGAAAAATAAAAATAATGTTTAAGAAAAAATAAAAACCGACTTCAAATAATTAAATGCACTAAAAGGTATAAAATAATTATTACCTTATTTAGTTACAACTAAACGACGAAATATTAACATGAAATTACTTTTTGAAGTTGGTGCCAAACATATACCTTTTATGAATCGCACTCGACGGATCTTACTTAGTACGTTTGGCGGGTACGCTCGCTTATAGGTATAGTTTGTTTGGTACCGACTTCAAAAAGTAATTTCATGTTAATATTTCGTCGTTTAGTTGTAACTAAATAAGGTAATAATTATTTTATACCTTTTAGTGCATTTAATTTTTTGAAGTCGGTTTTTATTTTTTCTTAAAAATTATTTTTATTATACTTTTTTCTTTTATTTATTTATGGCCTCGGATACTATAATCCATTTAGATAGTGAGTACGTATCGTTGTATAATCATTTTATAATGTTTTGTTAAGGGAGAATGGTGTAGGTTCTTGGTGAAACATATTAAATAAAGTAAAGACAATTATTTTGGAATTTTTTTGAAAAATTTTTTGGTACTTTTTTAAAAAAATTTTAAATATAAAATACTAGGTAGGTTACATATAAATAAAAGATCAGATGCTTGTTTAGCACGACTCTAAACAAGCATCTGATCTTTTATTTATGTGGAACCTACCAAGTATTTTACATTTAAAAAATTTTTAAGTTCCAAAAACATTTTCTTTACTTTATTTTATCATGTGTTAGTTATGTCATTGCCTGCTCTAGATATTTTCACGCCTGAAGCCGACTTGTCATCCGGCGGCTCCTTTTGTCGGATTTAATAACAATAGTCCCGCCTCCACAAAAAAGAAGATCTAAATAATTCTTAATTAATTTTAATTTGGTAAAAAACTTCTTTCTCCATTTGCCACAGTAGTAATTCTCAAACTTAAAGTCAAATTCCCAAAAATTTGCTCTAGATTATTTTTGTTAATTTGACTAAGCATTTCTTCTGTACAGTCTGAATCAGATAACAAGTGGGTAGTCAACATCTAAACTATAGTCTCAAACAAATCAATTATAGTGTTTAGATAGGAATGAAAATCAATTTTTCAATATCCACGTGTTTCTGACCTCATGAGAAATAATATTTCTAATTAAAAGGAACCTTCGAAACTATTGTCTCAAACAAATAAATTATATATGTCTATGTTTATTTGCATCAAGCAGAGGACAACCTATTTGTTTCTCTTTTGAAAGAATAAATTATAATACCATAAGGGTTCAGTGGCCGAGAGGATAAGAGCTAAGGTTCTTATAAAGGCGTCGCAGCGCAGATGCGAAGATCCCGGGTTTGAATCCCGGCTGATCCTTTTGTCTATAGTATAAAAATATTTTCTTAATTCCCTAATTTAATTTAATTAATAATTGTCTTTAGACGAGGCCTCGTTGTGATTGCGCCCCGGGGAAAAGAGAAAAAATTATTTTTGACTCTTGGGTTTGTGATCGATTGGGAGGCGTTTGAGAATAATACCATATATTTACATGTTGATATTTGGTATAATGGGGTATTCCACGCCAAATCGGACGGTTGGAAATTTTTTAATTTTTGATTTCCTTCATTTTTTTGACATTTTTTAGTACCCGTCAAAAAACTCTTCCTGTTAAATTTTAAAATTTTTTTGATCTCCAGTTTAAAAGAAATCAAATTTGAGTTTTTCGCTGATATCTTCTTCAAAAATGGTCCAAATTAAAAGAAAAATCCGAAATTGTTTTTTTACATACTTTTTAGAAAAAAATACAAAAAATTATTTAAAGTGTTTTTATATGGGATTTTTGAGTTTGAAAATTGTAATCTTGTTTTTGAAACTCTAATGTATTCTTTGATTTTTTTGATACTTTTTTATTTTAAACTTCTATTTATATCTACAAATTTTAAGACCGGGTTGATAGTGGACCTATGATAATCACTATTTTTTTCGATTTTTGATTTTAATTTTCTTTTCAACAAACTAAAGTACTAATTACTTATTTTAAATACCTGTTAACGATAAAAATCAATTCAAAATAACTAAAAAAAAAGAGAACTCAATACCAAAAAGTGGTTAAAATAATGGTTAATTTTTTCGAAATTTTCAAAAATAAAAAAAAATAATAAATATCATAGGACCACTATCATTCCGATTTTAAAATTTGAAGAATGAATAGAAGTTTAAAAGAAAAAATTATCAAAAAATCGAAGAGTACATACAGTTTCAAAAACAAGATTAAAATTTTCAAACTTAAAATTACATATAAAAACACTTTAAATAATTAATTGTATTTTTATCTAAAAAATATGTAAAAAAAAATTGAATTTTGACCATTTTTGAAGAAGTTATGAGCAAAAAAAACGAAATTCGATATTTTTTAAACCGGGGATCAAAATTTTTTTTAAATTTACCGAGTTTTTTGATGGGTGCTAAAAAATGAAGGAAATCAAAAATTAAATTTTTTCAACCCGTCCGATTTGGCGTGGAATGTCCCATATACGTATAAGAATGTGTTTATTTGTACCAAACAGAATACTTCCCCAGTGATTTCTTCTCTTATGAGTCAACAACTCTACTACTCTCGGCAAAACAAACTTTTTTTTTAATTTGAATTAATTACGTCATACAGCCAAACGAGCCTACTGAGTTTGATTGAAAACATTGTTTTTAAAATAAACTTTATATTCGATTGTAAAGTTCATCATACATAAATGTATGTTGTAAATTACGTGATTCCAAAGAGAGAAAATGTGAAGAGTTATGAAAGGGTTGGTGAAGAATGAAGTAGAAGCCTTGATGCCTTAACATAATACAAATTCCTCTTCTTCAATAGAAGTTTTCCATAACCAAGTCTAATTATATTTGGGTTTAGAATAAACTCCCGAATTCACTAAAGCCCAATATACATATATATGTAAGATTTCTAATTCATTTAAAGAGTACAAGGGGTGGCAGAGAAATGATGAATGAATTATTCTCTTGAGTTGGGTTTGCTCTTTACCATCCCGAAGAAATACAAATTCACTTGTAGAGTAATTAATTAGAAACCGGATTGAATGGCGTTTTACACTGTTTGCTTAGATGGAGATATATAAATAGCTAAGAGATAGAGCAAAATCTAAACATAACGCATCGTTTATGAATATAAATCTATTCAAATGGACAGCCTGGATCTATTTGTTAATACTTTAATAATTGAACAGCGAAGTTTTGTTAGCTCAAACAACAAGAACACAGTCCACTCCGAATGTCTGTCCGCTTCCTTCTCTTTTGTTTAAACAAGATATTGTTCATTGGGAAGATAAAGGCATCACATTGCATTGTATTATTATTCTGTACATTTGGCGGCCGAATTTCACCAGGTGCGGCCGCTGTATTAAATTTACTTGAAAACTTTCATTTTTGTTCTTGTTGGTATTTTGGAATGTCTGAAATGAGATGAAAATATGATTTTCAAAAATAATTATTTTTATATTTTATATAGTTAGAACTTTGAGTGTTAACCCTGGAGTGGTCGCGTGGCGTCTCAGAGACGCCAGGGGCATTTCTTTTAGTCACTATTTTTAAAAAAATTGACTTGCTGACTTGTGATTTTATCTATCTCTATATAAACTAAATAAAATTACTTAGAAATCATCAAATTTCAGAGCTAAATGGAAAAGGTTATTTGTAAATTTGCATCACTGGAGTCTAACAGACGCCACGCGACCTTATACGTAACTAAAAGTAAATATTATAAATATTTATTTGATTTAGTATTTTTTATTTTTTATTGGCAACAGCTGTATGGAGGAGTGTCCGCCGGACAGCTATTTGAGATTGAATAAATAAAATTTTGTACTTCTATAACTATCAAATAACAAATCTGACACCCTCTTGAAAAATACCAATTTAAGTTTTCAATCGGTGGTCTGGTTAGGCTAGATGGTAGCGTGTCAGCCTGCTAACCAAGTGGACCCGGGTTCGAACCCGACTCGAAGCATCCAGCTAAAATCTGACCCCGGGGGTAGAGACACATTTTAAAAATATATAAATAGTATCGTAAATTGGCTTATGGCTAGAAAGTCCGAAAAGCCAAAAAAAAGTTTTCAATCAAAAGGATAAATATTGAAACTCCCCTTGGGTAATGTGGTAACCAGGTCCCAAAAATGGAACAATAAATTCGGTCATGTCTGAACTTGTCTCAACGGCTCAACTTGAAATTCAAAAAAGCCCTCGTTTTGGAAATATATCCGCCAATTTTTATTTTATAAAATTCACTTTATTATATCAAAACAAATACCGTATTTGGTCTCTCTAAATACTCTTGAATTAGAATCGATAAAAATATCTTCAGAATATTTAATAGTTCAATTTTTTATGAAAATTAAAAATTCCCACCACAGGGAGGACTCTTTATATATTCAGTTTTTTTGATGGTGCCAAAGTTAAATTTTTTCGCTTTATATCAAAACAAAAACCGCATTAATTTGGTCTCTCTAAATACTTTTGCATTATCATGAATAAGAAATATCTTGGGAATTAATTATTGTTTTTTTTCTATTTAAATCAAAAATTGAGACCACAGGTTGGGACCCTTTGTATTCATTTCAGATTTTTTGGGTGTCAAAGTTAAGTTTTTTGCATTATATCAAAACAAATAGCGTATTTGGTCTCTCTAAATAATTTTGTATTAGAATCGTTAAATATATCTTGAGAGATAATAGTATATTTTTCTTTGAAAATCAAGGATTGAGACCACTCCCCCACCCTTTGCATATATTTCAGATTTTTTCGAAAGTGTCAATATAAAACAACTAATAAAGCAATAATATTTTTATTGGATTTTGAGCTATTTGGTATTTTTGGTTTATTTAACTCGAATTTATGAACTATCATAAAAACACACTGTCATTTTGATAAAATAATTTCTCTTCACTTTTTATAGGCCTGTTGGAATCATGATTTCGCATATTTTCTTTTTAACCGATTTCAAAAAAGGAGGAGGTTCTCAATTCGACTGAAATTTAATCTATGTTATCTCATATCTTCGCCAATTGTGAACCAATTTTGATGGGGTTTTTTCATTGGGTTCAGTCTAGTTTCAGATTGGTCCCGTTTTTTTTCATTGGAATTGGACCTTTTTTGATATGTTTGTTCAGGCATAACTTCTTTGTTTATGAACCGATTTTAATGAGTCTTTTTTATTGGAAAGAGTGTACCTTAGGAGTGGTGCCATATTAATTTAGTCAAGTTCTGAAGATATGATAAATGACGAAATAACGTAAATCTCCAATTCTTATGACCAAATAATCGAAATTATAAAAAATAAAATCTTTTATAAAAAAAAATCTTGAAACATTCATTTTAAACCCGCAAACGTTTCGAGAGAATCTATATTTATGAATTGAATTTTATTATCATTTTCAGATTCATTCGCCCGAAGCTTTCTCTTAGGAGATGCATGCAAGGTATTATATTAAGTCACTATTAATAACATCAGTAAAAGAGAAAAATAAAAATAATTTTTTAAAAAAATAAAACCGACTTCAAAAAAATTAAATGCAACAAATAAAATAATAATAACTTAAAAATCAAATAACATACACTAAAAGGTATAAGATAATTATCTTATTTAGATACAACTAAACGACGAAATATTAACATAAAATTACTTTTTGAAGTCGGTGCTAAACATATACATTTTATGAATCGCACTCGACGGATCTTACTTAGTACGTTTGGCGGGTACGCTCGCTTATATAGTTTGATTGGCACCGACTTCAAAAAGTAATTTCATGTTAATATTTCGTCGTTAAGTTGTAACTAAATAAGATAATTATTTTATACCTTTTAGTGTATTTTATTTTATTTTAAAGTTATTATTATTTTATTTGTTGCATTTAATTTTTTTGAAGTCGTTTTTTTTTTTTTTTTTATAAAAATTATTTTTATTTTTCTCTTTTTACTGATGTTATTAATAGTGATAATACCTTGCATGCATCTCGTAAGAGAAAGCGTCTGGCGAATGAATCAGAAAATGATAATAAAATTAAATTCATAATAGATATAATATAGAAATTCTCTCAAAACTAAATAAGATAATTATTTTATACCCTTTAGTGTATTTTATTTTATTTTTAAGTTATTATTATTTTATTTGTTGCATTTAATTTTTTTGAAGTCGGTTTTATTTTTTTTTTATATTTTTTTTTTTTTTTATTAATCCAATTCTAGGCGTTTAAGAGATATTTAAATGTCTATTATTTATATTCAAAGTACTACCTACTACTAAGAATTAAAAAATTAAAAATTTTAAAACTCCTGCTCTAAGGCCATTTACTATACTAAAGTACAAAGTCTTTCTTTTATTGGACCAAGTTTTTCCAAAAACCAAGCTCTAATATGGCTTTCTGTAATTTAATGTTATAATAAATGTTTGAGTATTAGCTAAAGTATGTAATTTTAAATATATTCCATAGCGACTGCAGAAAAAATATATTTTAACTAACATTTCTGTTTAATCCTCTTGTTAAATCCCCAAGAAAATCTTTCTTTTCATGAGGTCATACGTTGTTTTTTATCGGTTTGTTAATATCCATTTCCAGATTCTGTCTCTGGCTGCTCATCCTCAATCCGCTATTATGGTTATTAGATTTTTTATTACGTTCGTTCAATTTATCTCTAAATAAATAGCCACTATTAAGTGCATTTTCTGGGGATTCACTTATTAGAGCAATTCACTCTGTACTAGTTTTATGAGGAAAACTTAATTGTTTTGCGAATTGTTATCCTTTTTTACTTTCTTTTATATCTTCTAGCAGATTTAAATCCTTTTAATCAACCAATAAACTATTTTAGATGTTACTACTAGTTATGTAAATCAGACAGGGCATTAATAAACAAAACAAATTGAAAGATTTATCGTATTAGGGGTCATCCATAAATTACTTCACACGAATTTCAAGATTTTTAGACCACTCTCACCTGTGTCACATTCTGTTACATTTTAATTGAGTCCCCCCTGTATTGTGACGTCACATTATCACTTTTATACCCTATCTATCTATCTATATATATATAAAATGAAAAAAGAATGTATATATGTTTGTATGATCCAAACGATCTGATTGGCTAGTGCATCTATATATATATATATATATATATATATATATATATATATATAATGAAAAGTATGTATATATGTTTGTATGATCCAAACGATCTGATTGGCCAGTGCATACCCAATGGCAAAGCGTTAAATTATTAGAACGATTATCTGATCATTGGTCAGATAGCGATCGTGCTTAACCAATGCGTTAAATAAATATTAAAAAAATACTTTTGGCCGTCTCGAGACGCTGCCCGTCAGGGCACCACGTCCGGAGGGCTTAGGTGCAGAAGGCGTGCCAAAGGCACGCCTGGGGCAGCTAGTAATTTAATCATTGCAGAAATTTTTGTCTAGATTTATTTTACGACATTTTCAGGTTGTAATAATAACCTGAAATCTAAAAAATAAATTTGGAAATTTTTAAATAAATTTAATTTGACTTTGGTGACATCACAAATTTTACGATCCCCGAGCCCCGCTGTCATATTTTGTCACAAATCTGAGATGACCCTTCCCCCTTTACTGTGTGATGTACGGCCCCTTATCGAACAAAAATGATCTAACTTGATTTATAATAATTAATCCTGTAGCTACCCTAATACTGATTTAGGCCAGTATTTCTCAATCATTTTGATTTACGCTCTCCCCTCCCCTTTTTATATAGATTTCGAGCCTCCGTCCCCCCTTCTAAAAACTTTTTACCTTTAATAAAATACCTTGAAAAGTGTTGGGGGCTTTCTAGACAAAACAGAATCACAAATTGAACTACCACAGATAAATTAATTTAGCTATTAGGAATTAAGGGAATGGAGAAACAGCCATCATGGTATACCGCTTAGTTTGTTTATATCTACCTCAGCTTTGGTTTAGTATAATATCTTGTCATTTCTAAGGGAAATAATATCTACTCTACCTTCCCTAAAGAATAAATTTAAAAATGTAAATACTATGATAAATTTCAAAAAATGAAGGGTACTTTTTTGGACAGCATCCCTTGGTTGAAAAGTCACCAACCACCACTGGTACCTATATATTAAATTTTAAGACATTTTGAACCATATAGTGGTAACCATTGCTGAAGACATGGAGAAATCTACTGAAAATCAAAAATAGCGATCGATTCTCATCTGATAATTGAGGAATAACGGTTCTACATTGTATTTTTGAAGTTTTCAACAATAGTTGTAACCATTGTTGAAAATTTTGTTAAGAGAGAATGGTATAGGTTTTTGGTAAAACATATTTTAATAAAGTAAAGAAAATTTTAAAAATATAAAATTCTAGGTAGGTTTCACAGAAATAAAAGAAAAGATGCTTCTTATATTAAATTGAAAGTTTTTGTGCCGAGAGTAGCAGAATTTTTATATATTGAAGGAGACAATAAAAGAGTGTGTCTTCTGCTGGAATTATAAATTTTATTTATTTATAACGAGACTATAGTTTCGAGGGCTCTGCCTCTTCATCAGTCTATTACAATTGATTCACAGGAATTAATTTATGAATGTGAATTAATTGTAATAGACTGATGAAGAGAGCAAAGCCCTCAGAAACTATAGTCTCGTTATAAATAAATAAAATGTATAATTCCAGCAGAAGACACTCTTTTATTGTCTCCTTAAAAAGATGATCTTTCTTTCTCTTTGAACTCCTGAAGATGGGCTCGTACTCCAAAATATATATAGAATAAGCATCTTGTCTTTTATTTTTGTAAAACCTACCTAGAATTTTATATTTTTTTTTCATTGCTGAAAACATAGAGGAATTATAAATTATTTTATTAAATATTAAAAATAAAAGAGAGGACCACGTAAATTTATTCTCTGTCTCTTCAATGAAGAATTTTGACCTCAAAATGTGAGTCCCATTGGCCCCTGTCGGATGTTTTTAATATATATTGTAGTATTAAACTCCTGTAGGATAGGCAGCCCAGCGAGAAACAATGAAGCAAGGGATTTTGCTCCCGTGGGGAGCATGTATTCTGGTGCCCAGTCATCTTATTTATTAATTAGGCTAAGTGCTAATTGATGTTTAATTTCGAACACCTGGTTAATAGAGAGTTACATTTCAAGCATAGAATGTAGTAAAAAAAAAAGAACGAATGATTCTAAACCACAATTGGTAATTGAACAGAAGTAGGAAGTTTGAAATCCGCCATATGTTATTGGTTTATTACAGCAGTATAAACATTTGAATTAATACACATTATGGATGTAAATGATAATAATAAATTTTAATAAATAAAATAACAAATTATTATTTAATTGTAATAATTCCATCACAAATTTGCAAAATCAAATAAATATAGTAACTATGAATCACTTATATCGTGAAATCTCTTCATCAAATTGAATACTATTAATTAAAGACGATATCAACAATGCAGAGAGAAACGCTATGATCTTACTAAAATTTTATTTATTGATTTTGAATTAAGCAAATCACTGAATTCATTTTTCCCACGGATCTGGCAGACTTGTCTTGTTTTTTGTTTTTGTTTCTGTCATTTCCACTGGGAGCCCTATCAATTGAAAAACCAAAACTCTAAACATTACAAATGAAATCTCAAGAGTAACTTTGTTTTATTTCTTTTCGGAAAACTTTGAAAGTATGAGACACGCAATGTTATATAGAAAGGCCATATAGTCTTCCGCTACACTGTCCAGCCAAGAGGGACAAAAGAGAAGAGAATAAAATAAAAAAACTTTCCAAATATATATATAGGTATATATTAATAGTAAGGATGCAAGAACTTGTATCATCCGACAATTTCCTTAATAAACGAATATAATAAGAAAAGTAATAATTTATCACTTTGAGTTCGAATCCCGTGGACGCCAATGACTTTCAAAAATTCATGTTTATATAAAAGTAAATATTTAAGGGGGTTCGGGACTGTTTATCATTTTTATGAGAAAATTCTCAAATTTTTACCATCGAATCAGTGATGTATTAAATATTTATTCCCGAAATTTGAAGTTTATCGTCTGTCCCATTACCGAGAAATAAATTATTGAAAATTGTCCTCTTAACATGGAAGCGATGGGTGATCCGCGATTGGAATTAGGTGTACACCTCTTTGGAAGTATTTTGAAAGTACTTGGACATATTTGGAAGTACTTGGAAATATTTGGAAGTACTTGGAAATATTTGGAAGTACTTGGAAATATTTGGAAATACTTGGAAATATTTGGAATTACTTGGAAATATTTGGAATTACTTGGAAATATTTGGAAGTACAAGTGGAAGTAGTTGTACAGCATATTAGGCCGCGGTTCACCCTTCGCATGGAAGTAAATGGACCGACCTTTTAAAAGGTCTATAACTTCTATACAAATTATACCATTTTCAACAAATTTATACAATTCAATAATTCATCTTTTATCAATCGAATGAAACATTTTTGAATATATTTGACAGTTAATTAGCTATTCATAAATTTAAAAATAAAAAGTTATTCACAGCCAACCGAATATTACAAAACCACTACTGTAGAATTCCAACTATATTTCTTGAAATCGTTTTTGTGTTAAATAAATGTTTTTATAATGAGAAAAAATTTAACTCAATATTATTTTTATTAATATTATCAAAACAAAGATTTGTATTCGAAATTAACCTTATTATACACAATTTTCTTTTAATAAAAAATTTAATAAGCAGAAGTTGTCACTCTGCAGAAATACAAAATATTTTTTCGTAGATCAACCAGATAGAGCTGTCCCGAACTTATGCAAAATAGTTAGAAATAATTAAGTTAGAGTTAACTTTCCTGAAAAACTAATTTTTTAATATACCTGAGTTGGTTTTTTATTCTAATATTTTTGAGCTTTTACTCGATTTGACTACGAAGAATGGAATTTCCTCAAAATATGATTTGTGAAATATTTTCCTCCATGAACCTAACATCAAAACGCCATTCTTTTGTTCATGGCGACTTCTATGCTAACTAAGTTTTTTCATGACCGAATCAGAGACACGAAATAAGAAATGATATATGATGAAATTTATTAGCAACCAATTCTAGTTCATTCCAGTCTGCACTGTATCTTTTTTCACGCTTAGTTGAACCTGTTTTAATTTATTTATCCTCTTTTACATTTTTTTTCTACCTCTGTCTTTCTCTCTACTATGACTACACGATTCCATTAGGTTGGAGCAGTGAGGCGCGACATTTTTTCATGTATTTTGCGTGGTTAACCATCCAGAGGACAAAACAGAACCCCTACCTAGACTCCCAACGATATATCTAGATTTGTTCGGGTGTTTTTTATTATTACAGTGTTTTTGCTTCTTTATTTAAATCAAATATTTATAAAGATAAAAAAAAATTGTTGATTAAAAATCAGGATTTATATTATTTATACGAAATTAGATCATAAGAGAGAAGTATTGATCTTTTGAAATGACTTCAGAAGCATTTGAAAGCGACTTAAGAATCCTGCCGTTGTGCATTCTAATAAAAATTTCTCATCCAACATGTCTAATTATTTTAGCCGAAAATCCTCTTTTTACATACAACTCAACCATAGTGAAGCATCGGTTTGGAATTATCTATATTAATAAAATAGACTGTTCCGTACGTCAAGCTTGAATCATTTGCCAATAGATGGCAGTAGTACCGCTTGAATCTTTTGGCTAAGAAGATTGGCATATTTTTTTCTTTAAAGCCCGGTACAAGACGCTCCCTACCAGAAGGCCCGGTGGTCAGCTAGTAATTAAATAAAAATTTAATTAATAAATTGTACCTTTCTGCCCACCTTTTACCTTTCTATTTCCAATCAACGAAAAAGTTGCCAAATCATAAAAATTTGCTGAAGGTCTATTGAGAGTTTTTACTTTTTCCTCCAATTTAATTTTTTTCAACCTATATTTTTAATTGTTTACTTAAATTTGCAAAACGATGCATAAAAGTTAAAGTATTGCATTAACTTTCGGGAGGTTCAATTTTTGAAATCTCGCAAAACTATGAAATTACTATAGACAATGAAGAAAAATATTTTTTTATTATAGACAAAATGATCATCCAGGGTTGATGGGATCGATTGGGAAGGCGTTTATATATAGTATAAAAATTAATTTCACTCACACAGTTCCAAGCGAAAGTATTCGATGTTCTCAAGATATAGAAACTGAGTTTAGAAAAATCATACAGGTTTAGTGGGCGTTAGGGTCAAAAGTCACCCTTTGAATTTGAAACATAAGCTAGGAATTAACATGGTAATCTTTTGGTTGACTTGCCCCCTATATTATATCTCCATAAATACATACTGCTCATGCATTTATCTATTTTAAATCAACTTTACTTAAGGGGGTTCGGGACTGTTTATCATTTTTATAAGAAAATTTTCAAATTTTTACCATTCAATCATTGATGTATTAAATATTTATTCCCGAAATTTGAAGTTGATCGTCTGTCCCATTACCGAGAGATAAATTATTGAAAATTGTCCTTTTAACATGGAAGTAAATGGACCGGGCTTTTAAAAGGGGTATAACTTCTATTCAAATTATACCATTTTCAACAAATTTATATATATCAATAAGTCAACTTTTATGAATCGAATGATACATTTTTCAATAGATTTGACACTCTAGTTAATTAGTTATTCATAAATGTAAAAATAAAAAGTTATTTGTAGCTAACAGAATATAACAAACGCACTAGTGTAGAATTCCAACTCTATTTCTTCAAATTGTTTTTGTGTTAAATAAATTTTTTTATAATGAGAAAAAATTTATTTTTAGAGTTCGTGGCTGTAATGAAACTATACTAGATGAAGGAGGAGGTATCAGCAACATATGTGTACCGCATTTTGTGTATAACTCCTAATTGACTGAAGATGGCCAAATAAAATTCAGGCCGAAACGTTGAAAAGTGATTCCATCTTTGGCTGATACCTCCTCCTTCATCTAGTACAGAGAAAAAATTTATCTCAATATTCTTTTTATGGTATTATTATTATCAAAACAAAGATTTGTATTCTAAATTAACCTCATTATTAACAATTTTTTTAATTAAAAAATTTAGTAGGCAGAGGTTGTCACTCTGCAGAAATACAAAAGATTTTTTCGAAGATTAACCAGATAGATAAGCTGTCCCGAACTCCCTTAAATTCCAGTCTTTGGTGTTTTGTTTCTAATCCACATTAATAATTTTAGATCTTTTAATATTTTTAAAATTTTCTTCTATAATTTCAATTTTATTAGATATATTCCGTTTCTTGATTAATAATTCTGTGCATAGATATTCGCCGACCTTTCTTCCCCTTTTTTCCATTAGTATTCCACTGCCTTGTCAGTTTTCTTCTCCGAGCTGTCCTTTTGACCTTTCAACTTCATTCATTCATTCTCCTTAATAAAAACGACCCGTTAGCTTTTCGCTCTTCTCTAGACATTGCGTTGCTTTAGTCATCATCTTTGATTCATCAACTGGCTATTTACTTAAGTGATTTTCACCGGCAGATGGGGCGACAAAACTTTAACAAAATTTAAACAACTCAAAAAAGATTCGTTAAATAAATAAATAAATAAAAAATAAAAACAACATTCTTTGTCGCATATTAAACAAAAAATTCTATAAAATTTTCACTTACTCAAATGAGACTTTTTCTCCATTTTTTCATTAAAATGAACATCAGGAAGTTGGAGTTTCTCCATAAATAATCTCAACTTTGTAAATCTCCTATAAACATGTATCAATTATCAGTAACTTTTGCTTGATTCAAATGAACATAAACCTATATATAAGTGGTCACAAGTATAGTCTCTGTCAAATACATTTTATATATATATGTATATATTGAAAATATATTATTGATTGTTTTTTTTTTTTAAATAAATAAATACAAATATTTTATAAAAAAAAACAATCTTCAAACGCTTATTAAAACTCCATACGTTTCGGAAGAATTTCTCCCTTTGTCAATTGAATTAAATTGATTTTAAAAAAAGTTGTTTTGTGTAATTAAGGAGGTTCTTTCGCGACAATCCACACAAAAAGTTTTAGCTTCGTAACCACTCTATAAATATGAACGGAACAAAAATTTTAGGTTATGTTTTTTTAACGTGACTGTCCACTCACACTACGAAATCTCACACATACTTGCCGATCGTTTCCAAACCATTGTGCTTATATCCCCTCCACTAAAAATAATCGCCCAAATATGTGTTGTTATTTTGTTTTTTATCAAAGCTACATGGTAAATAATTTCAATTTTTTTTTAAGTTACTCCGAATATATTATTCTATTAAATATTAGTTTTTCATCAAGATGGTGAAAGTCCTTCAATGAAAAAAATAATAATGATCATTTTCCCACCCTTTCCCTTTCTACCCTATGTTAAAAATGCCCTTTTTAATTGTAATTATTTCATGTTTGGTGTGGTAAATCCCAGATGAAAGGATAGCTAGAATGCTACTGTAGACATAGCAACTATTTTTAACCTACTTCAAAAAAAGGGTGAGGTAATCAATTCAACGGAATCTTTTTTTGTGTGTTTGTTCGTCAATTTCTCTTTACCATGTGGACCAATTTCGATTATTTTCTTTGCATTGGGTTCAGTATAGCTCCCGATTGGTCCTGTATAAATTCCTTTGGTTCTGGACCTTTTTAACCGACTTCAAAAAAGGAGGAGGTTCTCAATTCGACTGAATTTTTTTTGTATCTATGTTACTCGATTTCTTCGTCAATTGTGAACCGATTTTGATGATTTTTTTTGCATTATGTTCAGTATAGTTTCCTATTTGTAAAAAACTAAATTTAATTCGTATTTGACTTTTTTGTTTTTTGTTATGTATGTTCACCCATAGCTTCTTTGTTTATGAACCTGTTTATTTCTTTGTTGATATAATTTTGAAGTCGGTTTTATTTTTTTTATAAAAATTATCAATTATTGTTATGTATGTTCACTTTTCACGCATAACTTCTTTGTTTATGGACCGATTTCAATGATTCTTCTTTTATTGGAAAGGCGGTACCCTAGGAGTAGTCCCATATTAAATTTTAGTTCATTTTATTATATTTTTTGAGTTCTTATTATTTTATTTGTTTCAATTAATTTTTTTGAAGTCGGTTTTTCTTTCTAAAAATTATTTTTATTCAAATTTCCTTTGATAATGGGAGAAACTTTTGGATTTTTATTAAACGTTAAATTATTTCAATATAAATAATTGTTCTTGTTAATTGAAAACTATATTTAAACTTGGTTATCTCTCTTTATTAAATATATTTTTTTTAATTATTCAATTCTATTAAATTTGAATGGTAAACCTCTTGAGATCCTGATACAATTAAATAATTATTTCGCTTTTTGGGTTGAAGGGAATAATAATAATTTAATAATAGAGTTCCATTACCTATCCACTCTTCTAGCTTCTCTTCTTATCAACATATTATCTTATTTAATTAAAACATCCATTTAATTCGACTTGAATAGAAATAGAGAATTAATTTAATTTTAGAGGAGACTTGGAGAATTTATGCATTAGCATCATTAAATTTATTATGATTAGTTGATTGTAGTAATAGACAAAGAACGGAGTAATTAGTTAAGAATTTCATCAAAACAAATATTAAGTTTTAAAGTTCCAGCCAAAAGTATTTCAAAGAAAAGTTTCGACTGCAACCATTACGTAAAACTTTTTCAGTGGGATATTTTTATCAGTATGTACAATCAGGGATGATTTTCGATTTTTTATTTTTATTTTTTTTAACAAACTAGAATACTAATTATTTATTTTAAACACCTGTTAACGATAAAAATCGATTCAAAATAGCTAAAAAAAGAGAACTCAATACTAAAAAGTGGTTTTAATAATGCTTAATAGAGAATAAGATTTTTCGAAATTTTCAAAAATCGAAAAAAAATTAATTATCATAAATAGGACCACTATCAACCCGGTCTTAAAATTTGTTGATTGAATAGAAGTTTGAAATAAAAAGTTATTAAAAAAATTAAAGAGTAGGTAGATACAGTTTCAAAAACTATTATAGATTAAAATTTTCAAACTCAAAAATCGCATATAAAAACACTTTAAATAATTATTTTCTATTTTTTTCTAAAAAGTATGTAAAAAAACAAAAGTTCGAAAAAAATGAATTTGGACCATTTTTGAAGAAGTTATGAGCGAAAAACCGAAATTCGATATCTTTTAAACCAGTGATCAAAAAAAATTCAAAATTTACCAGGAACAGTTTTTATATGGGTACTAAAAAATGTAAAAAATGAAGGAAATCAAAAATTTAAATTTTTCAAACCGTCCGATTTGGCGTGGAATGCCTATATAGGCGCCCATAAGTATTTCTCACGACGGCGCAAAAGGGACTTGGCGCCTACAATGTGTTGTCCCCTTGTAAAATCATTCTAAATATACTGGGAGCCTAATAGATTTTGATTAGCTTCCGTTGGTTGTTTAAAGCTTAGGTAAAATTTAAAAGGTTTCTCAATTTGATATACAGTGAATAGAATTCTAAAAATATCATAATTAATCTTTTTAAATAAATTTTATTTTGTAGGTATATATGTATACCTAGACAATCAATATGTACATAAATATAATCTTGTTCTTTAATATTCTTTTCTTTCCATCCTTATTATTTTATCATCCCCGCCGGGCTTTGCTTGAAAGCAGGCAGGCCATTAATATTTACTGTATATGTATAGATATCTATATATATTATATTATGAATATACGATGGCAAGATTTTATTTAAATTATTTGTTTTTTCATTTATTTATTCATTTATTTAAAATTCGAAATAAATATTTCACGATTTTATTATATGAAAAGGCAAATTGAATCAAAATATATATATACAGGAATTTATACCTATCTATATTTAAATAGAATAATAAAATTACTTTTTATTTAGAATCGCTTTATCCAAAAAACAAAAACAAAACACAATGTAAATTAATAAATCAAATGAAATCTTTATTATTATTATTATTACTATTATTATTATACTGTTTACCGGCTCTTCGAAACCTATGGTCATTTCTTAAACTGTTTGAAGTCGCGGCCCATTTGGAACCCAAGTCAATATCTCACGGCCCCCCTATTTTTTTTTAAATTTAGATTGGTTAAAAAACTATTTTTTTTTTTTGGTTTTTCGGCCTTTCTAACCATAAGCCAATTTACGATACTATATATTTTTTTTACATTTTGTCTCTACCCCGGGGGTCAGATTTTAGCCGAATGCCTCGAGTCGGTAAAAAACTATTTATAATTTTGAATTATGCAAACACTTACTAGTCAATGCATGCAACAGTAAAAGCGTGAAAAAATATATTATAATTTCAACATTTCAATACATAATCGAAATTTTATAATTATAATCCAAGTATTTAAACTTATTTAACACTAATAATTTATTTGTTACATTTACGACTCTTCGCGGCCACTCTGAGGGTAATCCATGGCCCCCTAGAGGCCCGCGACCCACTACTTTAAGAAGGATTGATTTACACTACCAGATAGGTGTATTTTCTTTGAATATTTTTCAACCTTCGATGCCTTGTCCAGGACAACGTAAATCCGCCTTCGCCTGGGCACAGCCAGGAAAGCATGTATGTATCCTGACCGATTCCATTATGCTTGGATTCAGGTTTCCCCGAAAAGGCCTATAGGAACAGAAGATATTATTAGGTTCCTTTCTCGAACCCAAAGAAGTTGAGTATTTATGGCATGTAGATCAAGAACAGAAGGGAAAATTATACACTAACATCAAAAAATAAATTTAGGTGGAGAATAAACCATATATAAATATCTATCTATTACCACAATGAATCTGTAGAATAAAAACTTTAAATTTCTTATTTAAATCACTAACAATTACGTTATTCCCGAAATAATTGTATAGGGGAGAATATTGACTTAATCTAGTTTAGCCACGTGATGTGGTCAAAATTCTTGGGAAGGAGCTAACTGACTAGGAAGTCTATTATCGATCGCTTTGCTTATTACAACAATCCCAACCCGAGTCGTGCGATCTAGAAGGGTACGACACTGGTCGGATATTACTAGTTCGATCCCCAGAAAATAATTAATTTCGTAGATAGAATGTCCCAATGAAGCATGAACAATTAAATAGCTCATTATTTCAAAACTAACATATCTAAAGGAGCAATAGTTTACGATTATTCAGACCAGCGATGCGCATTGTTCAGTGATTTTAGGTTTTTGTTTAAAAACTAATATTACTGCTGCTACAATGTCTCTCAATCTGTTAGAGAATTGTAGCTCTTGAATTAAATAGAAAAGAAACTTGAATAATTAATCATTCATTTTCCTCAAAATTTTGGTAAGGCTCGAATTTTCTGCGGGGTAAAAAATAAAACTAAAATATTTTTTACCTATCTTATCTAAATTAGGTATATAGGCTTATTTCATTAGAATTGGTTTTATTATTTTTTTAAGTATATTTCGATTTGAAATGAGAAAACCCCAAAGTAGCTGTTTTCAGGTGATTTTCGTACCTATGATCATCGACGTTTAGAAATAGCCTTTCTTAAATTAATTAATTAATTGTTTTAAGTCCCATTAACAGTCCATTACAAATATTATTATATATTAAAATAAAGAAATGTAATGAATTATATAAGAGCCATCGAATAAACCTCCGTGTATATTATTAAAATATTATTTTTAATAAATATATCACTTTTTCAGAGGAAAAGGAACAATAATACTAAGTGTTATATTAAACGATCAAATGCGACGTTTCGCTGTTTTTTACAGCTTCTTAAGGCTCTTGATCAAAGTTTTAATATTTTTTTAAGTATATATCGATTTGAAATTACGATGTGAGAAAACCTCAAATTGACCTTTTTCAGGCGATTTTTGTACTATCAGAAGCTGTAATAAATCAGCAAAACGTCGCTATTGATCGTTTAATATAACACTTAGTATTATTGTTCCTTTTCCTCTGAAAAATTGATATATTTAATATTTATTATGGAGTTGAATAACAAAAATGTACAAAAAATTATATTTTTTATTGCAAAAAGTTCGAAATTTGTGCACAAGGTATATCTTGTTGATGGCTGAAGCGGGTCAAAACGTTGGCAAACAAATAAATTAAATTTTATTTCAATTTTATTAAATTCTGGCTGCAAATAAAATTTGACCTTCTTAGCTAATTTAAAATTAAAAGAAAAAAATTTTCCCTACCCCTTGGCCTTGGTAACTAATCGCTCATTTAGCCAGTGGTCACAGATTCCTTAAGTATAAGTAAGCAATGAATAATAATTAAAAATATATAACCTTAAGACGGGCAAGAAAACTCTATACAAAATAAACTATATTATAACATTATTTAAAAAGAACCATGTTTGGTGGCCCAATTTTATTTTAATGAATTGGCTAAGGGGCCAGTTGTGGGAAAAAGTTGAAATAAAAGCTAACTCTTATCTAATACTTTATTTTAAGCAGACGGAATCGATATTTTACGACGTTTCGAGCGCTATACCGCTGCTCTTTATCAGTCCACGTCAGCTGGAAAGGATCATTGCATCTTTTAAATGTTTTCTATAATAAATTTTTAAAGGGAGGAATTGAGGTTTATATAGTACTCACCCAAGTCACAAAAACACGCAAAGTAGATCTCCACACCCTAAAAATAAGCTTTCTGAAGTATTCAAATCACATTATACAGAAAAAGCGGATAATAAAAAGTAAAAGAGCTTATTTCCCATCTCTCAATCTAAGGACAGATGATTATTTTTTTGCCTTTAGAGAACTATGCCCATACAGCCACGCAATTAATGATTCTATAATTCAAAGTGAAAAAATGATGTTACAATTGAAGAAAGAAAAAACTATTAAATATGTATCTAATTTATAACTCAATTTTGCAGCTGATGAACGAGGTGATACATTTCATTTCTACATGAATGTAAAAAGATGTATAAAAAAGTCTAAAACCAGAATATTCTAATTAAAAATAATTTTCGAGAATATAATAGAATAACAAAAAAAAAAACATTCTATAAAAAAATTAAGAAGAAAAATATTTCTCAAAAAAATTAAATTAAAATAAGAATAACCGAGCATCATCCATTCAAAAGCTTCAACTTTTTCCCATAACTGGCCCCTAAGCCAATGTAATAATAAAATGTTTCACCTAGAACCAACACCTAACTCCTTAAAACCTTAGCCAATTCATTAAAACTATATTATATGAATACTACATGACGACTGGACCTTCGGCCCGGCGTCACCTAACCCTAGGCGGGGGCGTCTCGTTCATACCAATTTAATAATTGAAATTTAAAATGATACTGTAAGTATTGAAAGAATGTGCTGAATGAAAATGATTCAACAATAAGTAAAGATTTGTTTAACACATTGGCTAAGCACGAGCACTATCTGACCAATCAGAATCGTTCTAATAATTTAACGCTTTGCCATTGGCTATGCACTGGCCAATCAGATCGTTTGGATCATACAAACATATATACATACTTTTCCATTTTATATATATAGATTAAAATATGCACAAAATTACAGAGCAACGGTTCAGATTAAATCACTTCACCCTGCATAAAAAGTAATATTTTATTATTATTGTTTTCAAAA
This sequence comes from Forficula auricularia, assembly GCA_024734495.1. NCBI lineage: Eukaryota > Metazoa > Arthropoda > Insecta > Dermaptera > Forficulidae > Forficula > Forficula auricularia. The sequence continues at coordinate 26,013,248 of JALMQS010000099.1, forward strand.
TTTTAATTAAAAAAAATTATTAGAATTTAAACATATTTTTTATTAATCTTAAAGGAATATGAGGGACAAGGATTTGAATCTCAAATCTCTCATCTTTCATTACAGCCTTGCTTTATTTCATATGTAGAAATATTACTTTCATATTTCGACTCGGGTCAAAGATTAGAATGAGCTTCTTCGATATCGTAAACGTGTCTGTGTGGGTGTGGCGGAATGTATCCTGAGTGGGTTTGAGCTGGGAGAAATAGGTATAACACCTGCCACTTATTGAAGCTACCAAATTCACTGTGGTGTGTTGTGGTGCTCTCTTTCTTCCGGCTAGGAGAGTGATATAGGGGTGCAAAAGGGTGGTGTCTGTCGCAAGGGGTGGCTCTTTTAAATCTAAGTGAAACGCCATCAAACGATGTCGTATCGCACAGCTGTGCCCATGTATCCATCTTGCACGAGAAAAAAGCGGAAAATCCTTTACAAATGAAATGAACCATATAGATATATACTATATATACATAGTGAGTGTCAAAGTGGTGCAAGTCATCAAATATCCAGTCATGTTTCAAGTTATTAAGAATTTTACTAGACACAAATAAAACAGTTTCATGATTTTACGACTTTACAGTATATAAGTACTTTGCATTTTACTTAGAGCGAGCCAGTTATATGGCGGGATCTTATATATAGGTAGTAAAATTTTGGAGAGTTTTTCATTTTATATAAATGAATGATTGTGATTTCTTAATATAAATATTTTTAATTATTTCATTCTGCTTTTCCGATCATCCAGGTTTTACATTATTTATCCATATATCAAAGAAAAAATTATTTAAAGTAAGCAGGTTATAATGAAAGGCAGTCCATAAATTATTTAAATTTTATTTAAATTCTGACGTTTCAGAGACTTTTTCTCTCCTTCTTCAGGGTATTCAATAGATGGATGAGTATAATTCGGTTCCCATTTGTCTCTCTTATCAGTCTCCGAAACGTTGGAATTTGAATAAAATTTAAATAATTTATGGACTGCCTTTCATTATAACCTACTTGTTTCGCTTTCCAGTCCGTCTTTCTAAGAAAATAAATAAAATTAAATTATATAAAGTAAAGAAAATTTTGAAAAAATCTTTAGAAACTTTTTAAAATTTAAAATATAAAATATGTACTAGGTAGGTTTCATATAAATAACTAATCAGATGATTGGTTAACACGACTTTTATATATATTTTGGGATATAAGCCCATCTCCAGGAGTTCACAAAGTATACTGAATACAAAAAATACAAAAATGTTTTAGAAGTTTTACTACAGTCCATATTTTCGGCAAAAATTATCTTTAGTCTCTCAGGCTAAGCCATCTGCTCGGAATAAAATTTTGAAGCTATTGGGTTCGACTCCCGAAGAGGAAGATTCCTTCTGACATTAAATAATCTAATATCTAATAAAATTTTTGATTCAGCCTTAAAATTCTTAATTCTTCTTCTTCAAACGATATACTCAATTCCGAGCGTATGGAAAGTATCTTCCCTTGGGAAAATTTATCTCAGGGGTGATTTCCCGTTGCCTTCCTCTCCTTCGATCCTGAGTAAACTCGATCCTAAGTCAAGAGCCTTAGCCACTACTCTACTGGTGGCTCTAAATTCTTAATAATTTAAGGTAAATTTTTGGTGAAAATTTAGTGTCTAAAATACCATCTTTTTTAAAAATTCAAAAACTCACTTGGTTTTAACCATAGATAATAATTTTTGCTTTCAATTAAATCCAATCTTAGTTTGAGCAATCCTAGGCTTAATTTATTTATAACTCGTCTCGTCTAATGTTATTTTACTTCCTCTTTAACAAATTATTTATCTTCTTCTATGTTCTATGTATTCATAAAATATTTATCGTCTTGTAAAAATTTCCATAAATTGCGTATGGTTGGTTATGTTACAGTTTTATTCTCGATTATATTTTATATTTTAAATCAAGGGCTCTTTTACAGCTTTTATAGCTTTTATTTGCATTTTTCAAGCTTTGTTAGGTAGGGGAGCGTTAGAAGATATTTTTTGAAAATTCAAAAAAGGTTATTTGATGAATCATTTTACGATATATGTAACTGTAATAGCAGGGAATTGGACAAAAATTAAAAACACATAATTTTTATTAAATGGGTCAGACATTTCGTCAATTTATTTTGACTTCCTCAGTGATTTTTTTAAAATTCATAAAAAGGTTATTTGACCAATCATTTTAGGATATATGTAACTGGAATAGCAGGGAATTGGACAAAAATTAAAAACACAGAGTTTTTATTAAATGGGCCAGACGTTTCGTCTATTTATTTTTGACTTCCTCAGTGGTTTTTTGAAAATTCAAAAAAAGGTTATTTGATAAATCATTTTAGGATATATGTAACTGGAATAGCAGGGGATTGGACAAAAATTAAAAACATAGAGTTTTTATTAAATGGGCCAGACATTTTCGTCAATTTATTTTGACTTCTTCCGTGATTTTTTGAAAATTCAAAAAAAGATTATTTGATAAATTTTACGATATATGTATGTTACTGGAATAGAAGGGAATTGGACAAAAATTAAAAACACAGAGTTTTTACTAAATGGGCCAGACGTTTCGTCAATTTATTTTTGACTTCCTCAGTAGCTAGAATGAAAAAAAAGGAAAATCAGAAAAACTTATAATACATTGATTACAAATAAATTTAAATTAGATAATCATATAATCATTCTAGCCACTTAGGAGGTCAAAATAAATTGAGGAAACGTCTGGCTCATTTAATAAAAAAACCCTGTGTTTTTAATTTTTGTCCAATTCCCCGCTATTCCTGTTACAAATTCATCGACGCGAATGATACAACATGTTTATATATTTATAAATAATAGAATTTGTTTTTGATAAAAATACTTTATAGAAAATCTAATTTACAGCTTCAGCAACAGACCTGAGATTAGTGGGGTGTCCTTAGCTCATTATAAATTTAACTTCTATTAACTTCACCCTGATTGTATTTTCCATTTGTATTAATTAAAACGGAAATTGAAACGTCATATTTTATTGAACACCATCATTCGTTCATATAATTTATTATTATATATATATTTAATACGAATAATATTAACTTTGAATAATTCTATTTTGTTTAGACAGCTGTTGTTATTTTTACTCTTCGCTTCTTTATTCGGCCTCCAATTTTAATATAAATACACTGATATAAATTAAAGAATAAAGAAAATATTTTTATTAAAAACAAAATGGTCGACTGGGGTTCGAACCGGTGCATATTGAGCTATTTAGGTATATGATGAAAATATAATTTAAAATTTTATAAATTAAAAGGTTTTTTAATCACATAAAATAAATAAACACAGTAATTTTAATCAATTATCATGATTTATTTGATCGATTTACCAGAGAGTTTCGGTCACCCCTGGTTAACTATTTCAAGTATTACTGAAAATTGAAAGATTTTTTATACAATTACATAAAATATAAATAAAAATAAAAAATCCTTTAATTTTTAAAATTTAAATTCTTCATAACTCATAAGTAGAGACCGGATTCCTATGCAATTGCATATTTTGTTTGCCGCTACATACGACCCAGGGGGTCAATTATTTATCCGAATCATGCATCTAGGATACTGTGGGTTAAATTTTATACTGCATATTTTTGCATATTTGAGTAATATTGCATAAAATTGCATATTTGGAGGATATTGCATAAAATTGCATATTTCACGCCAAATACAGAGGTTTTAAAAGTTTTTTTTTCGAAAGAATGAAAAAAAGTTTAAATATAAAACAGGGGAGGACACTAATTTAAATTTGAAGAGGCCTCAACGACACTATGTGTAGTGTTGGACTACGAAGTACGAAAAGAAAAATTTGCAATATTTTTCTTCCAAAGTAAAAGTGGGGGATTTAAGTTACTTTAATACAGAACGTCTGTGGATGTGGACCGCTCTTTTTCATCGTATAAATCAATTTTATGTGACCGTAGACATAATAACATGAAGATAATTTAGACAAATACTTGTAAACATAAATTATTCATAATTATATCCAAATTTTAATTATTTTTGAGATCCTTTGTTAATTATTTAATTATTTCTTTATATTTTCTTTATTTTCTTTAATGTTCTTCGTGAACTATAGTCAATTTTGACCATTGAGTGTGTGCGTGGAAGTGTATGTAAATTATTGTAGAGATCAGATTATAGCCCGTCAAATATTTGCATTATTTTATTACTTTATTATTTGTACGTCAATAAGAAAAGCTTGGTATTATAAAAAAAATAAAAACAATACAGTACAATCGTCTCTTTGAAATAAAACTACCCACTCTACCCAGAATTTTTTTGATCACATTTTTGAAACATAATTATATTTATTATGGTGATTTTATTCAAGTGCATCTATTATTTCTTTGAGTTTAAAGATTTTCTAATACATATTAAATAATGTACAAATTATATTTAATTAAATGAAAATTTTGTCTTATGTTTTACGCAATAAAAGTACATATTTGTCCCCATAATTATGAAAGTGGTCTAAGTCAGTGATTGTTAGTTTCGAGATATTTAAAGTTTTATAAAATAAACAAGATTCGAATTCTGTATAATGAGACAACTAGAAATCCACTTAACGGTTCAATTTTATACGATTTTTCAAAACCGACATCTTATTACTGTACTTTTTAAATGGACGGAACATAAAATATGAAAAAACTATTTTTTTAATTTTTTGACTTAGCCCATTTTCATAATTATGGGCACATTTGTCACTTGGAGTCTATAGTTTACTTTATCATTTTATTTCTTTCATAGAACTCGTCCAAATATATACTCTTTTTGTCTTCAATTTTAATTTTTTAGTGCATAAAAAAATTTATTTTGACATTTTTTTACTCCATATATTTGCATATTTCAGCATTTTTAACTGCATATTTTATGGCATATTTTAGCAGTTTTTACTGCATAAAAATCTGGTTTCTACTCATAATGTCATGACATTTGATAAATACACAATTTTTAAAAAAATCGTTAGTCCCGTTTTTGAGAAAATCAAAAAATAAAGGAAGAGGGTGTAAATTAGTAGTTTCGCGATAATTTCAAATAAATGAAAATGTGAAAGTCGTCTGGTGAACACACCAGTTGATTTCTTTCTTTAATGAATTGTTTAGTTGCCTTATCAGCTCCATTTCACACTCCATGATTATCTACCTTTTCATTGATATCTGGTATCACTCACTCTGCCAATGTCCGCTTCCGTGTTATGAAATGGCAATAAATAATAGTTAATTATTCTCCCTCCTCTCGATAATTTCAATTTGGGTGAATTTTCGACAGATAGGAAATTCAGTTTGAATTTGAATATCTTGTTTGTAAATTGCAATCATATTAAAGTGAAGGAGACAGAGAGAGAGTGTGTGTGGTTTGTATTTGTAATAATACTAATAATAATACGAATATTAATAGATATTAGAATTTAGTATTCCATGTTCTCGATATATATAGGGATAGATATACCGATGATGTAATATGTATGATAATACTTGATTGATTTAAAACAAAGTGAACATGGACAGATCAGATCTGAGATCCCTCTTTCCCCCACCACACTGACCGCTGATTTCCCCTCCCTAACCGAACCCGCCACTAAAACTCATCCACTCTATAGAGCTTCAAATCTTAAAATTATCAAATATAATATTCAATGGATACAAATTTTGATAAATGGATTTAGTTAATTTAATTTTAAACAAACACATATTCATTCAACGACCCCTAGAGGAGAGATTGCAATTTCATTGGAACAGTAGGTTTAATTATTAAATATATATTAATATTTGATTAGGATTTTATTTATATAATAATAGCTGACGGCCGGGCCAAAGGCCCAGCGCCACCTAGCCCCTGGCGTCTCGTTCAATTTAAATTTTAAAAATGCTCGCCTGCCGCCACCTCTTGGATGAAATATGAACTAAAAAATCCTTACACACAAACACACAAACAAATGTACATTCGGATTTATAATACCTATATGTAAGATATTTTATCATATTCGTGTATGCGAAATGGTTGGGATATATACCAGAAAGACTGTTTTTAGATGTAAACACGTTTATGTTAAAAAAAAGTTCAGAAAAACAAAACATCGCCCAATAAAAAACAAAGGGAAATCACAAGAGGGTGTCTATTAAATCCGAAATGAAATGGATAATTTTTAATTATACCTATGCCAGTAGGGTAATTATATATATTGTCGCCTTAGAGAGTAAACCTGCTAACTCACAACAAGGAAATTTTACAGGGCAGAGAAAAAACAAACAAAACTTAATATTGTTGTTATAGAAAAAACAATTTTTCTCATTTTTTTTCTACAACTTACGATCGTCATTTTAAGTAGCAGTTTTACTTGGCTGATGATGCTGCATCTCTTTTTCTTTCGAACGGTATTAATATATGTCGTATATGATAAAAAGTGGAGTTAGCAGGTTTACACTCTAAGACTATGATATACATATTTATATTTTATGTATGTTTATTTGCATCAAGCAGAGGACAACCTCGTTGTTTCGCTTTAAGAATCAACTGCTACTCTCGGCAAAACAAAATCTTTTTTAATTGAAAAAAGATTAACTAGAATTTGAACATAGTGTGCCTGGTTTTTAAAAAAATTCTCACTCTAATCTTCAATTAGTAATTTTATAATAAAAAGGATCTTATTTTCAAATTAATATTTTTATTAATGAGATGGATTTATAAAAAATGGAACAGTTTTGGTTTGACAACCGTTATTTTTAAATAGCCTATGGTAATTAATATTAAAAAAGAAAAAAAACTCAAGTGGCTTAAAGAAAAGCAAAAAAGTCGTTAATTACCGCCCCCTAAAATGAAAAAAAAACTTGATAATACAATAGGGAGATATGATCTATCAAACTTTTGACATTAGCTTTGGAGATTTTGCCACCCCAGTAACAACCAACCCTTCTTGAAACATAATCAAACAATAAACCCCTTTGAGAAAATAAAGTTGGATGAAATTTCATTATTCATTTTTTTCATATAAAAATAAATATATATTTTTTAATAATTATCGAATATATATATATATATACATATAAATTAATTAAGAAAGTTTGTTTAAATTCTTGCTATAGAAATGAAATAACGAGAGAAATTTGAATTCATTTATTGTCTTTTCTTAAAAATAGTTTTTTTAATTAGAAAACTTTTTTTCAACTTTATACTTACTCTTTTATAATTTCCGAAACTAACTTCTATAAACTCTACTAAAGAATAAGTTTATTCACTCAATTCGTTTGACTATATTTCTTTTTTAACCGACTTCAAAAAAAGGAGGAGGTTCTGAATTTGACTGATTTTTGTGTGTGTCTATAATACCTCATATCTCCGCCAATTGTAATCCGATTTTGATCATTTTTTTGCATTGGGTCAGTCTAGTTTCCAAGTCTCGTTTTTTTCATTTTTGATATGTTTGTTCAGGCATAACTTCTTTGTTTATGAAACGATTTGAATGACTATTTTTTTATTGGAAAGAGGGTATTTTAGGGGTGGTACCATATTAATTTGGTCAAGTTCTGATATGATCAATGACGAAATAACGTAAATCTCCAATTCTTATGACCAAATAATCGAAATTATAATAAATAAAATCTTTTATAAAAAAAACTTAAAACATTCATTTAAAACCCGCAAACGTTTCGAGAGAATTTCTATATTTATGAATTGAATTTTATTATCATTTTCTGATTCGTTCGCACGAAGCTTTCTCTTAGGAGATGCATGCAAGGTTATATTAAGTCACTATTAATAACATCACTAAAAAGAGAAAAATAAAAATAATTTTTATAAAAAAAAATAAACCCGACTTCAAAAAAATTAAATGCAACAAATAAAATAATAATAACTTAAAAATCAAATCAAATACACTAAAAAGGTATAAAATAATTATCTTATTTATAATAGTTACAACTAAACGAGGAAATATTAACATGAAATTACATTTTGAAGTCGGTGCCAAACATATACATTTTATGAATCGCACTCGACGGATCTTACTTAGTACGTTTGGCGGGTACGCTCAATTATATAGTTTGATTTGGCACCGACTTCAAAAAGTAATTTCATGTTAATATTTCGTCGTTAAGTTGTAACTAAATAAGATAATTATTTTATACCTTTTAGTGTATTTTATTTTATTTTAAAGATATTATTATTTTATTTGTTGCATTTAATTTTTTTGAAGTCGGTTTTATTTTCTTATTGGTGTTTGAAAATGTTTAAAATGTGTATGATTTTATCCCTACCTTTGTGTTTAAATCTGTTTGTCAATTTTGCTTGGATTCAAATACCAACAATAACTGGATAAAAGTCGAATAAGCGCTTTCGCCAACTCTTTTATCCATATGACCTCCAGAGACTGGAACTCGCTCCCTGCCACCATCTTTTCCTCGACTTATAACCTTCAGCTTTATTTTCCACAGATACCTTCGACCCCCGCCCAACCCATAAAATTCTTTCTTCTTCTTTTCACGATGGAGGGGCCAACCCAGGCCTTTAGGGGTTGCACCTTTTTGGTGTAACTCCTTCTCTCATCATTATCATAAAAAAAACTAAAAATTAAAAACCGTAGAGATTTTGATCAGTTGCTAAAATGTTTGAATTTTTAAAATGAAATTTTTTTTTGATTTTGTGGTTTCTAGCTTTTGAACTTGAAAAAATACACAAATTCAAAATTAATAGGATTATATATAGTATTTGAGCTCTAGAATGACTGGTCAAGCTAATGAGCGTAAATTCAACACAATTTTTCAGTTTGAATTTTAAAACCCACTAAGGGTCATTTGTATGTCGGTTTGTAAAGTCTTTGTTAAACAAAGGATAAAACCTTAGAATTCATCTAGTGCCCGGCGGCATGGCCAATCAGATGAAAGTGCGTGTCATCTGATTGGCCATCCGGGCGAGCTCAAGGTGAATTCTAAATGTTTACCCTTTGTCAACTTTAACAAAGACTTTACAAACCGACATACAACTGGCTCTAAAACTCAAGATTAGAATGTTTGTTTTACCATAAAAAAATTTTTGCAAAACATTTTTCAGAATTTCGTCTTGATTTTGTTTCTAGCTTCAGAACTTTCATTTGAAAAAGACAATAATAATAATAATATAATTATAATAATGTTGGCGAGAATTCTAGGTCCTAGTTAACGACGAAGTCAATTTATTATTCTTATGGGAGAACAGATTTCTCCCAAAAGATGCCAGGAAATGCGGATTTCTTTGATATTACCTGTATTAATTAATTCTATATATGTCCAAGAGATGTCACGCCTATCGTGAATTTCGGGTATTTACTTATGGTGCGTTTAGGTTGCCACATTAAACGACTAGGAAGGCGATAAGGCAGTGCGAAATTTCTTTGATTTATTGGTGTTTGCATTGTAGCTATAATAAATTATAAGACCCACATCATATTTCCGATTTAAATTGAAAGAAATTTTAAAATTCTGAGTATCATAAAATACTATCTGATGGTGCAATTCCATAAAAATCAACTTTTCATAAATATTATAAATCCGAATGTAAGTGAACCTTTGTGTGTAGGGATTTTTTAGTTCATATTTCATCCATGAGAAGACGGCAGGTGAGCTTTTTTTTTAAATTTGAATTGAACGAGATGCTCCCCGTCAGAAACTAGGTGATGCCGGGCCGAAATCCCGGTCGGCAGCTAGTTAAATATAGTTTGATTTTCTCCGCTTGGCAAAAATCTTCAATTTTTCCTGGCTCTAACGTAAAAGCACCCTTACTTGTTCTATAAAAATGTTGGTACTTTGATATTTTTTATTATGTTTTATACCATCAATATAAATCATTTTTCATTGTTTCATCTCAGTTTTGATCCACTCGGAGATTTTAGTTTCACTCTATTTATTTTATGCAGATAAATGTTCCATTTTCTTTTTTCTTTTTTTTAATATCCTAATTAATAATCCTCTTGGATATTATTCCGAGTTTATTGCCAAGGGGGAAAGAGATGGTTGAAAAGGGAGGGTGAATTCCGCTAGTTCTCTCTGACTGGATCATCAGCCTATAGCGGATTGCCACTGCATTGAGGTCATAAGCTTATTTATCAATAGGCTTAACTCCTTGCTCTATAAATACCAGTTACCTAAATTAGTAACTAGCGGAGTTGATTTAAAGGATTCTACCGTTAAATGATTTTTATCTTCTCTATAATATTGAAACAAGCTCAAAAACATATCCTATAAATATTGACCACCTCGTATCAGTCTGATTTAGATTATTTTTTTCATCAACCAATCCAGAAGACTGGATTTAGTTAAATTATAAAAAAATAAAACCGACTTCAAAAACTAAATCCAACAAATAAAATAATAAGGACTCAAAAATCAAATAAAATGCACTAAAAGGTATAAACTAATTATCTAATTCAGTTAAAACTAAACGAGCAAATGTTAACATGAAATCATTTTTTGAAGTCGGTGCCAAAAATATACATTTTATGAATTGAACTCGATGGATCTTACTACGTTTGGCGGGTACACTCGCTTACATAGTTTGTTTAGCACCGACTTCAAAAAGTGATTTCATGTTAATATTTCGTCGTTTAGATGTAACTAAATTAGATAATTATTTTATAACTTTTACTGCATTTTATTTTATATTTGAGTTCTTATTATTTTATTTGTTGCATTTAGTTTTTTTTAAGTCGGTTTTATTTTTTTTTTTATAAAAATTATTATTATTTTTCTCTTTTTAGTATATGTTATTAATAATGACTTAATATAATACCTTGCATGCATATCGTAAGAGGAATCGTCTGGTGAATGAATCAGAAAATGATAATAAAATTCAATTCATTAATAGAGAAATTCTCTCTAAACATTTGCGGGTTTTAAATGAATGTTAAAAGATTTTATTTATTTCGATTATTTGCTCATAAGAATTGGAGATTTACGTTATTACACCATTGATCATATCATCAGAACTTGAGCAAATTAATATGGGACTACACCTAAGGTACCCCCTTTCCAATAAAAAAAGAATGATCGAAATCGGTCCAGGTGGAAAAAAGTTCTCGCTGAACATACATAAAATAAATAAATAAATAGTTTGGTATCTTGACTATCTTGGAGGTATACTGATCCAAACGCAGAAAGAATGATTAAAATCGGTTAATGCCTGAACAAACATAACAAAAAAGGTCAAATACCAATGAAATTTATATATTTACCAATCGGAAGCTAGGCTGAACCAAATTCAAAAAAATCATCAAAATCGGTTCACAATTCGCGAAGATATCAAAAAAAATTCAGTCGAATTGAGAACATCCTCCTTTTATGAAGTCGGTTAATTACTCTGGCATCCGAAAAAGGGCCAAGGCGGGGCAATTCCCTGTACTTGATTATTATTATTTATTTTCTATATTTATACAAAACAAATAACTGAATGAATATTTGAAAAACTCGATTAATAATTGCATTTTTGTGTTAAGTTTCAACTTTCTAGCACACAAAAAACAAAAATGGCAAATTATCAATTGCGGAGAACGTATATATAAAATGTTTACTTTTTAGATACATATTTGCTTTTTAAAGAAAATATCAATGTGACATTAATTTAGCAGATAATATTAGAGATTCAGTTCAATTAGTTTATTTTAAATTTTTATTTGCCAAAATCTTCAAATTGTTAATGGGTGCATAAGTTCGAAGTACTTTCCATATTTTTATCCCAATCATGTACTAAAACAAACACATCTTAACAAAAAGACATTCACCTACTCTTTCTACCATAAACAAAATATACTCTAATAAAAATTGAAGAATATTAATTTATTTATTTATTTAATAAAACAACAAGACTTTTAAATCCTATTTACTCGCGCTATTGTATGGGTAAAGTAGACATTAGGAAAACAAAATTGGAGAGGCAAATTTCGATAAATTTATAAAAAACAATTTTCGTACAATATTATTTTTTTAATGTTCATCAAGGGCAAAAAAAATAACGAACATTGTAACTATTTTAGTAATGTGGAAGTAAAATTAAATTATTTTACTTGTGTTAGGAAGCAAAGCAGTATTTTTAAGTTTTTTTGCTTTTTGTTCACTTGAGAGTTAATAAAATGTCCAAGCAAACTTCTAACGTCAGACCATTGATGCAACTTCAAAAAATAATAATTATTTTTTTGGTCATCATTCTTTCTTTTTAATATTTTTGGTTTTAAAGCAGCAATCTTAAGATTAATTATTATAATACGAGCTTTTCGTGCGTGCCTTCGGCACGCCCTCGAAGCTCGGCCCTCCGGGCTGGTGCCCTGGCGGGCAGCGTCTCGGTCCAAAAATTTTATTCCTCTTAAAAAACCACACTCCAAATGTATACCTGTAAACTCCCGAAAATACATAGTCTCTTAAAAGTTTCACCTCATTTTCGTCCTGACACAGCTACAGAAATGAGGCTCTAGATATGAATCTGGTAGTATTTTTTTTCTATAATCTACAGCATTGTGATATTTTTTGTGTGGAAATATGTAGATTTATTTAAATAAGTGGGATCGTGTGAGGCGGAGAATTATATTTTATGATTTTTTTTAAAATTTGGGATCGATAATCGATATAAGGCTCCAAATATTTAAAAGAGATCAATCAGGTGTTGTTTGTATGACAGGCTGCTCCCTCCAGTATTGCCATGAGAAACTCGGGCATGCGTGTCTTAAGTCGTTCAATTTTGTAAAAATCAAAAAATAAGAATAACAAAATTTAGATTTTTAATAAATTATAAAAAAGTGGCAAATTTTTAAAAAATAAACAAATAATATATAAAATATTAATCAAATAAGATGTGATTAATTTCTTTTTCTGTGCGCAAAGAAAAGCGAATTGAATATTTAATTTTTGAGTGGTGAGGGGGTGGGGGGAATAATTATCAATAAATTTAATGTTTCTTAATTTAAAATCAATTGGAGTCTTTCATTCCAAAATTCGAGTTTCAATTACAAATATATTTCAAATTTGCCGCAAAGACGGCATCAGCGCTCCCTGACGGCAGCATTACGTCAGCGTTGCGGCAAATTAATCTAGATAAATATATATAGTATTATTACTATTATTTGTAATTGGCGACAACCTTATTGTATTCGAATAGTGAATATTTTTTTTTTTAGTTTATTATTTCTAACCAATTTGTTTAATATTCGTAATTATAGATTAAAATAAAGTTTACTTTAAAAACAATTTTTAAATTATTAACTTTTAGGACCATCTAAAGGGATGAGGAAAGCATCCGTGGTGTGCAGTCCATGGATGCTGTGGATGCGGCGCATCCATAAAATTGTTTAACATTTAGAGTATTTTTATAAATATATAAGGTCGACCTCAAAATTTCAAAAGGATTTTTAAATTTTCAAATTATTATCCGTTATTTCAAATATTTCGATAAAAACATTTTTTGTTTTGAAAAATATATTGGTTCTCGAAATGAAATAAAATGTTTGCATAGTTTCGAGAGGATATTAAAATGAATGATTTTTCCAAAAAGGGTGCTGATAGAATGTTTAATGTCCCTGCCTGGTATATCTTCCAATTCAAGCATGTCAAAGACAAGTTCAGACGAGTTTTAGTCGAATAAAAATTGTTCTATTAAAATAGAATATTAAGATTGGAACTATTAAAATAGAAATAATACAAAAAAGGAATAAATAAAGATGATTCGGGGATCTTTGGACTAATCTATTTCTTAGAACTCTCAATATTTAAGGTCGAAAAACTAAGAGTGCTATAGAGAAGTCATAGATAGCTTCCTTATAGCAATAGAATTAGGAAAAATTTAAGATTTTCTTATAGTGAACTAAAGAACCTATCCTTCCAAAACTTGAACGCACAAATCGACCTCCTTGGTGTCAAAAAAAGGTACAAAATTTAAGGAAGTTAAAAAACCCTCCGGGGTCCTTCGAGTTATAAGAAAATAAATATATATAAAAAAATTAACAAGGTTCTATAATTATATATATTCACCATGTTTTGTCCAGTTAGGTAATTCAAGAATATTCTTATTCATAATACCCATGGCATGTTCCTTAGTTGAAGAGAAAAAATATTTGCAAAACATAATTTCTGAAAAAAAGACATATTCCTTGCTTAGAAATTATTTAAATAAATTTAAATTTCCTACTTTTAATAAAAATTTTTTTCAGTTTTTCTGAATAACTTAAAACGGCTTATCAAATCAAAAAGATATTTATTGGATAAATTAAAGCTCTTTAATTTCCGCGTAAAATGTTAACAATTTCATCTATTTCGGTTCAGTAAGAAATTGGTAAAAAGAGTTAGATATTTTTGCTAGTACCAATTTTACTGAACCGAAATAGATAGAATTGTTTTCATTTTATTTAAAAAAGTTTTAATTTATTTTTTATTTGATAAGCTGTTTTAGAGTTATTCAAAAAAAACTGAAAACCCCTAAATTTGCTCATTTTGAGGCTCGTAGGCCAAATTCCACAATTCAGATTTGGGGGGGGGACTTAGGGTAGTAATATTGGGGCACCAATAAACATATTCCAGCAATAAAATCTGTACCGGTAGATAATTCCTGTAAATGCCCTTTTTTCACGTAATTTGTATGAACTATTAGTGGATTTTAAAATTAAACAAAAAATCATCAAAATCGGTTCACAATTGGCGAAGTAACATATATCCAAAAATAAATAAATAAATAACGACCGAATTGAAAAAATAACTTCTCTTTTTTGAAGTCGGTTAAAAAGCCACGTCAATTGGTAATCAAAATTAAGAGTATTGATTTTTATAAATTTATTCATTAAAGATAAAGTGAAGTCATGCTTTTTAGTTTAGTCTTGCCGATTTGGTCTTGGTTTCCTTCTTTTGGTCTTGCAGTTTTAAGCTTTATATTATATATTGCTCTTGGTCTTGCTTTTTTCCAAGACCAAGACCAATTCTTCTCATAACTACATCCTGTTCATTAAACATAGAGAAAATACTGTTTTTCAGTATAAGGAAGAACTTTTCTCGTAAAATGAATATTAAAAAAGTTTTTCCTTTTGTGAGCCCTGTATATTTAATATTTATCCAACATCTCTCTACTGTATTTCTGTTTCCCTTCATTTATAACTTATTACTTGTAATAATGTATTCATAAATAGTAGAAAGAAGGCACAAGTGTGTGTTTGTATATATGTGGGTGGAAAAGGGAGGCGACAAAGTGGAGGAACATTTCAGATATTCTATTCTCCGGCCGTTAGAACGCATATTTAACGGATTTGTTTTATTGCTTTTTGTAGTTCATGGAGTGGTTGCGACTCAAGAGACCTCTATAAATATTTAACTCCACCCCCAGCCCTCTCTGCAAGGTCGTCTTTCACCCTTAAAATATCATTCTTTCTTTTGTTGGTATTATTCCCCAGTTGATTTTACTATTCTATAATAGGTACCAAAATTAGGAACCTTGTTAGGGGCGTGGCTTAATTTTTTCTCCTTCAATGGCTATTTTCAATTTAGACCAACAGATAGCGTATCGGAATCCTCAGTTTCCCAATAGAGGTATCTACTTATTTAGAATACATGTATAATTTGAAAGAAAAACAATTGTATTACTACTCGGAGCTACTAAAAGACAGGCTTCGCATCGAACACCTATAGTTTTAAATTCACTCCAATTTCGTAATTTATTTTAATTTTGTTTAAAAATAATTAAAAGGTGGGGAAAATTATTCCAACCATATATTTGTCTGTCTCTTGTGTACTTGTGTGTGTGGATTCCAATAACCAAGTTAACTCAACGAAATGTCGTAGAAAGTTCGTATTGGTGCCGAAATATTTACATTTTAATAGAGAGTCCCGAGAGAGTCATAATGAGAATTTAGACTCACTATCTACAGAATTTTCAGTTCATAAATAGAAGAATTAGCTTTTTTACGGTTTCATAAAAATTTTCAGATTAATATTAAATAAAAATAATTTTTAGACAATTTAAAAAATTTGAAATTAAAAAAAATATAATATATAAATTATATGTACATACATTTTTTCATTTTTCTTCAAACAGAACAATATTTACAGAAAATAAATATCTTCACTCAGTATGAAAGTATTTGATTTATAAAAAATAGATTAGATGATGAGTCTTCTGATTGAATAAAGAAACTTAATCGGCTACTCTTTTTATTTTTCTATAACATTTTAACATTTAAGATCAACATTTATGGTGCGAGAGTAAATTTTGACGTATATGTTAAAACACACATTTATACACTGTTTTACTCTAGTACCTATATTAATTTATATTTTTCTTTGTTGCAGGTATGTATTACGCGGCCAAGGAATTTTTAGAATAAACTACAATCATTATGGTACACCCTATATAGTTCTAAGAATGGTTTGATACAGCCATCCACCTCCATTCATCCAAAAAATGTAAGTAATAATAAAAATATTAAATAGTTATTGTGTTATTATGACAAGTTAATTGAAGTAAAATGTAAATTTTTAATAGTCCTATTATATTTAAATGTATATGAAGTATGGTATAACTCAGTGCTTCCCAACCTGGGGTCTGGGGAAATTTTCATTAGAAAGTACAAATATTTATTTATGAACATTTGTATGATTTTTCATGCTATGTATAGTTTTTCTTTTAAGAAGAAAATATTTGTATTTTTTTGGCAAAATTATCTAATTTAAAAACATAATTTTGATAATGGTTATTTATTTAATATGCTAATCAATTATGTCCCATCTTGATTGAACTAATCTTTGGCCATTAATAGCATTATTATAGCATTAATTTCTCATGATTTGTTTCCGCCGGGGAATAAATATTGATACGTGTACCAAGAATCTCGTCCAATTTATTTAAGTAAAGCTTAATTACTATTACCATTATTATTGTCGAGTATTAGAAATAACAAATCGAGAGAATAAAAGGAAACAATTAACCGTGTTAAATTATACAACCAATCGCAACGTTTTACTCATTTATTCTAGCTTCATCAGAGATTGGTCATATGATTTAACAAGGTGTTTAATTGTTTCCTTTTTTCCTCTGATTTATTTCATTTTAATTACTTGTTTAATTTTTTTGCTTTTTTTGGCGATACTTTTATTTTGTGAGCCATTGATTGGTTTTTTGAAGAATTAATTTTCCCCAGATAGAATCCAATTTTATTGATAGTTTATTAATGGATAAAACACTCATTAAGACGATTTCAGTTTCTATTGTTTGTGTGTTTGTAATAAAAGGCGAAAGATACAACGGAGTGGCGAAAAAATTCAACAGCCCCTGACCTCAATCTCTACTTTTTTTTTTCTTCTTCCTCTTCTTTTGGTTTCTTTTGTTTTTTCATTCGATACAAGAAAACAGATCCCAATCAGATGGGCGACGCATTTAGCTAAAAGGCTACCAGTCAGTGGTGAAGAATGAGACTAAAGAAAGCTGGTCTTCTTTGAGAATAAGGGCTGAGGGTGATTTAATTCCAACTTAGCCTCATTTTTTTTCTAATCAAACAATCAAAGAAACGAAAAAAAAAACAATGTGTCGCGTTTATCACTTTTCCCTCATAAAGAATGTGTAAATTGAAAATGACTCTAAAACACACAAAAAGAAAAAGATTAATATTGGCCCGCAATATAAGGGATACATCCGATGCGTAGAATACATCATATGACCGATTACGATTGTCGTAAGAATTAAAACTTAATATAATATTAACCTCGGTATTTTAATTATTTATCTATCTACCTATCTATATATATAAAATGGAAAAGTATCTATGTTTGTATCCAAATGATCTGATTGGCGATTGCATAGCCAATGAAAAAGCGTTAAAATATTAGAACGATTCTTATTGGTCAGATATAAATCTTGCTTAGACAATTTGTTAAATAAATATTTCTTTATTGTTCCTTATTGTTGAATCAATTTCATTCATCACATTCTTTCAACTTTTTTACTTACAGTATCATTTTAAATTACAATTTTTAACAAGACGCTCCCCGCCAGGAGCCAAGTGACGCCAGGCCGAAGGCAATGCGTTAAATAAATAGGTGGGAGTTTAAAAATAATTTAAAATAGCCCCTAGCCAGCAAGATGCCCACCGAAGGCGGGCTTTGCAGCTGATTAAATTACTAATAAGATTTTAAAATACCTCCTTACATTTGCCATTCGAGAAAAAATACAAAGATATATTTTTAGTCCAAGAGCTGGTGACACATTTTTGAGTACAGATTTGACCCAACTAGAAATAATGCTTAATAGTACCGTCTATGATAGTTGTACAAGGAATGGCCAGTCTGGCTGGTCTAAGCAGGTGGACCAGGTACTGCGCATGGTGTGAGTGCGGTAAAAAATACATATGTGTTAAAAAATATTTTTGACCCACAATGAAATGATAAAAATTATAATTTATACTCAATTATAAACATAATATATTCATTCCAGACCATTTTAGTGGTGGAACGTGGAACCAGACCAATCCAAAGTGTATTTTTACAACATGAAAAAAAATATTTGATGAACATACATAAAATAAATAAATAGTTAAGTATCTTGACTATCTTGGAGCTATACTGATCCAAACGTAGAAAGAATCATTAAAATCGGTTCATAAACAAAGAAGTTATGCCTGAACAAACATATCAAAAAAGGTCCAATATCAATGAAAAAAAAACGGGACCAATCGGAAGCAAAAAAATCATCAAAATCGGTTGACAATTGGCAGAGATATGAGATAACATAGACACAAAAAAAAATCAGTCGAATAGAGAACCTCCTCCTTTTTTGAAGTCGGTTAAAAACAAGCTCCTCGCGGCAGTCAATGATCCTGTTTGATTCTTTTTCTTGCAGATTATGGGTCCTTCGCAATAATTGTCTATGTTATTACCCTTGTTTAGTGAACCCAAGAGACATCATTTGTGAGCTAAGTTTGTTATAATCAAAAACATCTAAAAACACTAAAATTTACTTCCAACTTTAACTAGAAAAAATTTAATATCTAACCTAGAGCCCTAAACTTTTTAGAGATACCACATGGGAACATTGAAAACTATCTGGCGGGCTGGATGTAATATATTATTATACGAAAATTATATTAATAATATAGCATTAATATTTAAGGTAGTTGTTTCACCATATGGGTTTTCTTAGGATTTTTTTGAAATTTAGACAGATTATTAATTAAATACTTCTGCATCGATTGGTGGCAAAACAAAATTTATAAACAATATAGTTCCTGAGATATTAAATTCCAAAGATAGAGTTTTTCAGACTCTTATACATTGCACTATACGGGATAACGGAAAGTTTACATACATATTTAATTATAATTAAGAAACTCTTCTTACTATTTTATAAAAAACTAAACCAACATTAAACCATAACTAATACATTTTTTAAGAAAATTTTAATTCATAATTACAACATAGTTTCTGAGATAATAATTAATAAATAATGAAAATTGTATAATGAAAAATTTACACTTAAAAACAAGCTGCCAACAACACATTTATTTAACCTAAAATGTGGGTTAACTTTAGTACTTTTTTACGTTTTTTCGCTTCAGCCATTGTCGCAACAACTTTCAATCGCTTATTAAGAAGTTTTTGTTTTATAAATCTTCCTTTATAATGTACTTTATTTGAATTTTCTATGATAAAATATATACAAGCTCGGACAGTGTTGCCAGATTTGTCAAACGAGTCCAGGATTGGCTAGTAGTGGTACATAAACAGCAAAAACTTTTGGGCTTATGAATTATGAATCATAATTGTATTTTCTATATACTCTTGCATTAACTTTTTGCTAGTATTGTCGCGAAACAACTATCTTAATATAGTATAGTGAATATTTGTGAATTAATACTATAATAACAGAGAGCCGTATGGAAAAGTTTCAAGGGCCGGATTTGACTAGCGGGCCATACTTTGGAGACCCATGATCTAAACCATTCATACTGTTTACATTCATTTTTTTATAAACAGAATAAAAACATTACATTTATATAAAAGAGTTAATTATATTATATATTCATTACATTATATGTTACCATTAGTATTCACATTTTATTCATACATATATGAATATTTTTTTTTCTATTTTTGTTCTAGAATGCGTGTGTGCTAATACGTCTGTGTGTATGTAAATACTTTTGATATTGATGATCATTTGTATGCAACGTGTAAAAAAAAGTGAATGTCTATAATTTAAATAAAATTCCGCGTTAAGCACGTGACTAAGCCAAGAGGACACTCGTCCGGCATTTCTATTGTGGGGAATTAACGTGTCCAAAAATAATACGAGGAAAAACACGACGGTATATTCCATAGGGATAAATTCCCTTCTACTCTTACCCTTGTTCTCTCTTTGTAATCACTTGGAGATCTTTTTATTTTTATTTTTGTAAATCTTTCTTTTATACAATTCACGTTTTATTTTGGTCACAATGATGTTTTGTTGTTTTTTTTTTTTTATTTAATTTAATAACTAGTTGTTTTTTTCGTTTTCATTAACACTTCCGCGTCAAATTGCTCAGGTAATGTATTCGTGTGCACTAAGTATCTTAAATCTTTAAACAGTGACAATTAGCAGATAGGGGAGAGGGTTAGTTTATGCATTTTTAGTCTCCTAGGGGCACACTGATTATGTATACAAAATTTGGTTGAGTTTGGTAAAATGGCCAAGATTTTCATTTTTTAACCCCCCCCCCTCCCCCTTTTGGGTGGTTAGTTTTTACATTTTTAGACTTCTGGGGGTCCACTGATTATGTATACAAAATTTGGTTGAGTTTGCTCAAACGACCTAGATTTTTAATTTTTAACCCCCCCCCCTCCACCCCACTTAATTTTGAGTCGATATAAACCAAAATCTAATCAGCTCTTAATCTCAATGGACCAAAACTAAGTGTGAAATTTGGTTTCGATATTCAAACTAGTTTTCGAGCTAGCTCGTCCACAAAAATTTGGTAACGCACAGACTAACTAACAGACAAACAGACATTTTGACAAAACAATTATTATCTGGAAAAATATAATTTTTTCAGATGTTCACTTATTAGAGCATTTTTGTAGAAGCGAAATGCCATGGTTTTGCCTCAATTTTTTTAATCAAAATAGTTTCAGCCGTTTTTGAGATATTTCGAAAAAAAGAAGCGAAAAAAACACTTTTTTCATGCACGATTACAATACTTGACCATACCCTGTATGGTAAAGTAAAAATTTATCTCAGGTGTCACATAACACATCTTAATTAAAACAATAGTTGTTAATCAATAATCAGAAAAAATATTATACATATAATGTTCAAAATATATTAGGTTCCTTATTTTGGGTATTTTCGAATTTTTACGCTGATAGACGAGATGCTTATATGGTTTGAAATATATAAAAAAAAAATATCCCCCAAGTTTTCAAGCCTCTATCTCAATTTTAACCTTTAGCTCCATAGCGATGCAAGTTTTTTGGCATTGAACAATCAAATTTTTATTCCAGGCAAAGCAAAATGGTTCAAAAATTTGAAACTCTCTATGCTTTATCCTTATAATAGTAGCTATACCTCAGAATTTTTACAGATTTTTAGCTATTATAATTTTGGAGTCTATAACTTACTAAAACTAAGATTTAATTATCTAACTATCTAAGATACTAACACTAGGTTTTTATCTAGCTGTAACTTCAAAATTATAATAGCTAAAAATCTCTAAAAATTCTGAGTAATAGGTACTAGTATAAGGATAAAGTCTACAAAGTTTCACACTTTTTGAATCATTACTTTGGCCGGAATAAAAAATTGATCGTTCAATACCAAAAACCCCATGTTATTTAGATGGGAAACTTGCATCGCTGTGCGTCAAAGGTTAAAATTGAGATAGGGGCTTGAAACTTGAAATTTTTTTATTTATTTCTAGCCATATGAGTAAAAATTCGAAAATACCCAAAATAAGGACCACCCTAATGTACAATAATGATAAATAACCATGACCAATAAACAAAAAATGTGATAGCCTAATAACTTTTGAATTCTTTTCGTTAAGAATTTTTTTAAAGCCACAAACAAGTCTAATAAATCATTTAGATAAGAAATTTTTAAAATTGAAATGTAGAGTGATTTTAAAAAAAGCTTCATTAACTTTATATTTATTTTTATTCAAAATTATACTTCTTATCCTAATTTTCGAAAATTTCCTTCTTAAAAATAGCTTTCTCGCATTCCTCTCCATTTTTTTTTTTTACTTTACCATACAGGGTATGGTCAAGTATTGTAATCATGCATGGAAAAAGTGGTTTTTTCCTTCTTTTTTTCGAAATATCTCAAACACGGCTGAAACAATTTTGATTAAAAAAATTGAGCGAAACTATAGGCATTTCGGCCTACAAAAAAGCCCTAATAAGTAAACATCGAAAAAATTATATTTTTTTAGATAATAATTGTTTTGTCAAAATGTATGTTAGTCTGTCTGGATGTCTGTTAGTTAGTTAGTCTGTGCGTTACCAAATTTGTGTGGACGAGCTAGCTCAAAAACTAGTGAGAATATCGAAACCAAATTTCACACGTAGTTTTGGTCCATTGAGATTAAGAGCTGATTAGATTTTGGCATTTCTGACCCAAAATTAAGGCTGGTGCCGCTCAAAGCAGCTTGGAATATTAATTTAAATATTAAGAAAATAAAAATTAATTATCGATAAAAATAATGGACTGTAGGTTGTATTAGAATTTAATATAATTTCTGGATTATAAAATATGAATTTTTAAAATTGAACACAAATAAGTGATGTTATGAATAACTTAAAACTATATATAATAAATAAAGATAAAAGGTTTGAAAAATTGAATGTTAAAAATTCAGCAAATTTCAAAATACAAATATGCACAAAAATATAAGTAAAGTTTATATATAAATAAATTATATATAAATTAAAGTAATAATATAATTAATTCTACTTAAGATGAAGAAAATGGACGAAATGCTCCTCGTTCACTCGGACTCCTTATCCAATCAAGTTATATTTGGTTTTCAATAAACCTTGGAGAATTCTTGGAGGGATTTGAGAAACCAGTTCAATTTTATTAAAAATTAATCAACTAACGCCAATCGCGTTTTTAGCACAAATTGCTAAATATATAGCCAGATAACGTTCAACACAATTTAATCTATTTTTTAGTTGGTTGTAAATCAACTAAACAAATAGAAAAAATTCAATATCAATCTCAATTGATGAAAAAATAAATAAATATATGCTTACGATCTATCTGCTATTAACATGAATTTTGAGCACTCTCAATAATTCATACTAGACGCTCTTTGCGTAGGTTCAAAATAAAAGGGGTTTTTTTGTTGCTTCAAGGTTATCACAAACATATGTGCAAATTTGAGGTTAAGAGATGATTTTCCTTATTCTGGTCATCTGATCGGGAGAAACAAAATAAACAGATTAATAAATTCAATTAATTAAGGATATGCAAATATATAGAAACATAATTCAGAGATGAAGATAAAAAACCTTTTACTTGATCGGGAGAGAAATAAGCGGCGATTTCATGGTAAAATTTAACAATTTTCCACTTTGCGAGGGGCTATCACAAGAGCTAGGACCATTCCTAACGACATCAAAATAAGAAGTGAGTTTAACATAAATTGGTGATTAGCTTAGAAGAAAAGCAAGGAAATAGATAGAAGATAGCAAATAGTGCCTCAAAAAATCGAGGTACACAGCTCCATCTATTTTTCCATTCGACACGGCGGTGAATTTTGAAAACGAGTTTTTGGTGGTCAATTTGCTAGCACCAAAGGGGGTGGAGGGGGGTTAAAAATAAAAAATCTAGGCTATTTGAGCAATCTCCGCCAAATTTTATACATAATCAGTCGGCCCCTAGGAGTCTAAAAATGCAAAAACTCACCCCCTCCCCTACATGATTATAAATAATTTTATTAAATATTAAATATAAGTGAGGGGACAGGTTGTATGGTAAAGTCAAGTGGATGGCCACATCAAAACACATCATCTTATTTTTTTGTCAAAATTGTTTTAGCCGGTTTTGAGATATATCGAAAATAATAATAATAATAATATTCAGTAACTTTGGTGTTATTTATTTTCTAGAGTTTTATTTTATAATGGCCAGATGGATATAATTTGCGCGTATGCCCTTAGCATCAACATGTACCATAACTTGACATGGTCTGGCAAGGTATTTAAAATCGTTTTATCCTTATATCTCTCTTTTAACTCTACAATTAAATTTTAATAATTATTTCTTCTTCTAGGACGAATACGACAAAGCTCAGCGTGTTCCATGGTATGTGGACAACGACCTGGCCGGATATGGCAAAAAGGGCGGCCTCTTTAATGAATATCTGGTGCGCAATGCTGGTCACATGGTACCGACAGACCAACCCAAATGGATGTTTGATCTCATTTCGCGATTCATTTCAGACACGCTTGAGGATTAAATCTAACGATTTTATTACATATATACAGGGTTGGTGAGAAATAAGTTTCCCACTTTAGAGAGCTTATCTGGGGTGTTTTCCACTGTTCCAAACGAGACAAAATTTGAACTACAAATAATTGACATACAGGTCTATTCTCTAAGCAAAAACGTTAACTTTTAACATCCGACTTCAGCGTTAATTCATTTTAACACCTCCTTGCCTAAAATTGCTATTCTGTAAGCAAAAACGTTAACTCCAAAGCGTTAATATTTAGCCAAAAGTGTTAAAAATTAAAGCCATGTCAGAGGGTGCAGTTAAAATTTTAACTCCATATTAAAAAAAATCATGGCGTCTTTAACCTAAAAACCAAAAAGTAAGGTTATGATTTTGACAGCTTTGAGTTAAATGCAATCCAATTGATCTGTCACAGAAACATTAATACCACAATGATAAATAAACTTTTATTATATATATATTATTTTTATTTTATTTATTTAATTTATCTATGGTTTATAAAATAAATTTGTTTGGATAAAATATATAACAATATAATATATATATGTTTTTTATTATACAAAATATATTTAAAAATAATAGATAGAAAAAACAGAATTATCATTAGATGCGGCCAAAAAAAAAAATTGAATTGCTAACTAAACTAGCTATTTGGGTATTTTTGGTGAATTTTCTTTTTTAGCTGTTCTTTTTTTATTAAAAATACCTGAGATACTCTAGATTGAGAATAACAAATCAAACTATCACGCGCTATCGAGGAGTGTAAAAATATTGTAAAAACTGGAACAAGCAGAAAACGTAGCTATCTTCATAATATATTTTTAACACCTAGTGTTTAAAAGTAAAATGTTAACGTTGCTGTTTTAGAGAATAGAATTTTTTAACGCTAGTGTTATTATTTTACTTTTTAATGCCCAATTTAAGATGTTAAATTTTAACATCTTTTTTAGAGAATAGACCTGATAATAAGCTTGTTATTTATAAAAAAAAATATTAAACTAGGAGAATGATGGTTGATTACCCCTCAATCCCTGAAATACTGTCTTAGAAAATGCTGTACAAGAATAGCAATCTGGGAAGTAGTGCCATACTGCATGATATCGTTTTCCTGTCACAGAACAAACAGGTTTAGATTCCATTTGCTGTTATCTTTTCTTAAAAAGTACTGTCCAATGATAAAAGTGGGCGCACAATCACACCATACTGTCACTTTTTAAAGATACAAGGCTTGTTCCTGGATAGCGTTAGAGTTTTCCGTTGGCCAAATTTGACAATTGCAAGGGCGGATCCAGGGGGAGGGGCGACCCCCCCCATAGAGGCCCGTACCTGGCGGGAGTGCAACACGTGCGTCGCAAGCAGAGGCCAAAAAATGGCGGCCAAATCGACAGGGAATTTATAACAATTTTTTTATTTTTATTTTTATTTTAATGAAGTTAAGAGATATGAAATTTGTAAAAAAAATTTGAAAAAAAAACATTTATTTTTTTAAAAAATTTTAAAATTGAAAATAAAGTTCTATGTGTGTGAGTGTAGAGAGACGCCCCCCCCCCCCCCCCCCCCACTTGGACAATTCGATCGCGACACACTTTCGAGATAAAAAGTAGATCTTATATATACATCGGGCACCTTATATACATTCTCCCCCCCCCCACACACACGCATAAAAAATTCCTGGATCCGCCCTTGGACAATTGTAGTTATTAACTTGGCCATTGAGGCAAAAGTTACAGCTCTATTTATCGGTGAATCAGGGTATTTAACTTTTATTTGATAAATTTCAAGCGCATCTATAGAAAAAAATTCGTGTTATTTGGTCCAGAGGAACGCACTGCAGAGCTCTCTGAAGTGGGAAACTTATTTCTCGCTAACCATCATTAATTGAAATTCCATTTATTGAGCATCTTAAATGAAAATGAATATATCGTTTATCTACAAACTTATCCCATCGAGAAGAATCATTAACGAAATTGCCTCTAACTTCGTTTAGGGGCTAGACCCAAAGCCTCGAATGCTCGTGGGTCGTGATTTTTTTTTATCATTTAAAAGTTGGGTGGATTCACATCTTTGAGTTATTTAATTTATAGTTTACTCAAATGGATATTTTCAATTCTAATGTATAAATGTATATTTTATAAATAAAATTATATAATTTAATCACTTATTCTCTCTTTATTTATTTTTAACCAACTTCAAAAAAGGAGGAGGTTCTCTATTCGACTGAATTTTTTTTTTTTTTTTTTTTTGTGCCTATGTTACTTCATATCTCCGCCAATTGTGAACCGATTTTCAAAATTTTGGGGATGTATGTATGTATGGATGGATGGATGTTATCGTTTTTTTCGTCCACGATTTTGTCCACACCTTTGCACCGATTGAAATGAAATTGAAAACCTACCTTCATTTTAACAAAATGAAGCGCTGATTAGTTTTTGGTACATATCGGCCCACAAACATTAGTATTATACAACATTATTTATTTCAGTACTTTTTTAGTTTTTTCTAAATATCTTTAAAATGACTTAACCAATTTTGATGAAATTTAATATCCTAATTAAGTACCTTTGGGGCCGACAAAAAAGGTTAAATAAAGTTTTTAGTAAAATTATATTTTAAAGTACTTTACTCTAAAGTAAGATTTTTGAATTCTTTAAAATTTATTCATTTGATCTGTTTATGGTAATATAGGACTCATTTAACCTAACTAAGTAAGAGTGGATAGGCTTTTCTCTGTGAAATGCTAAAAATTTGGGAGGAAAGTTTATAAGTAACCATAGCAACTGCGTTCTTTTCTTATCCGTTACCTTTATAGAGGAATCGACTTAAAACCAAAAATAGCGATTGATTCTCATCTAGTACTTGAGGAATAACCATTCCTTAAAATCAAAAATAGCAATTGATTCCCATCTAGTACTTGAGGGATAACTATTTTATATTGGATTTTGGACGTTTCGGTTTTTATTGGTAACCATTGCTGAAGACATAGAGGAATCGACTTTAAATCAAAAATAGTGATTGATTCTCATCTAGTACTTGAGGAATAACCATTCTATATTGGAATTTTGACGTTTCGGTTTTTATTGGTAACCATTGTTGAAGACATAGAGGAATCGACATAAAATCAAAAATAGCGATTGATTCTCATCTAGTACTTGAGGAATAACCATTCTATATTGGATTTTTGACATTTCGGTTATTATTAGTAACCATTGCTGTAGACATGGAGGAATCGACTTAAAATCAAAAATAGCAATCGATTCTCATATAATACTCGAGGAATAACAATTTTACATTAGATTTTTGACGCTTTGATTATTATTGGTAACCATTGCTGAAGACATGGAGGAATCGGCTTAAAATCAAAAATAACGATCGATTATTATCTAATACTAGAGGAATAACCTTAATGCATTCCATTTTTGATGTTTTGACTATTAATGGCAACCTCTACTGAAAA
Organism: Forficula auricularia; assembly: GCA_024734495.1. Lineage (NCBI taxonomy): Eukaryota > Metazoa > Arthropoda > Insecta > Dermaptera > Forficulidae > Forficula > Forficula auricularia. Next base: position 26,041,189 of record JALMQS010000099.1, read on the forward strand.
CGTGGAAGAATCGACTTAAAATCAAAAAGACTAAATTCTTTTATGGCAAACAACTCAAACTTGAGTTTTTTATTAATTTTGATAAATATTTTTTTAATAATTTCCTTACTATATCCATTATTATATGCTATATTATAAATGGTATCTAGTTCATTATTAAAATTTGTATTGCTAAGAGGGGTTAAGATTAATCTATTGATCATTGAATAAAAAGCTGAAAATTTAATATTTGTCGAATGGTTAGAAGAAAAGGGGATAATCGTGTCAGTAAAGGTCGGTTTTCTAAAAATATTAAATTCTAATTTTTTATCATTGTATAAAAATTATGTAATGATTGAAATGTCTTAGGCTGATGATGACATATTTGAAAATGTCGAAACGTTCCTGGTAACAATAAAATAAAATAAAGAAAAATAAATGATAAAAATGTGTTTTTTTTTGTCAAAAAAGAATAAAACCAACACCTATTTAAATGAGAATTTGTATCTTCAAGAAGTTTGGTTATATATAGTTATATAAATAAGTAAAAAATTCTCAAAAAACTAATCAAAAAATTAAAAAATAAATTATATTCATTATAAATAGAAACCGGATTCCTATGCAGTTGCATATTTTGTTAGCCGCCACACCCAGGAGATCAATTACACTGCCCAACAATGAAAATGCTTCGGGCTCAAAAATAGCTGATTCTTATGTATTTCCACCTGCTGAATTCAAAAATCACCATAAAGATTACCGATTAGCTCTTGTTTTGGAGATATAATCGATCAAAACGGTGAAAAAGACCATTTTGACCTATTTTCGAGTTCCGTTAGATATTAAACAACAATATTTGAGATCACAATATTTTGTTGAACTAATAGAAAACACCTTCCTCTTGGATTTACAAATTACCACTTGTTTGTAGCTCAATTAGAACTCGAGTTATAACTAAAAAACTAAAACTACGTGATTATAAAGGATAATAAACATTAATAAAGTAAAGGGAGTGTAGTTTCAGAGTGAATGAAATAAAACTCAAAGAGGTGTATACAATCTTAATATATTTCGGATTATTAGTCCATCATCAGGAGTTTACAGATTAAAAACTAATCTGTAAATTCCTGATGGACTAATAACACTGGGCAACAAAAAAGAGGCAAGCTACTAAAAATTTTTAAGAAAAAAATAAAAACCGACTTCAAAAAATTAAGTGCAACAAATATAAAAATACACTAAAAGGTATAAAATAATTATTATCTTATTTAGTTACAACTAAACGACGAAATATTAACACGAAATTACTTTTTAAAGTCGGTGCCAAACAAACTATACCTATAAGCGAGCGTACCCGCCAAACGTACTAAGTAAGATCCGTCGAGTGGGATTCATAAAAGGTATATGTTTGGCACCAACTTCAAAAAGTAATTTCGTGTTAATATTTCGTCGTTTGGTTGTAACTAAATAGGATAATAATTATTTTATACCTTTTAGTGTATTTTTATATTTGTTGCATTTAATTTTTTGAAGTCGGTTTTTATTTTTTCTTAAAAATTTTTATTTTTCTCCTTTTAGTGATGTTATTAATAGTGATTATATCATCAGAACTTGACCAAATTAATATGACACCATCCCTAAGACACAACCTTTCGGATAAAAAAAGAACCATCGAAATCGGTTCATAAACAAAGAGGTTAGGTCTAAACAAACCTAATAAAAAAGGTCTAATACCTATGGAAAAAAATCGAAAAAAAAATGGGACCAATCGGAAGCTAGACTGGACCCAATGCAAAAAAAATTTTCAAAATCGGTTGACAATTGGCGGAGATATGAGGTAACATAGGCACAAAAAAAAAAAAAAAAAAAAATTCAATCGAACCTCCTTTTTTGAAGTCGGTTAAAAAAAGAGGCAAGCTAAAAAACGACGATCTGATGAAGGCACCACATAAATCTCTTCAGACACGACCATCTCTGAAGTATTATTCTAGCAATGTAGAACTCTTAGAATGTAACTACAATTTGTAAAAAAATAAAATGCACTTTCAATGTTGTTAGCATATGTAATTAAAATGTATCTTTTTCTCTTGATCCGCCACCTACTGTATTTCACAGAAACTAGAGCTAAGAAAAATTTTTCATTGTCATATTCGTTTTTCTCAACCCAAAATTGGTAGGAATTGACTCATCAAGTGCTCGAAGCATTTAAAAATTATTTTTTTGTTGCCCAGGCAGTGTTATCTATCCGAATCATGCATCTAGGATACTGTGGGTTAAATTTTATACTGCATATTTTTGCATATTTGAGTAATATTGCATAAAATTGCATATTTAAAGGATATTGCATAAAATTGCAAATTTCGCACCAAATACAGAGGTTTTTAAAAATAATTTTTTGGAGAAAGAATAATAAAAAAGAAAAAAATATAAAGCAGGAAGACACTAATTTAAATTCGAAGAAAACTGAAATAGACCTCAGCGACACGAAGTGTGGTGTTGGACTTCGAAGTAGGAAGTTGAATTACAAAGGATGTAAAGAAGCTACAAAACAACAACTCACTCATTTTTCTTATTATTCAATTGTACAAGATACTAAGTGCAAAAATGACGAAAAATTGGCAATATTTTTCTTCCAAAGTAAAAGTTTATTCATTTAAATTCGCCCCCACTACGTCTGTGGATGTGAAGCGCTCCTTTACATTGTGTATAAATGAATTTTAAGTGACCGTAAACATAATAACCTGAAGATAATTTAGTACTTGTAAAGATAAATTATTCACAATTACTATCAAATTTTAATTATTTCTGACATCTTTTGTTAATTATTTAATTTTTTTTATTGGCCATCGGGACTTATAGCCCATTTTGGACATTGAGTGTTGGTGTGTGTGTTTGAAAGTGTGTGTAAAAGTGTAAATTATTATAGGGATCAGATTAATATAGCCGGTCAAATATTTGAATTGTTTTATTATTTTATTATTTTTATGTGAATAAGAAAAGCTTGTTAATTTAAAATAAACTTCAACGGATCGTTGCTAAACTTTATCCAAATTCTTTTGAAATATTAATATGTTTGTTCCTTTATTATTAATCAGATATCACTTGCAATTTGTAGTTCAAGTTGACATTAATTCAAAAATAATTCTCATTTAATAGTCGAGGAATAACCATTCTACATTGGATTTTTGACATTTCGGTTATTATTGCAACCATTGCTGAAGACATGGAAGAATCGACATAAAATCAAAAGGACTAAATTCTTTTATGGCAAACAACTCAAGCTTGAGGTACTTTTTCATCAAAATTGGTCAAGTCATTTTCAAGATATTTAGAAAAAACTAAAAAAGTACTGAAATAAAGTACTAATGTTTGTATGCCGATATGTACCAAAAACTAATCAGCGCTTCATTTTGTTAAAATAATGGTAGGTTTTCAATTTCATTTCAATCGGTGCAACGGTGTGGAAAAAATCGTGGGATAAAAAAACGATAACATACATCCATACATCCATCCATCCATCACGCACTAAATGAAATAAAAATGGCACTTTTTGGCCTCTCGGCGAGACCCCATGTAATTTTTGGCAAAACCGTCACGTGCTAATATTCAACCTAATTGAATACTACAATTTGTGACTTTAATTGAGTCCATGGGTTCCGTAGTCTTTACCTGAGGACCCTTTGAAGTTGCGCTTGCCGCGAGACCGATTACAATACTTTACCCATGCTTCGCATTGGATAGCCGGTCAAATATTTGAATTGTTTTATTATTTTATTATTTTTACGTCAATAAGAAAAGCTTGTTAATTTAAAATAAACTGCAACGGATCGTTGCTAAACGTTATATATGGTAAATAATTTATTTTATTTTTATTTTAACTTCACAAACTTTACCGATCAATGTAAAATAATTTTTATTTCTACCAGTCTAGAGTAAAGCAAAAGTTATTAAACGCTGGACATTCACAAATTTATATATTTTTGCAAGGCCAAATTTATGGGAATTTCGAGACACAGTCCTCCGCCAGGCTCAACACGCAAAGTATTTAATTATCTCTAAAAAAACAAATCTTATCATCATCATTAAATAAGAATAAAATAAATAAATTAATCGATTTAATAAAAAATAATTTCCCAAGATAAGAATATTTGTATTACAATTATAATAATAGTAATATGTATATATTTCGAGTGATAAATTGACTTATCTCTGAGATTGCAATATTTATGAGATGAATGCGAAAATCAAGATTGGCTTATAAATATCAGGCCATCAGGTGTGTGTCTGTTGTGTGGATCACTCTACCATAGTGGACAAGATGGCTCTCCATTTGCTCCCCCTGGGCTCTTTCTTCCTCTGCTTCTTCTTCTCTGCTTCTCTCTGCCTTAGTTCTTCCACAAAATGCCCCCGAACTTGACCTTACCAAAATGCCCTTGCGGTCAGCTTACCCCGTCTGGAATCCTATCCCGATAAACGACCCATCCAAATTATCTCCACGACTTGTTCTCACGCCATTTCTTGATAAGCCCAACGGTAAGTGAACTTTTGCTTCTTCTAGACTTAAGGTAGTTCTTTCACAGATGCAAAAATCAAAGAAGTCTTCGAAACTTGAAATATAAGTTATTAAAATCATAATAAAGTCGACGATTTACCACACCAAACATGAAATAATTGCAATTAAAAATGACATTTTCACTTTACCATACAGGGTATGGTCAAGTATTGTAATCGTGCATGAAAAGCTATTTAAATAAAATATTTTTCATCTATATATAATCAAAAGCTTGGCTGAAATTTTTTTATTTTTTTCTACCCTATTAGACAGAATTTTTTCACGCAACCCAAAATAAGTTAGGAATTTTTGAAAAAAATAGCTTTTTTAAATAACCATAACCTTTTCAAAAATTTAGTTATCATGACGTTTTTTTTTAAATTTTTGTTTTTAAATGTACTTTAAAAAAATAGATAGTTTTTTTTTGATAGTTTAGTTCTTTTTATTGTTTAGCAAGCTATTCTATGTTGGCTAACCTGAATTTTTTTTAGTTTTTCCTGAATTTTCCAATTTTCCGGGCAACTTTTCTAATTTTTTTTTACGTATTAACCTGAATTGGACTATTACGAACATTACAAAAAAAAAAAATAGCCAAATCGGTCCAGGCATTTGAGAGATCTGCGCTTACAAAGAAACAGAAATTAATTTTTATTATTTAGAAGATAGATGGTATTTCTAGAATGGGCTAGAATTGCATTATAAAGCCAGTTGGGACGGAGGTATCAATAGATTGAATAAAAATAATAATGATAAATAATAATTAGAGAATTTGAGGACAAACTCTGAACTCTTTATAGATTTAACTAAATATTCATTAGGGGTACAAACAGCCAGGTATACAATATGTATAAACAATAATTAGCGGCTGTTTGCAAAATTATTAACCGACTTCAAAAAAGGAGGAGGTTATCAATTCGACTGAATTTTTACTTTATCCAATGCGAAGCATGGGGAAAGTATTGTAATCGGTCTCGCGGCAAGCGCGACTTCAAAGGGTCCTCAGGTAAAGACTATGGAACCCATGGACTCAATTAAAATCACAAATTGTAGTATTCAATTAGGTTGAATTTTAGCACGTGACGGTTTTGCCAAAAATTACATGGTGTCTCGTCGAGAGGACAAAAAGTGCGATTTTTTCATTTAGTGCGTGCGGATGGATGGATGGATGTATATATAATGTATGTTATCGTTTTTTTGGCCCACGATTTTTTCCACACCGTTGCACCGATTGAAAACCTACCATTAGTTTAACAAAATGAAGCGCTGATTAGTTTTTGATACATATCGGCCAACAAACATTAGTACTTTATTTCGGTACTTTTTTAGTTTTTTCTAAATATCTTGAAAATGACTTAACCAATTTTGATGAAATTTAATATCCTAATTAAGTACCTTGGGGACCACAAAAAAGGTTAAATAAAGTTTTTAGTAAAATTATATTTTAAAGTACTTTACTCTAGAGTTTGATAGTACTTTTTCAAATGTTTTTAAATTTATTCATTTGATCGTTTTAATATAGCTCATTTAAGCTAACTTAAGGAAGAATTGATAGGCTTCTCTCTGTGAAATGCTAAAAATTTGGGAGGACATTTTATAAGTAACCATAGCAACCGCGTTGTTTTCTTATCCGTTACCTTTGCTGAAGACATGGAGGAATCGACTTAAAACCAAAAATAGCCATTGATTCTCATCTAGTACTTGAGGAATAACCATTCTATATTGGATTTTTGACGTTTCGGTTTTTATTGGTAATCATTGCTGAAGACATGGAGGAATCGACTTAAAATCAAAAATAACGATCGATTCTTATCTACTACTAGAGGAATAACCTTATTGCATTCCATTTTTGATGTTTTTGACTATTAATGGCAACCTCTACTGAAAACGTGGAAGAATCAACTTAAAATCAAAAAGACTAAATTCTTTTTGGGAAACAACTCAAGGTTATTTTTGATTTTAAGACGATTCCTCCACGTCTTCACCAATGGTTACCAATAATAACCGAAATTTCAAAAATCGAATGTAGAATGGTTATTCCTCGACTGTTAAATGAGAATCGATCATTATTTTTGAATTAAAGTCAACATGAACTGCAAATTGCAAGTGATATCTGATTAATAATAAAGGAATAAACATATTAATATTTCAAATGAATTTTGATAAAGTTTAGCAACGATCCGTTGCAGTTTATTTTTTTTGTGAAACCTACCTCGCATCTTACTCAGGTTTTATTATGATCACTCACTATAGTTTAACATCGGAGATAAGTCTCAGGCAGGGCGATTAAAGAACTATAATTTATTTTAATATTATTTATCTGTATCTTTTGTTTTAGGTGTTGAAGAGGCTCAAGGGCTGGCGGAAGTGAAGGGTGGTCCATTCCCGGAGGATATTATCAGTTACTCAGGGTTCTTGACTGTCAACGAATCCTCCAATGGAAATCTCTTCTTTTGGTATTTTCAAGCTCAGGTATTATTAACACAATTACACACATTTTATCATTTCAAAATTTATATCTCTGCTTATGTTAGTTGCTAGTGGTAGTGGCTGGTTTATCTACGGTCAAATTCTTGCCATATATTCTTCTCCCCATTTTTATAAGCCATTTTAATAGATCCAATTTAATAATTCCAAATAAATTTGTCTAATTTTTTCAATCAGATTTTACACTCACGAGCAAAGAAATAGAATGTCCTCCCTTGCGAGTATTAAATGTAATATTCATTCTCAAATATAATAATAATCTATATATTATTAATCTTTGGAGTGTTCTGAGGTGTTTCGGAAAATGTTTTTTACTGGATGTTGTGTAAAATAATTTTTAGAAAAACTGATGTTGTTGTTTTTATTTGTGTATTTAAAATCTATTTAAAATACACAAATAAAAACAACAACATCAGTTTTTCTAAAAATTATTTTACACAACATCAAGTAAAAAACATTTTCCGAAACACCTCAGAACACTCCAAAGATTAATAATTCATAAACGGAAACCTTGGATTTGCAACACTGAATCTTCCAGATACCAAAAACAATAATAATAATCTATATAAATAAAAATGTACTGTTACGCTTAAGTGATACGTTGAAGGATCTCCGAAAGTTCTTCACCGATTTCTTTGAAATCGTCACACAACATTCCATTCAAATACACGGGTGTTTTTCTATTTAGTGTTTTTATAGATATCACACCTGTGGCATTTATAAAATATTTTTTTCGAGAAAACAACGCCAACGCCTCTCTGGGGTAAAAGCAAACAAACAAGATGGCCGATAATAGCTTTTTGGAAATCTTTCAACTGTCAATATTATTTTTGGTTAAGGGAACAATTTTGACAACTAATATATAATTCATTTACTGTTTTAATACCTATTCTATAATTATTTGCATTTTCAATTTATTTTGAAAACTATTATTATTTTTTAAATATATTTAAAAAATTGGGTTAGCTATTATCTATATATATTTTAGCCATAAAATGAGATGCTTCCCGCCAGGGGATAGTGACCCGGGCCCAAGGCCCGGTCGTCAGCTATTTAGTTATAATTATTTATTGAAACAAATAATACAATATAACTACGACGTTTCGATTGACTTGTTCTGCGATCGTTCATATAATCGAACATATAATCGGAGTGGGTCATCATATTTAAGAACGATCGCAGAATAAGTCGATCGAAATGTCATAGTTATATTGTATTTATTTGTTTCAATAAATAATTATAATTAATTATGTGTGATTTAAATAAAAATACAAATTTTAAATAATGAATTGTTTCTCTCTAGAATGACCCTGAGAATGCCCCTGTAGTTCTCTGGCTGCAAGGTGGTCCAGGATCGTCCTCTCTTTATGGCTTGTTCCAAGAGTTGGGTCCATTCACGGTGAATACAGACCGCCAAACTTTGACGAAAAATCCCTGGAGTTGGCACACCAATTACAATCTCATCTTCATTGACAATCCTGTCGGAACCGGTTTCAGTTACACGGACGATGGTGGATATGCCACTGATATGCCACAGGTAGCCTTACAATTCAAAACAAATCTATTCGCTAGTAACTTGTACATTTAAGTTTAAATAATATAAAAAATATTAAAATTCCAGGTTGCTGATAATCTTCATAATGGTTTGACGCAATTTTTCAAATTATTTCCAAATCTACAGGCTAATGATTTTTATGTTACCGGCGAATCATTTGGAGGCAAGTAGAAAAATTTTAATTAAAAAAAAAAAAAAAAACAATACCTCGTTTTTACACATAAATATTATTAGGTTGTTTCAAAAGTTTTGTCCGTTTTTTATGAGTCTACTTTAAACTGTAATATCTCAGTGAATACTTATTCAATTTAATCGAACGTAAGACAAGTCTATTAATTCCGTAGGCATAAAAATTGGGTTCTCGGGATTTGGTGAAGTCGACGAAGGCCGTTTTTGCCTGGTCCTGATTGGCAAATGTTCTACCGGTGGGAAAGGTGGTTGTCGGTTGGCGAGAGGTCTGGAGAGTATGGTGGGTGTGGCAGAACTTGGACGCTCAATTCGTTTAATTTTCGGACCGTGATTTGTGAAACGTGCGGACGGGCGTTATCGTGGAGCAAGATCGGACCTCTTCTGTTGACCAGTGCCGGAACCATGGTCTTTTTTTGGTAGGTTTTTGCCTTTAGGAAGCACCTGGGTGGCTCATCAGTGTCCAACCACTGTCCTGAACGTCTCCTGTTGTCGTAGAGGATCCACTTTTCATCACACGTGACGATCCGATCCAAAAAAGGATCGTTTTGGTTGAGCAAAAGCAAAGAAGTACAGACCTTGAAACTTGACAATTTCTGTCGATCGTTCAAATCGTGAGGCACCCACTTTTTGACCTTTCCAATACGTTTTAAACTATCAAAAACCGCATGGGAGCTGACGCCCAGTTCTTCCTCCATCCCACGTACCGTTTGTGATGAATCAGTCTCCACCATGGTCCTCAAATCCTCGTCCTGGATTACTCTAGGTAGACCACTTCGGGGCTCATCTTCGATGCTAAAATCTCCGGAACGAAATTTTGCAAACCAACGTCGAACAGTGCGTTCATTAACACTATCATTGCCAAATGCCTGGTTAATTTTTCGGGCTGTTTCGGCAGCGCTTTGGTTCAATTTGAATTCCTAGAGAAAAATTGGCCGAACATCGCTTAAGGACATGCTATATATAAGAGCCTAGATTAATTTGTAACAACGCTGAGAGAATTTTCTTTAAAAAAATTACCCTCTTGCCTAGAATCAAACCGACAAACTCTTGAACTAAAGGCATCAGCTCTAGCCATTACACCAATGCACATTAATATTTATATCTTGATTTCTGTTACTAAAACTATATATTTTTAATTTAGACTTTGTGTCGAGATAATATTGTATTCATTTTAACTCGAATGAAAATGAAAAAATAGCAATAGATTTTAAATTAAGAAACATTAAATATATATTAATTAACGAGGCAAATTTGAAATATAATTGTAATTTGGACTCGATTTTGAAATATAAGACTCCAATTCATTTTAAATTAAGAAACATTAAATATATTGATAATTATTCCTTCCCACCTCCCCCCCCCCCACTCGCCACTCAAAAAATTAAAGAGGCGAAACTTTTAAGAGACGATGTATTTTCGGTAGTTTACGGGTATTTTAAGAGGAATAAAATTTTTGGACCGAGACGATGCCCGCCAGGGCACCAGCCCGGAGGTCATATAGTAATAACCTAAAAAGCGGCAAAAATTTAAAATTGCGAAAAAAATGAACAGCATCAATGTATAGAGTACAAAATCCTCTATCGATCGATATATACCACGACACAGTAGAATAAATATTTATTGAGATATGGAGCTACAAAAACCATATGACATTAAAATGGACGAAAGTTTTGAAACAACCTAATAATATAAATATATTATGTACTTACACATTTTCTGATTTCAGGGAAATACGTTCCTGCTATTTCCTATAAAATTGATCAGGCGAATCCTACAGCGGAAATTAAAATCAACTTAAAAGGTAAGCAAACTGAATTGAATTATAGGAGTAAAAATGCAGTCTACTTGACGTAACATGGAAACATGGGATTTGTTTGGGGGCACATTTTTTTATCTACTGTAAGCCGTGAAAAGATCAATAAATAAAAATTTGGGACCCTTAGTAATAAATATAAGAAGAAAATAAGCTGACGTGCTCTGATGTGGCCATCCACTTGACTTTACCATACTACCTGTCCCCTCAGTTATATTTAATATTTAATAAGATTATTTATAATGTAGGGGGGTTATTTTTTGCATTTTTAGACTTCTGAGGTCCCACTGATTATGTATACAAAATTTGGTTGAGTTTGCTCAAAAATAGCTTGAATTTTTCCTTCTTTTTTTCGAAATATCTCAAAAACGGCTAAAACTATTTTGATTAAAAAAATTGAGCGAAACCATGGCATTTCTCTACAAAAAAGCTCTAAATAAGTGAACATCGAAAAAATTATATTTTTTGAGATAATAATTGTTTTGTCAAAATGTCTAGTTAGTCTGTCTGTCTGGTTGTTAGTCTGTGCGTTACCAAATTTTTGTGGACGAGCTAGCTCAAAAACTAGTGTGAATATCGAAACCAAATTTCACACGTAGTTTTGGTCCATTGAGATTAAGAGCTGATTAGATTTTGGTGCATATCGACCCAAAAATTAAAGGGGGTGGAGGGGGTTAAAAATTAAAAATCTAGGCCATTTGAGCAAACTCAACTAAATTTTGTATACATAATCAGTGGGACCCCAGAAGTCTAAAAATGCAAAATCTAACCGCCCAAAATGGGGGGAGAGGGGGGGGGGGTCAAAAAATGAAAATTTTGGCTATTTACCAAACTCAACCAAATTTTGTATACATTTGTAATCAGTGGGACCCCAGAAGTCTAAAAATGCAAAAACTAACCGCCCAAAATGAGGGGAGTGTATGGTCAAAAAATGAAAATATAGGTTCTTGTACCAAACTCAACCAAATTTTGTTGAAAAGTTTTTGTTTTGCCGAGAGTAGCAGAGTTGTTGGATTCACAAAGAGAAACAAAGAGATTGTCTTCTGCTTGATGCAAATAAACATATACACATATATATCAAGATGATATATCTGTATATATATATTATTTATTTGTTATATTATTGTTATTTATTTGTTTATTTCAGAAGTAAATAAATAATATATATATACAGATATATCATCTTGATATATATGTGTATATGTTTATTTGCAACAAGCATGAAGACAATCTCTTTGTTTCTCTTTGTCAACCAAATTTTGTATACATAATCAGTCGGCCCCCAGGAGTCTAAAAATGCAAAAACTATCCCCCTCCCCTATATGATTATAAATAATTTTATTAAATATTAAATATAAGGAGAGGGGTCAGGTTGTATGGTAAAGTCAAGTGGATGGCCACATCAGAACACGTCAGCTTATTAAAACAACCTGTACTAATATGTCCAGCCACTCATTCACTTGGACATTTCTCCATATCTCATTCTACAATATGTTTTAGGTCTGGCTGTGGGCAACGGTTTCTCTGATCCGACCTCCATCTTCAATTATAGTGAATTGGTTTATCAATTGGGATTAGTGGATATTTGGACAAGAAATGAAATGAAAGCTGTCGAGGATTCGGCAAAACAGGCCATTGCTGATGGACGATACATCGAGGCATTTAATGTAAGAATTTTTATTTTATTCATGACACAAAGGGAATTATTATAAAAAAGCTGGTGTCTATACAACCAAAAAGCTTTCTGTAAATAGTTCAAAGAGCTGGCGACACATTTTTGAGTACGGATTTGACCCAACTAGAAATTATGCGTAATAGTACCGTCTATGATAATTGTACAAGGAATGGCCAGTCTGGCTGGCCTAAGCAGGTGGACCAGGTACTGCGCATGGCATGAGTGCGGTAAAAATACATATGTGTTAAAAAATATTTTTGACCCATAATGAAATTATAAAAATTATAATTTATAGTCATTTATAAACATAATATATTCATTCCAGACCATTTGAGGTGGATGGAACCAGACCACCCAAAGTGTATTTTTACAGCATGAAAAAAATAGCATCATGCTCTCTCACTAGTATTTTTACTACTACTAGTAATACACTTTGGGGTGGTCTGGTTCCACGTTCCACCACTCAAATGGTCTGGAATGAATATATTATGTTTATAATTGACTATAAATTATAATTTTTATAATTTCATTGTGGGTCAAAAATATTTTTTAACACATATGTATTTTTTACCGCACTCACACCATGCGCAGTACCTGGTCCACCTGCTTAGGCCAGCCAGACTGGCCATTCTCTGTGTCAGGTGATTCACAAGGGTGACGAGGTACCGTATCTCAGGAACTAATAATCGTAGAAGTTTGGGAAAAAAATCCTTCAGAGGAAATCGACCAAGAAAAATTGCTGGAAATATTTTTAAGTTCATACGTCCACCGCTAGGTGGCTAAATAGCATCAATCGTATAAAAAATGCAATTTTCTCGAAAATTTTCCAATATAAGTTTAGAAATGAATACTTCACGTTAATGCCACCATAATAGTCCATCTTTTTGATAAATGACTTTTTATTGTAGGGCGTAAAATAAAGGCGGGAGGGGATGCTAAACTTTTATGGACTGTAGTGTCTATAACTTAAGTTTGACTTAACGGAATTTTGTTAACAAGGTCTGGTTTAAGAAAGGAAGGTTTGGTGAATAAATTAAAAAACCATCCATGCCATTCTAGTTCTTGCGGCCCTCGCTAAGGGGCGTGTTTTATAAAGTTAACCGTTTTATTAATTTTGCTCCGAAATCTTAAATGGAACCGTATAATTATTTTATTAGATTCAGAAAGTAGATCAAATTTGCAACAAAATATGTTCAAACCGCATGTCGATATCTTCATTTGTTTAACAGTTATTGCTTAAAGAATATTTTATTAACAAATTTATTAAAGAAACAAAATAGGTAATTGAGTTTTCAATTTTTTTAAGTTTCGTGGTCAAGCATGCCATAGACAAATAAAAAATTTGTATTTGTCTATGGCATGCTTGACCACGAAACTTAAAAAAAATTGAAAACTCAATTACCTATTTTGTTTCTTTAATAAATTAGTTAATAAAATATTCTTTAAGCAATAACTGTTAAACAAATGAAGATATCGACATGCGGTTTGAACATATTTTGTTGCAAATTTGATCTACTTTCTGAATCTAATAAAATAATTATACGGTTCCATTTAAGATTTCGGAGCAAAATTAATAAAACGGTACTTTAAAACACGCCCCTTAGCGAGGGCGGCAAGAACTAGAATGGCATGGATGGTTTTTTATTTTATTCACCAAACCCTCCTTTCTTGAACCAGACCTTGCCAACAAAATTCCGTTAAGTCAAACTTAAGTTATAGACACTACAGTCCATAAAAGTTTAGCATCCCCTCCCGACTTTATTTTACGCCCTACAATAAAAAGTCATTTATCAAAAAAATGGACTATTATGGTGGCATTAACGTGAGAGTATTCATTTCTAAACTTATATTGGAAAATTTTTGAGAAAATTGCATTTTTTATACGATCGAAGCTATTTAGCCACCTAGCGGTGGACGTATGAACTTAAAAAATATTTCCAGCAATTTTTCTTGGTCAATTTCCTCTGAAGGATTTTTTTCCCAAACTTCTACGATTATTAGTTCCTGAGATACGGTACCTCGTCACCCTTATTGAATCACCCGGTACAACTATCATAGACGGTACTATTACGCATAATTTCTAGTTGGGTCAAATCCGTACTCAAAAATGTGTCACCAGCTCTTGGACTATAAGGAAAATTGGCCCCTTGTATTAGGGGACCATTTTTTTTATCAAATACCCTGTAAGGTAAAATGTAAAATTATTTAAAATAATGTTCTCAACTTATTACATCAAAAAATCAATAAAAAAAAAAAAATCATTTGAACTCCATTCGTTTCAAGTTGTCGTTATCAATGAACATTTTTTTTTTTACCTAAAAAGTATTTTGAATGATCTTGACAATGATTTGTACAAATTTTCTTGGTGATAAGGATTATTATCTTAAAATATATAATATTATGAAAAAATTATATTCTAAAAAATAAAAAACAAATTTAATGATAAATATTTCAGGTCTTCTCTTTTATGCCACCTGGATGTTGTTTTCGTAATAGTAGGAGTAATTTTAAAAAAAAATTGCAAAATCTCATTAAACCTCGTTATGTTCGAGTAATTTACAAAAATTGCTCCTCGTAAACCTATCAATGGTTTCCAGAAGAGTTTTCTACGCTGATTATCAAGCAATTTTGCGATTTATTACAACACGTCACAGTTTTGAGATATTATCGGTCAAAAGGACCAAAAAGGCCATTTTGACCAATTTTCGAGTCCCATTAAATATTAAACAGAAATATTTGAAATCAAAATATTTCGTTCACATAATAAAAAACAGTTTCCTCTTTTGATTTTCAAATTTCCAATTGTTTTTAGCTCAATTAGAACTCGAGTTATAACTAAAAATCTAAGACCTTATGTTTTTATCTATGATTTTTATCCTATATATAATCACGTAGTTTTAGTTTTTTAGTTATAACTCGAGTTCTAATTGAGCTAAAAACAAGTGGTAATTTGAAAATCAAAGAGGAAACTGTTTTAACCGACTTCAAAAAAAGGAGGAGGTTCTCTATTCGACTGATTTTTTTTTTGTGTCTATGTTACCTCATATCTTCGCCAATTGTGAACCGATTTTGAAATTTTTTTTGCATTGGGTCCAGTTTACGTTCCGATTGCTCCCATTTTTTTTCGTAGGTATTAGACCTTTTTTGTTAGGTTTGTTCAGGACTAACTTCTTTGTTTATGAACCGATTTCGATGATTCTTTTTTTATTTGAAAAGGGGTATCTTAGGGATGGTACCATATTAATTAGGTCAAGTTCTGATGATAGGATCACTATTAATAACATCACTAAAAAGAGAAAAATAAAAATATTTTAAGAAAAAATAAAACTGACTTCAAAAAATTAAATACAACAAATAAAATCCACTAAAAGGTATAAAATAATTATTATCTTATTTAGTTACACTAAACGACGAAATATTAACATGAAATTACTTTTTGAAGTCGGTGCCAAACATATACCTTTTATGAATCGCACTCGACGGATCTTACTTAGTACGTTTGGCGGGTACGCTCGCTTATAGGTATAGTTTGTTTGGTACCAACTTCAAAAAGTAATTTCATGTTAATATTTCGTCGTTTAGTTGTAACTAAATAAGATAATAATTATTTTATACCTTTTAGTGTATTTTTTTATTTGTTGCATTTAATTTTTTTGAAGTCGGTTTTATTTTTTTCTTAAAAATTTTTTTTATTACGTCAACAAAATATGGTGATTTCAAATATTGCTATTTAATATTTAATTGGACTCGAATATAGGTTAAAATGGGCTTTTTCGTCATTTTGACCGATAATATCTCAAAACTGTGACGTGTTGTAAAAAATCGCGAAATTGGTTGATAATCAGCGTAGAAAACTCTACTGGAATCCATTGTTAGGTTTACGGTGATAAATTTTTTGTCGAACAGTGTAATTTGTCCATTATGGGGTAGATCACAAAATACATAAATATGAGCAAATGATTTAATTATTATTGGCAATAGTGTAATTATTTTTTTTAAAAGCCCCCTTTAAAGGGTATAAAACATTAACATGGTTTATTTTTCTAGAATTGGAACGAAGTTTTGGCCAATTTCCAAGTTGAATCTGAATTTAATAACTTATATAATTTCCTGAACGAGACAGAAATTGAAATCGACGGTGCCGATTACGCTTACTTTGTCCAATCGGAAGAAGTGCGAGAACTTATTCATGTGGGCGATGCCGTCTACTCAAGTTCCCCGAAAGTGTACAACACTTTGATTCCACGATTTATGACCACAGTCAAGCCTTTGGTGGAGCACCTCATTGAAAAATACCCGTGAGTACTTTAACACAAGTATATTTATTTATTGATTTAATCATTTTCAAATATTATGTTTGTTTTTTTAATGTCTATTTACCTATATATATTTTTTACATATTAAAAATAAATAAATACTTGATAGAGTTTTTCTTTAGGAGACGGACTGGTATAAATATACAATTGGATGTTGATGAAGGCAGTTAGGCAGTCCAAGGTGGTTGTAAAAAAATAAGACTATATCGGTTTTATTATTTTACATTTATTCGAAACGTCATTAATTTATTTACATATTATTAATTTTATTAATTTTTTTTTAAATTAAATTAGTCACATGAGTTTTAAATCATTAATTATGCCATCCCAGCAAATTGTAAGTAGATTTTTAATTCTTATTTTATTTTGTTATATGTATATTATGAATGAAGTAATTTTTGGAGACGGACTGATAAGTGAATTAAGTGGATATTGATGAGGCAGTCCAAAGAAGAAGATAATTTACACTATCTTTTTATTCATAAAACCGACGTTTCGGAGGATATTCCTCCTTCTTCAGGGTTTTGAAAAGTCAGTGAAGAATCCAATGCGGCATTCTTCTGTCTCCTCTTTCAGTGGCAATAATAATAATAATATCTGTATTTTCATTCTCAGCAGAATTATAATGTAAATAATATTAGAATTCTGCTGAGAATGAAATACGAGATATTATTATTATTATTGCCACTGAAAGAGGAGACAGAGGGGAATGCCGCATTGGATTTCCTTCACTGACTTTTCAAAACCCTGAAGAAGGAGGGAATATCCTCCGAAACGTCGGTTTTATGAATAAAAAGATAGTGTAAATTATCTTCTTCTTTTTGGACTGCCTCATCAATATCCACTTAATTATGAATGAATATGAAAATCCCAACCCAATACTAATTGATGTTCGTCTTCCCCTCAATTATATAGACCCTAAAGAAGGAGAGAGTAAATTTCCGAAACGTCGGTTATCGAATAAATGTAAAATAATAAAACCGATATAGTCTTATTTTTTTACAACCACCTTGGACTGCCTTCATCAACATCCAATTGTATAAATAAATACAAATCATTTATAAAAAAAAATATATATTTATTTGAAGTCTTATTTCTAGCCTTCTGGGATTCCACAGAATATGTATACGAAATTTGGTTTAGTTTGTTCGAAAAGACTTGAATTTTCGATTTTGACCCTCCCCCATCCATTTTGGCTGGTTATTTTCAAATTTTTTTTAAATAAAAATGTCCAAAATTGCATTCTCTACAATTTTGCTTCTAATGGAATTTGCCATAGAGTAAACCGAGGGGTGATCCGCGATTGGAAGTAGATGTACACCTCTTTGGAAGTATTTTGGAAGTACTAGGAAATATTTTGAAGTACAAGTGGAAGTAGGTGTACAACATATTAGGCCGCGGTTCACCCCTTGGAGTAAACAGTTCAGGAGTTATATGTAATCAATGATGTGATTTTACTGTATTTTTTGACATCTTCAGGGCTCGATTATCCCGAAAAACGACTCGCTTTGGCGAGTAAGAATTTGACTTTCGGGTTGTGTGCTGATCACACTACAGTATAGGATATGTTATTTGGGTTCTGAAATCAGCTTCCGAAATGGTCAGCTAGAGTCAAAAGCCAAAAGTTACAATTTACAAAATTTCCCAGTTTTTAAAGAGCCACTAACATATTTAATTCAATATTATGGTATTTGATTAGGATTAGATATATATAAATTTGATTTTTGATTTAAAATAAAGCCGCATCTTCACATCGAAATAGCCGCATGTGGCTCGCGAGACGGCAGGTTGCCGACCCTTGAGCTAGACTATTAGGGAGGAGAGAAGGGGGGGGGGTTAAAAATATGAACCCTTTGTTAATTTGGGTCAAATTATCTGTTAACTGACCAGACCATGTGTGCACCGTTATAATCTTTTTCAGGATTTCGAGTTGTGAAAGGCCTGAAATAAGAATAGAAAAATTGATTTGTTATCGCTCTTGAACTTGAGCGATTTTGTTGTTGTTTTAAAATAGAATAACTTTAAGTTAATTTGACAACGTCGCAGAAAGTTAACAAAAACCTGCTATAATAATAGAGTGAAAAAAAAAAGATTGACCATTAGGCTTTGGGTAGGAGGGCAGAAAATAAAGGCTGGAGGCCTGGGCCTTGCACCCCCCAAAAGCAAGCGGTCACATTCAACCCCCCCCCAAACTATCCCCATTCAGGGCCATCCGGCCTTTGTTCTGCAAACTTTTGTCAAGATCATAAAATTCTTTGTTTGAAAAATATTTTCGCACTTTCTTGATAATTATATTATATTTTCGAAATATTAGAAATGTTTCCAAGTAGTGCGTTAAGGTCACTTTATTTTTGTTGATTCAATTAGACTTTTAGTTTAAGAGCTGGCTAATAAAATCGATATAATATGATATATTGTATCAATTATTTAAAGAATCTTTTCAAATATGATTTTGGGCTGTTTAGCCTGGGAAAGAGAATCTAACATCTGGCAACCCTGAATAGAGGGAGGAGGCCCTTCCCTGTTGCCAGATGCAGCAAGCAGCCCTTAGTCCTCAAAAGAATTAGATATAAAAAAAAAAAAAAAAAAAATCACTAAAAAAAAATAAAACCAATTTCAAAAAAATTAAATTCAACAAATAAAATAATAAAACTCAAAAATAAAATAAAATGCGCTAAAGGTATAAAATAATTATCTAATTTAGTTACAACTAAACGACGAAATATTAACATGAAATCACTTTTTGTAAGTCGGTGCCAAACATATACATTTTATGAATCAAACTCGACGGATTTTACTTAGTACGTTTGGCGGATACGCTCGCTTATATAGTTTGTTTAGCACCGACTTCAAAAGAGATTTCATGTAAATATTTAGGCGTTTACCTTTTAGCGCATTTTATTTTATTTTTGAGTTTTATTATTTTATTTGTTCCATTTAATTTTTTGAAGTCGGTTTTATTTTTTTTTATAAAAATTATTTTTATTTTTCTCCTTTTTAGTGATGTTATTAATAGTGACTTAATATAATACCTTGCATGCATCTCGTAAGAGAAATCGTCGATCGAATTAATCAGAAAATTATAATAAAAATTCAATTCATAAATATAGAAATTCTCTCAGAAACGTTTACGGGTTTTAAATGAAAGTTTTAAGATTGTTTTTTTATAAAAGATTTTATTTATTATAATTTCGATTATTTGCTCATAAGAATTTGAGATTTATGTTATTTCGTCATTGATAATATCATCAGAACTTGACCAAATTAATATGGGACCACCCCGAAGGAGCCCTCTTTCCAATAAAATATGAGTCATTGAAATCGGTCCATAAACAAAGAAGTTATGCCTAAACGAACATATCAAAAAAGGTACAATACCAATGAAAAAAAACTGGACCAATCGGGAAGTAAACTGAACCCAATGCAAAAAAATAATCGAAATCGGTTCATAATTGGCGAAGAAATCAGGTAACATAGACACAAAAAAAATTCAGTCAAATTGATAACCTCCTCCTTTTTTGAAGTCGGTTAAAAATAAACCTAGAAGGATGACTTTTGATCATTCTCAAGAATATAAATATGTATCTATAAAATTTAAAATTTTATTTGTGAAACACCTCTACAACCCTTTAAAAACTCCAGTGTCTATTTTATTTATTTCAGTCTATAGTTTCGAAGGTTTGACCTTCATCGTCAGTCTTTTAATTTGAAATATTTTATCTTTTATTTCTCATGGCTTAGAATATCCGATTGAATATATAAATTCGTTGTGTGCATCAAGCAGGGGACAACTTCATTGATTTCTTATATGAATTTCAATTTTTATACATACCTACAGGGTGTCAAGTATTGTAATCGTGAATGAAAAAATTGTTTTTTTTTCCTTTTTTTTTCGAAATATCTCAAAAACGGCTGAAACGATTTTGATTAAAAAAATTGAGCGAAACCAAGTGCATTTCGGTCTACAAAAGATCTCTAATAAGTGAACATCGAAAAAATTATATTTTTCGAGATAATAATTATTTTGTCAAAATGTATGTTAGTTAGCCTGGTTGTCTGTTAGTTAGTCCTGTGCGTTACCAAATTTTTGTGGACGAGCTAGCTCAAAAACTAGTATGAATATCTAAACCAAATTTCACAAGTAGTTTTGGTCCATTGAGATTAAGAGCTGATTAGTTTTTGGTACATATCGACCCAAAGTTAAGGGGGTGGAGGGGGTTAAAAATTAAAAATCTAGGCCATTTGACCAAACTCAACCAAATTTTGTATACATAATCAGTGGGACACCAGAAGTATAAAAATCCAAAAACTAGCCCCCCCCCCCTTACATGATTATAAATAATTTTAGGAGCCAGGTTGTATGGTAAAGTCAAAGTGGATGCCCACATCAGGACACGTCAGCTTATTTTTATTTGATGTCGTATAAAGAAATAGTTCTAATAAAAGTTGTTCAGTTTTTTTTTGTAGATTCAGAATATGTACAGAAACATATAGAAATCCATTTTAAAAACAGAACTTGACCTCGAAATACCCTTGAAAGCTTGTTCTAGGTCGACAAACAATAGCGTAGTTTAGTTTTCCCCTCGATAGAAATAAACTTTTATTTGAAACTTTTTTACATATAATCCACTGTTTTTGAATTATAAGACTGTCTCAAGATAAAAAAAACTCACCCGGTATATTTCAATGATCATTCAAGGGGACCCCCCCCCCTTACATGATTGTAAATAATTTTAGGGGCCAGGTTGTATGGTAAAGTCAAGTGGATGGCCACATCAGAACACGCCAGCTTATTTTAATAAAAATTTCATAGTTTTCGAGTAATAGGCATTTTTTTGAACATGGTGAAAATCGCTACCCTCCCCTAAATAATGAAATGCTATGGTTACAAATTTACATATTTTATTATTTTAATTTTTGTTGCGCAATCCTGAATAATCCTGCTATTGACTGGAATTTAAAATAAAACAATAAGTATTATACTTTTGGAGAAAAATAATATATTTGGATGACTTATGTTTTAAAAAATTTTACCAGCAACCTTTGATTCATCTTTAATGTAAATAAACTGCAACGGATCGTTGCTAAACTTTATCCAAATTCATTTGAAATATTAATATGTTTATTTCTTTATTATTAATGAGATATCACTTGCAATTTGCAGCTCATGATCGATTCTCATTTAATAGTCGAGGAATAACCATTCTACATTGGATTTTTGATATTTCGGTTATTATTAATAACCATTGCTGTAGACATGGAGGAATCGACTTAAAATCAAAAATAGCCATCAATTCTCATATGATACTCGAGGAATAACAATTTTACATTAGATTTTTGACATTTCGGTTATTATTGTAACCATTGCTGAAGACATGGAGGAAACGGCTTAAAATAAAAATAACGATCAATTCTTATCTAATACTAGAGGAATAACCTTATTGCATTCCATTTTTGATGTTTTGACTATTAATGGAAACCTCTACTGAAAACGTGGAAGAATCGACTTAAAATCAAAAAGACTAAATTCTTTTATGGCAAACAACTCAAGCTTGAGTTGTTTATCATAAAGTACTTTAAAATATGATTTTACTAAAAACTTTATTTAGCCTTTTTTGTGGTCCCCAAAGTACTTAATTAGGATATTAAAGTTCATCAAAATTGGTTAAGTCATTTTCAAGATATTTAGAAAAAACTAAAAAAAGTACTGAAATAAAGTACTAATGTTTGTGGGCCGATATGTACCCAAAACTAATCAGCGCTTCATTTTGTTAAAATAATGGTAGGTTTTCAATTTCAATTCAATCGGTGCAACGGTGTGGAAAAAATCGTGGACGAAAAAAACGATAACACACACACACATACATACATACATACATCCCCACGTACTTCTAAAAAAATGGCACTTTTTGGCCTCTCGACGAGATTCCAGGTAATTTTTGGCAAAACTGTCACGTGCTAAAATTCAATCTCATTGAATACTTCAATTTGTGACCTTAATTGAGTCTATGGGTTCCGTAGTCTTTACCTGAGGACCCTTTGAAGTCGCGCTTGCCGCGAGACCCATTACAATACTTTCTCCCATGCTTCGCATTGGATAAAGTAAAAAAGTCTATTAAACTAGCATGGCAAGTTATATAAAAAATTTAATTGAAAAGTTTTTGTTTTGCCGAGAGTAGCAGAGTTGTTGATTCACAAAGAGAAACAAAGAGGTTGTCCTCTGCTTGATGCAAATAAAGAGTTCCTAGCCTTCCAGCAGTGAAGAAAGAACACCAAGTTTTCAATATCCATATGATATTGACTCCATGAAAAAACATTTATAATTGAAGAAAGACTGATGATGAAGACCAAGTCTTCGAAACTATAGTCTCAAACAAATAAATAATATATATATACAGATATATCATCTTGATATATATGTGTATATGTTTATTTGCATCAAGCAGAGGACAACCTCTTTGTTTCTCTCTTGTGTATATAAAAAATTGGCCCAATTAGTCAAGATTTGAAAATGATACAGCATTTTGTACTTTATTCTTAAAAAAAATATATATATTTGTATTTTTTGCAAATTTAAAAACATATTTTGATAGAGTTTTTTTTTTAATTTAATATGTTAATCAATTATGTCGTATCTTAATTGAACTAATCTTTTAATGCCATTAATAGCCAAAGATTAGTTAAATCAAGTATCAAGATGAGACATAATTGATTAAATAAAAAAACACTTCAAAATAAGTTTTTAAATTAGATAATTTTGTCAAAAAAAAATAAGCTGACGTGTTCTGATGTGGCCATCCACTTGACTTTACCATACAATCTGGCCTCTCACTTATATTTAATATTTAATAAAATTATTTATAATCATCTAGGGGTGGGGTGTTAGTTTTTGCATTTTTAGATTACTATGTGCCCATGTAATTATGTATACAAAATTTGGTTGAGTTTGGTATAAGAGCCAAGATTTTCATTTTTTGACCCCCCCCCCATTTTCGGCTGTTAGTTTTTCCATTTTTAGACTTCTGGGGTCGCACTGATTATGTATACAAAATTTGGTTGAGTTTGGTACAAGAGCCAATATTTTCATTTTGTGACCTTATAGCACCCCCCCTTTTGGGCGGCTAGTTTTTGCATTTTTAGACTTCTGGGGTCCCACTGATTATGTATACAAAATTTGGTTGAGTTTGCTCAAACGGCCTAGATTTTTAATTTTTAACCCCCCCTCCACCCACCTTAATTTTGGGTCGATATGCACCAAAATCGAATCAGCTCTTAATCTCAATGGACCAAAACTACGTGTGAAATTTGGTTTCGATATTCACACTAGTTTTTGAGCTAGCTCGTCCACAAAATTTGGTAACGCACAGACTAACTAACAGACAGACTAACAGACAGACTAACAGACATTTTGACAAAAATTATTATCTGGAAAAATATAATTTTTTCGATGTTCACTTATTAGGGCTTTTTTGTAGAGCGAAATGATTTTAAGTCGATTCTTCCACGTTTTCAGTAGAGGTTGCCATTAATAGTCAAAACATCAAAAATGGAATGTAATAAGGTTATTCCGCTAGTATTAGGTAAGAATAAATTGGTATTTTTGATTTTAAGTCAATTCCTCCATGTCTCTTCAGCAATGGCTACCAATAATAATCGAAACGTCAAAAATCTAATGTAGAATGGTTATTCCTCGACTGTTAAATGAGAATCAATCGCTATTTTTGAATTTAAGTCAACATGGACTGCAAATAGCAAGTGATATCTGATTAATAATTGTAGCGGCTCGCTGTTGCTCTGGCTACGAGCCTTTAGACACGGCCGCTAGATGACTCAGTCAGATCGTTGCGACACTTTTGCATGACTGATAATATTTCAGTCATGCTATAAGTGAAGCAATTTGATCTCGACTGGGCATCGAATGGAAGGAGGGGCCAACCACCAACTAGTAGCCCCTCCCCCGCTAATTAAGCGGGTGGCGCCCAACCCGGCTTTCCATCAGGGCACAAACAACGCCCTGCACAAATCATTGTTAGGATCCCATCAACTTGGTGGGGGGCGCAGACAAGCACCATAACGCACTCAACCGAGGCCCTAACAATAATAAAGAAACAAACATATTAATATTTCAAATGAATTTTGATAAAGTTTAGCAGCGATCCGTTGCAGTTTATTTTTTATTTGAAAGGGGATACCTTTAGGGGTGTTCCCATATTAATTTGGTCAAGTTTTGATAATATTATCAATGACTTCAAAAAAATTTAATCCAATTATTATTATGAGCAAACAATCGAAATTATAATAAATAAAATCTTTTATAAAAAAAATCTCAAAACATTTATTTAAAACCCGGAAACGTTTCCAGAGAATTTCTATATTTATGAATTGAATTTTATTATCATTTTCTGATTCATTCGCCCAACGCTTTCTCTTACGAGATCCGGTATTACATTAATTCACTATTAATAGAAAAAATAATTTTTATAAAAAAAATAAAAACCGACTTCTAAAATATTAAATCCAACAAATAAAAAGAATAAGAACTCAAAAATAAAATAAAATTCACTAAAAGGTATAAAATAATTATCTAATTTCGTTACAAATAAACGACGAAATATTTACATTAAATCACTTTTTGAAGTCGGTGCTAAACAAACTATGTTATATAAGCGAGATTACCCGCCAAACGTACTAAGTAAGATCCGTCGAGTTCAATTCATAAAATGTATATGTTTGGCACCGACTTCAAAAAGGGATTTCATGTAAATATTTCGTCGTTTAGTTGTAACGAAATTAGATTATTATTTTCTACCTTTTAGTGAATTTTATTTTATTTTTGAGTTCTTATTCTTTTATTTGTTGCATTTATTTTTTTTTGAAGTCGGTTTTATTTTTTTTATAAAAATTATTTTATTTTATTTTATCTGTTAAATCACTCGTATCCATAATAAGCATTAATTAACAGGAATAGCAGGGAATTGGACAAAATTAAAAACAGAGATTTTTATTAAATGGGCCAGACGTTTCGTCGATTAATTTCGACTTCCTCAGTGGCTCATTCTATCACTCTTTGTCAAAAGACAATTCCACTACGCGACGAAACATCCTTTAATCTTTTTTATTTAAACTATAATACATTGTTGGCTTATGCCTCAATTGCTCAAGAATCTTGAACTTTTTCACACTTGAACAATCAAAAAATTAAAAACCCTTAATCAAAATTTATCACAAAAAAATATGTTGTTTCTACTCTTTAAACAGACAAAGTTCTTTGATTAAGGGTTTTTAATTTTTTGATTGTTCAAGTGTGAAAAAGTTCAAGATTCTTGAGCAATTGAGGCATAAGCCAACAATGTATTATAGTTTAAATAAAAAAGATTAAAGGATGTTTCGTCGCGTAGTGGAATTGTCTTTTGACAAAGAGTGATAGAATGAGCGACTGAGGAAGTCGAAATTAATCGACGAAACGTCTGGCCCATTTAATAAAAACTCTGTTTTTAATTTTGTCCGATTCCCTGCTATTCCTGTTAATTAATTTTATCTGTTATTTCCCATGGCTTAGAATATTCGATTGAATATATAAATTCGTTGATTTCTTATTTTATACATATAATTATATATATATTTTTTTTTTTTAATGATATTGATGTGAGAAGGAGATACACCAGAAGGTGGATCCCCTAAAGGCCTGTATGGGCTGGCCCCTCCATCGTGAAAAGAACAGAGTAGAAGGAAAAGAAGCCGGGATCACGAGCCAATCTCAGAAACTTAGATACAATTCAATATCCAATTTACTAAGGTTTTAGGGGCTTCGAGCAGTGGTAAATTCTCCGCGCGATAAATTCGGTTAAATTTATCTCCCACTTAATTTTTATTACCAGACCCTATACTTACAGAAAAAATGTCTGGGTATAGCCGGGAATCGAACCCGAGACCTCCGGGTTGCCAGTCAGTTATTCTGACCATTACACCACGGAGGCGGGCGATTTGTTGCCTATTATAAGATTATAAGATTGCTAATTTTGGTTTTATTTTTTAGAGTACTGTATTATAATGGCCAAATGGATATAATATGCGCGTATGCCCTTAGCATCAACATGTACCATAACTTGACATGGTCTGCCAAGGTATTCAAAATCTTTTATCCTTAACTCTCTTTCCATTATCCCTTCAATTAAATAATAATAAATATTTCTTTCTCCTTCTAGGACGAATACGACAATGCTGAGCGTGTTCCATGGTATGTGGACGACGACCTGGCCGGATATGGCAAAAAGGGTGGCCTCTTCCATGAGTACATAGTTCGTAATGCCGGGCACATGGTACCGACAGACCAGCCCAAATGGGCATTCGATCTCATTACGAGATTCATTTCGGGCACACTTCAGGATTAAATACGAATATTATAAAAATTTAAGCTACTTATTATTTAATAAACCACATTATTTGCTGTTTCGTTTCGACTTGATAAAAAATTAAAAAATATTACTCTAATTTTTCCCAACTATTTTTTTTTTTAAGAATTTTGATAATTGATTCTGATAAATAAATAAATAAATATATAAATAATAACCTGGTGTGTGAATAACATGACCTTCACTTACAAGTTTGCTTTTTTTTTACTTTATCCAATGCAAAGCATGGGAGAAAGTATTGTAATGGGTCTCGCGTCAAGCGCGACTTCAAAGGGTCCTCAGGTAAAGACTACGGAACCCATGGACTCAATTAAGGTCACACATTGAAGTATTCAATGAGATTGAATTTTAGCACGTGACGGTTTTGCCAAAAATTATCTGGAATCTCGTCGAGAGGGCAAAAAGTGCCATTTTTTTTGGAAGTGCGTGGGGATGTATGTATGTATGTATGTATGTATGTATGTATGTGTTATCGTTTTTTTCGTCCACGAATTTTTTTTGACATCTTCAGGGGTCGATTACGTCTAAAAACGACGCGATTTGGCGAAGAATTTGATTTTCGGGGTGTGTGCTGATCATACTATATACCGGGTGAGTTTTTTTTTATCTTGAGACAGTCTTATAATTCAAAAACAGTACGTTATATGAAAAAAGTTTCAAATAAAAGTTTATTTATATCGAGGGGAAACTAAACTACGCTATTGTTTGTCGATCTAGAACAAGCTTTCGTGGGTATTTTAAGGTCATGTTCTGTTTTTTAATTGAAACCTGTATATTTCTTTTCATATTCATAATCTACAAGAAAAATTGAGCAACTGTCATAAAAACTATTTTTTAATTGGACATCAAATAAACAAAATATTAAATCAATTATTAGATCTCAAAAAAAATCCTAATAATTATTTTTAACAATCATTCAACTTAATTATCAAATAATAATTTTCAAATATTTAATTATTAAATAAATAATTTAATAATTATTAATAATTTAATCATTTTCCGACACTGTTCTGTGATATTCCAGAGTGTTATCGCAATTCCTTGGATGAATTCCAGTTCCAATTTTGCTTTTTGGACTGTTTCACTTTCTTTGTAGCCTTTACATTTCCTGTTTATTTATTATTTTTTTTAACAGATTTACAACTCAATAAAATGAAGCTCGTGAGGGTGTATTCCTATCAGGAAAACGCTCGGCATCCATTTCAATGGCAGCCTATGGCCCACTTCTTCCACATTCTCCATAAATTAAGATCATTTCAATTCTGTCTTTTATTATGTAAATACAATATATGGTAACTATCTTCTGGATTGACACGAGAAAGAAACTTTTTTAAACTCAAAAAGTTTAAGTAGTTCATTAAGTAGAAAATAATCTCTTAAATCTGTGTATAATGAAGTACTAAAATCATTATAAGCACTTATTTCATTGTTGTGACTTTTCGATTTAATATTTATTTATTTAATAATTAATTATTTAATCATTACTATTTGATAATTGATTTGAATAATTGTCAAAAATAATTATTAGGATTTTTTTGAGATCTAATAATTGATTTAATATTTTGTTTATTTGATGTCGAATTAAAAAATAGTTCCAGGCAGTTAGTTGCGGGCGCTGGATGGAGTTGAGTGTGCAAAATATGCGGACCGCATTCTATAAATAGTTTTGAACTCAGAAAAGCTTGCAGATAATGATTCTGAATGTTGCCCGGAGGTTTCTTGGTCCAATTTTTTTTATATCCCATCCCCTTGGATATCGAGTAAATGGACTGTACAAATGCTTTACAACAATTATAATTGTTGTTTTATTGAAAATATCCAATTGTTTCTTGTGATTAAAGATACTAATAGCTACTCAATAAAAAAAAATTAAAAATTAAACAAGAATTGTTGAAAAAAAAATTGACATGACAGGAATTGATCAATATTTTCAAAAATCGCAGTTTTTCCTTCATAAAATGAAAACCAATCAAGGTAGAAACTTGATTCCTATATCATTCTCTAGGAAATTTTATTGACTTGAACGTTTACTTGGATCACTTTTTTTATAAAACTCCTAGATTTATAGATATCCAGCATTTTCCTTGACAGGAAATGATCCGAATCCTCAAAAATGTCAAGGAAAATGCTGGATATCTATAAATTTAAAAGTTTTATAAAAAAGTGGTCCAAGTAAACGTTCAAGTTAACAAAATCTCCTAGATAATGAGATAGAAATCAAGTTACTAGGATGAGTGGTTTTTATTCTATGAAGGAAAAACTGCGATTTTTTGAAAATATTGATCATTTCTTGTCACGGAAAATGCTGAATATCTATAAATCTAATAGTTGGTGTTCTAAGCGACGGTCCAGTATTATTTTTGTTTTTCACTTCATTTAACAACCTATTATCATTTTTAAAAAATTATAATTAAAATAATCCTTAAAATGGCTCCATAGCATGTACTTCATCAATTTCCTTTATAGGTAAGAGCCTCCCCCCCCCCCGATAAAAAAATTGGACCAAAAAGTTGGCCAGCAACATCCGGATTATTAATCTTTGAGCTATTCTCAGTTAATATTAGTTGATAAAGTGCGGTCCTCATATTTTGCACACTTAACTCCATCCAGCTACCGGTCTACAAGGTGAAACCACGGAACTCGGCCCACCCTAGATTGTGGCACATCTACGTACTAGGATCTTTTGTAAACAATTAATCACCTATGTAGATATATATTGTATAAATCTTTAAATAAAGCGAATATGAAATTTGAAAGAACACTGATGGTAGGTAGCAAGCAAAGTGCACAATGAAACAAACAACAAAGAACGAAATGGACAAGTGGATGTTATTGAGCCAAGAAGACAAAGGAGAAAGGACGACAGGTATAAAGTGTTTGCGACCTTGAGGAAGGTCAGGAAACTGCACTTGGGGAGAAAAGAAGGAAGGCCCTTTAATAAAAGAAACAGCAATATAAAGGAAAAAAAAAGAAAAGGCGGCGTACACGCAAAAAATTATTTAATGGTCAGTTTCAGAGGACACTTGGAACAATATATATTAGAAAGGATGGAACAAACAAACTGGTATTGGAAAAAAATGACAAAGAGGACAATTTCCGGGGAAATCTGATTTTTTTTTCAAAGCTATTACTAAAATTCACAGTTGTAAATAATAAACATATCAAATTTTTCATAATTATTTTTATAATTTTCAATTTTAATTATACCGGGGTGAGTTTTTTTTTATCTTGAGACAATCTTATAACTCAAAAACAGTGTATTATATGAAAACAAGTTTCAAATAAAAGTTTATTTATATCAAGGGGAAACTAAACTAAATTATTGTTTATCGAGCTAGAACAAACTCTCAGGGGTATTTCAAGGTCAAGTTCTGTTTTTTAAATAGAAACCTATATATATGTTTCTGTATATATTCTGAATCCACAAAAAAAAAAAAAACTGAACAACTTTTATTAAAACTATTTTTTTATAGGACATCAAATAATAAAATATATTAAATCAATTATATCTCAAAAAATTCTAATAATTATTTTTTTAATTTTGAAAAGTGGATTTATTTTTATTTAGAAACAAATCAAAGATTTTAGTAGAAATATTTTTACATTGCATATCAGAGCAAGGGCGGATCCAGGAATTTTTTATTGGGGGGGGGGGGGGAGGGAGAATGTATTATATTAAGGTGCCCGATGTATATAAGATATACTTTTTATCTCGGAAGTGTGTCGCGATCGAATTGTTCAAGCGGGGGAGAGGGGGGGGTCGGAGGCGCCGCCCCCCCCCCACACACACATATAGAACTTTTTTTTTTTTTTTTTTTTTTTTTTTGGCTTTTCGGCCATGGTAGCCATAAGCCATTTACGATACTATTTATTTTTATTTTTAAATTTGTCTCTACCTCGGAGGTCAGATTTTAGCCGGATGCCTCGAGCCGGATTCGAACTCGGGTCCTCTTGGTTAGCTGGCTGACATGCTACCGCCTAGCCTACCCGACCCCCCCATATAGAACTTTATTTTCAATTTTAAAATTAAAAAAAAAAAAAAAAAAAAATGTTTTTTTTTACAAATTTTTTTTGCCAGGCACGGGCTTCTATGGGGGGGGGGCGACCGCCCCCCGCCCTTGTATCAGAGGTTTTCGTCCCCTTGGGAATCGAACCCAAGCGCTAACTAAGCTTGCCGGGCCAGTAGCCAAACCCTTAAGACAAATCTCTCTCCGATATGCAACATATATAAGAGGGGACGAAACCCTCTGATATGCAATGTAAAAATATTTCTATTAAAATCTTTGATTTGTTTCCTAAGCAAAAATAAATTCACTTTCCAAAATTTCCATCTTTTTTTCACAAAAAATAATTTTTAAGAAAAAAATAAAAAACCGACTTCAAAAAATTAAATGCAACAAATAAAATACACTAAAAGGTATAAAATAATTATTATCTTATTTAGTTACAACTAAACGACGAAATATTAACATGAAATTACTTTTAGAAGTCGGTACCAAACTAACTATACTTATAAGCGAGCATACCCGCCAAACGTACTAAGTAAGATCCGTCGAGTGCAATTCATAAAAAGGTATATGTTTGGCACCGACTTCAAAAAGTAATTTCATGTTAATATTTCGTCGTTTAGTTGTAAATAAATAAGATAATAATTATTTTATACCTTTTAGTGTATTTTATTTGTTGCATTTAATTTTTTGAAGTCGGTTTTTATTTTTTCTTAAAAATTATTTTTATTTTTCTCTTTTTTAGTGATGTTATTAATAGTGATCATATCATCAGAACTTGACCAAATTAATATGACACCATCCCTAAAGACACCCCCTATCGGATAAAAAAAGAACCATCGAAATCGGTTCATAAACAAATAGGTTAGGTCTAAACAAACCTAACAAAAAAGGTCTAATACCTATGAAAAAAAATGGGACCAATCGGAAGCTAGACTGGACCCAATGCAAAAAAATTTTTTTGACAATTGGCGGAGATATGAGGTAACATAGGCACAAAAAAAAAAAAAACAATTCAGTCGAATAGAGAACATCCTCCTTTTTTGAAGTCGGTTAAAAAAGAAACCCAAAAAAGATGCTTAAATCTTTACATTAATCATTATTTTTTTAAATGAATTTAACTTTTAAGGACATCATAGATATTAGAGAAATATTTTTACATTGCATATCAGAGAGGTTCGTCCCCTTAGGAATCGAACCCAAGTGCTAACTAAACTTGCCGGGCCAGTAGCCAAACCCTTAAGACAAATCTCTCTCTGACATGCAACATATACAGGGTGGTGACTTGGCCGACGCAGCATAGCGATTACAATGTTAATTTTTGAATGTGCATTTATTTGTTCCCCTAATTATTTTAGAGTTAAAGTTCTTATAGGTTTTTTGTAGAGAAAAATACTAAATCCGAACATATTTTTGTTTTCAAATTTTGAAATTTCAGAACCGTAATAATCAACATTATAAATAATTGTATTTTTACAAAAACCACTGAGGCCATGGAATTATTAAAACAAACAAGTTGTTTCTAATTGACGTTTGTTATATTTGAACTTTTTAAAATCAGTTCAGTATTAGAATTGATTGATTACCATAATGAGAAACTCGTTAAATTTGAATGGGCTGAGTTTTGTATTCGTCATTGATAAATAAAAATAGTAGATTCACGTAGATGAAGTTTAGAACGAGCTTTATAAATTTCCAGCATAAAAATACTTAATTATTTCAACTTTTTCTTGTAATAAATACATTGTAATAAGAACTGACTTTAAAAAGTTAAGTTTTGTTTTATAATCATAGATTTGTTCACTAATATGAATCCATTTTGAGACTAGTATAAACAATAAAACTTAAACAATCGACAACAATAAAAGTTTTGAATTTAAATTTTTTAAATAAATATCTAGGGGGGTCGGGTAGCTAGGCGGTAGCATGTCAGCCAGCTTACCAAGAGGACCCGAGTTCGAATCCGGCTCGAGGCATCCGGCCAAAATCTGACTCCCGAGGTAGAGACAAATTTAAAAATAAAAAAAATAAATAGTATCGTAAATGGCTTATGGCTACCATGGCCGAAAAGCCAAAAAAAAAAAAAAAAAAAAAAAAAAAAAAATATCTACATTCTTAAAATCGTTTTTTTGGACTTTTAAATTATGAATTAGACAAAATCTGATGTTTTTATGATGGACTAATAATCCGAAATATATTGAGTTTGTATAAACCTCTTTTGAGTTTTATTTCATTCACTGTGAAACTACACACCCTTTACTTTATTAATTAAAATCTGATGTAATTATCTTTTAGAATTTTAATTCTGCTTAGTTTTATGTATTCTAATTATGCTCTAAAATAATCACTAAAGACATCACTATTTTTTTTTTTTTTTTGGGCTTTTCGGCCTTTTTAGCCATAAGCCACTTTACGATACTATATATTTATTTTTCAAATTTGTCTCTACTCCCGGGGTCAGATTTTAGCTGGATGCCTCGAGTCGGATTCGAACCCGGGTCCCCTGGTTAGCTCGCTGTCATGCTACCGCCTAGCCTACCCGACCCCCCACATCACTATTAAACGTCACTTATAGAAACAACAAATGAAAATGCCTTGTTTGTTTGTTTTAATAATTCGATGGCCTCAGTGATTTTTGTAAAAATATAATTATTTATAATGTTGATTATTACGGTTCTGAAATTTCAAAATTTGAAAACAAAAATATGTTCGGATTTAGTATTTTTTTCACTTATAATTACACGAGAGCTTTTTAGCCTATATGGTAAATCCGAGCCCTAGTGTAGTAGTCACAAAAGTTAAATTCAAAAAATATTCAAATATATTATTTAGATTTCAGATTATTATTATTCCAGCCTGAAAATCTTGGTAAAATAAATCTAGACAAAAAATTGTAAGCAACGAGTGGCCTCGCCTAGCTCTTACGCAGCTTTCATTCTTCAACGCGCAATCGGTTGCCTAAATACAGGCGTACCAACCCATAAATCAAGTTTAAATTCAGTCTACAATTTTACTATTTTAATTCGTACCAAGGGCGGATCCAGGAATTTTTTATGGGTGAGGGGGGGCGTCTCTGACTCACACATAGAACTTTATTTTCAATTTTAAAATTTTTTAAAAAAATAAATGTTTTTTTTTACAAATTTTATATCTCATATTTTAAGTTCATTCAAAAAAAAAATTGTTATAAATTCCCTGTCGATTTGGCCGCCCGCACGTGTTGCACTCCCGCCAGGCACAGGCCTCTATGGGGGGGGGGGGGGGCGGTCGTCTTTTATTTATTAATTGGTTTTTCAATTTTAAAAACCACTAATAGATTATAGCAAATATTAATATATTATTATTCAGGAATAGTAATTATTTGATTCTTATAATATTTTTTATAATCAGGAACGAGGCTTTTTGAATCACAGTAGGAAGATCGAGTCCTTATAGAATGATGGTTATTTTTTCTTTTTTTCAATAAATAATTATCATCAGGGTTTATAATTTAATTTTATTTGAAACAAGAGACGTTTCGGCATTAATTCAATGCCATCTTCAGTCTATAAAAACATTTAACAAAATATATCACATTACATTTCACAATTAATATATCACAATTCACAAAGATAATATTTAACTAATGGTCTTACCTATGTTAAAAAATAAGATATCATTATATTTCCTTCACAGAGGCAAAATGAAAAGAAATTAAATTACTGAGGTCAACACGCATCTCAAACAGTGAGTTAATTCACTTAAGGCAACTCAGAAATGTAAAATTTAAAAAAAAAAAAAAATTATAAGGCAAAATACAAGATAAATGAAAGAAAACTAGCTAGAAGCAAAATCTGCAGCAAGGAAGATTGGCTTCTTATTCAGGTCCATGCGATTTTACAAACCCCACAACTTCTCACCATCTACAAGGCCCAAATCCGCCCCTGTCTCGAATACGGCTCTCATCTGTGGAGAGGAGCCTCAAAATATTCTCTTGCTACCCTTGATGCAATTCAGAAACGAGCCGTCAGGCTAATTGACGATTCTACCCTCACCGACTCCCTCGACTCGCTCGGCTCATCGAAGAAATGTCTCTGCCCTTTCCCTTTTCTATAGATACTATCACGGCAGGTGCTCTCATGAGATAAAATCAATAATTCCCCCCAAAGCATGCTTTGCACGCAGCCGACTCCCAACACTCTTTCGCGGTCAAATTGAAAAAGTGCCGGACCACTTCATTCGCGAATACATATATCCCCATGACGTCAAGGAACTGGAACTCTCTCCCAGCCTCTATCTTTCCCAGCACCTATGATCTTCAAACCTTCAAAACCAGGGTGCATAGACACCTACGTCTACACCCTCTCACTTAATCAACTTTCCCTTCTCTTCGGTAATGCAAGGGTCTTTCGAGATCCATAGGGGCTACATCTTTACTCGTGCACCCCTTCTTGCATTCGATTGCATAAAAAAAAAAAAAAAAAAAAAAAATAGAAACGAGAAAAAATAAACAAAAAATCATAAAACCAAAGAACCTGAAAACCAAGGGGTGCAAAGAGATAACAGACAAAATATACACTCACACATCAACAAAAAAGTAAATGCATTATACACAATGAAATTAACGAA
Source organism: Forficula auricularia (assembly GCA_024734495.1). NCBI lineage: Eukaryota > Metazoa > Arthropoda > Insecta > Dermaptera > Forficulidae > Forficula > Forficula auricularia. Next base: position 26,076,776 of record JALMQS010000099.1, read on the forward strand.
TTAATATGTTGATGAGATGGCTATAATACCTGACGTTGTTTTCCGTGTCACATTTATAATTGACAGTAATGGAGTTATTTTTGAGAATATAAAAGGACTCCTTCATTTTCCTAATATAATCATCTCTCTCCCTGCAGAGAATTGACACGTTATCAAAATCAAAATTATGTTTGCAGCTGAGAGCATCAACTGTCAAAGCAGAAACAAAACGTTCATGTATAATAGATTTTTCGTGTTCAATTATGTAGAGATTAAGTTAGCCGTGTTTATTGTTGTTTTGTTTTTATTATTTATTTGGATTGTTGTGATTTTTTAGTTTGAATAAAACGTGCTTATTAAAGCTATTTGAGTACTTTTATGAGCTTTTACATGGTGTCAGAAGTGGGATTAGAAAGAGGGAAACAGGGTTGAGCCCAGCAGAATTAATGTTCGGAAGAAGAATAAGAACAACCATCCCAGCAATAAATACTAGCAGAGAAATTAATTTAGATGAATGGAGAAAGAATGAGAACAAAAAGAAAATAGTCAGGTATATTACAATAAAAGAAATAGAACAAGAAAAATAGAAGATTTAAAGGAAGGAGACCAAGTGTGGGTATCTGCCTTGAAGAAATACGGTTATGTAAAAAGGAAAAGAAGTGAACCGAGAGCTTATGATATAGAAGTTGAAGGAAGAGTTTTGAGAAGAAATACAAGTCAAATGATCTACACTTGGGATAATAAACGAACTGAAGATGAAGATGACTATTATTCTGAATATAAAAAAAACTTTGAGTCAAAAAAAGATTTTGTGAGAGAAAAACAAAAGGAGAGGATAGGAAGAGAGAAGAATGAATCGGAGGAAAAAAGGAATGAATTAAGTGAAGATCAAGATGGAATTGATGAAGACAAGAATGAATTTATTGAAGATCAAAATGTAATAGATGGAAATGGAAGTAGAGTGAATGAAGATCAGAATATTTCAAAAACTACCAGAAGTGGAAGAAGGATAAAACCTCCAGATCGGTGGAGCTATGATTAAAAAAGGGAAGATGTAGAGATTAAGTTAGCCGTGTTTATTGTTGTTTTGTTTTTATTATTTAATTGGATTGTTGTGATTTTTTAGTTTGAATATTAAAGCTATTTGATTAAAATTAAATTAGGTTGGAGTTGGTGGTGTTTCACAAGGAGAAAAATTAAAATACAAAGATTTTTTTAGTTTACTCTATATATTTCGAGCTCTTAACTCATCGTCAGGAGAACATTGACTAAAGATAACATGATATTTTGAACAGAATTTATTTTAATTTTAATATGATGGACAGTTATTTATGACATGGTGTGGATATGAAGGAATTGTCAGAAGGATGGAATGGCTTTGGAAAGCCGACTGACCGGATGTAGGGACGGAGGGCTGGGACAAAGAAAAGATATTTATACTTGAAAGTTGCCGAAAATTATGTATGTGTAATAAAGGAAGGCAATAAACTATAGAATGCAATGAGGGTGCATAGCGAAAATTTAATCTCTCATTTTCTATTTAAAAAATAAATAAAATTAAAAATAAACCCACCATACACCCTCATCTCACTCCAATTCAAATTAAATATCATTGATTAAGATGGAAGTTTTGATGTCTGTTTGATTGTTCAAGATGTTTTGATTAAGGTGTATGGCCTTTTTAATTTCAGGTGACTCAAACAAATCTAATTTCCTACTTTTTGGAATAAAATGTAAAGGGAGGGAAGGTGAATGGTTGTGGTCAAACAAATGATCTGCAAAAGCCGAGGTATAACTAAGAGAGGGGGCATTTGGGTTCAAACTATTCACCTGTAGATTGCGAAGAGATCTCATATGTTCAACGTGGCGTTGATTGAAAGATCTGCCTGTTTGCCCGATATAAAATGATTGACAGTCATTACATTGCAATTTATATACACCACTCATTGTTGTTGGTTTTGATTATATCGATTTTATTGTTAACCAATATGGATGAAAGGTTGTTTCTCCTCCAACTCCAACCTAATTTAATTTTAGGCGCTAATGACCTTAGCAGTCGATGTGCCTTTAAACCCCCAAATAATAATAATAATAATTTTAACAATGTTTCACTATAAACCAACACCGCGTTCCCTAAATTTTAAAGCTATTTGAGTATTTTTTATGAGCTTTTACAAATTAGACGAGTTCTCAGAAAGCGACGTGTTTCACCTATGTAAACATTCTCACAATTAATGCAATTGATGCAATATACCAATTGTCTCTGTGTCATGATATAAATCAACAGGACGATGTTCATTGTAAAGAGATAAAAGAGGCTTTATTGGTTTTTTAGCAAGTAAAACACCAGCTAGTCTAAAGATCTTAACTATCATATCCGACAAGTGAGGGATGTAGCTGATTGAGCCAGAGAAATTAACAGGATTAGATACACAAAAGTTCGATTTTAATAAATTGACTTGATAACGTCTCATCAGCAAATTAATGAATCTTTTTGGGTACTCATTATTATAGCATCTAGATTTAAAATTTTCCAAATTTCGTTTTAAAAAATGGAATGTGAAATTCTGTTAATTCTAACTATTTCTCCATATATAATGGAAGCTTTTTGGCTAACAGGATGACAGGATTTATAGTTAATCATTCTATCCGACTTAGATGGTTTTATATAAAAAAATAAAAAAATAACCATCATTCTATAAGGACTTGATCTTCCTACTGTGATTCAAAAAGCCTCGTTCCTGATTATAAAAAAATTAATATATTATATTAAAATTAGGAATTTTTTATTTGTTTTTAATTAACGATTATTTTTTTATTATTATTTTCCTATTTATTTTTATATAATGTTTATCAATATGAACGAATGTGGTCAAATTGGTGTACGAGTAAACAAATTTACACATAATATGTGGACCATTAGAAAGCTAGAAATGCAAAATCTGGGTCCGGCGTGGGGTAGATGTGGGAGATCCGAGGGTGGGGTGGGACGGACTAGGGGGTGCAGTGGTGGGGGGCGAGGTGCGTGGTTTCGGGGGGTCCAGGGGGCGTGTACTATATATATATATATATTTGTATTTTTTTAATTTGGTTACCGTGCATCGCTCGCTGGCTCCAGGTACTGATAAAGATGATGGGTTTTCGATATTTTTTGAGCCTATATAATATATATTGCAGTATTGCAGAGGGAGTCGGGAGTAAAAATTTAAAGTTCCAAATACCTATCGAAATGAATATATATGTAAATTTTATAAAATTGAAATTGAAAATTCAGTATGAAAAACGTGAAACTAGAGACCTCTTTTGATGATCTCCAAAACTAAAGCCAGAGTCATCTTTTGATATTTTTTCCAACAAATCTGCAAAATCAATACTTGTTTACATGGCTGTTGATAGTTTGTGAAATAAACACAAGATGGCAGCATCTGAGGGTTATCGGTAAAATTTAGTTTTAAAATTTCAATATAGGTATTCGAATCTAGAAGATGGTTACACAGAGACAAAAATAAAATATTAAAAAAAAAATTATCTTATATTAGTTAAAATAATTAATAAAATCACATTTTCTCGTAATTTATTGAGCATTTCGATGAGCTAATATTGAAAAATAAACAAACACAAACTTATGATCGTAAATTTCATGATAATTTTAATTAAAACAAAATTCTCAAAATACATTTAAATAGTTTATACATGTGAAATAAAAATGCGTTGATTTATTTCTAAAGACAATACTGTTCAATTATTTTAGTGAGTTTACTATCGCACACATCTTCCCCAAAGTAATTCTAGATATATGAAAGCTTGGTTACGGTTTATCTACTCTTATTAAACGAGCAAAACTTGTATATATATATCCGGTCGGTTTCTCGAATATGGCTCTAACGATGTGTATGAAATTCACGGGTTAGGAGGGTTTTGTATTGGCGATTCGATCTGTCACGGTCTCATCTTCTGCCAAGTTGTTTTTGATAGGTTTTTTGATAACTTAAATAATTATTCACAGGTGGTTGTTTGAATAAAAATGTATAATTACATTTTAATTATTAATTGGTTTTTTAATTTTAAATTCCACTAATAGATCATTACAAATATTAATATATATATTAAAAGTTAGACAATTTAATTAATTGGAGAATGCTCGGATTAGATGGGGAACCAATCGACTTGATTGGGGAATAATGGAATTGAAAGAATTATCGGAAAAGAGGTTTTTTTATCTAATTAGATTTTTTCCTCTTATTAAAAACAAGGACTAAAGATGAATAAGGACACTCGATGGTGGAGAAGTAATCTCCGGAATCGAAGCAAAAATACAATGTAGACATTAATTAATGTAAGATAATTGGTTTAATAAAAAGTGGTGTAGTTTTTAGGTGAAAAAAAATTTAATTGATTAAAAATCGGGTTTTAAATCCCACAAATGTATTTTTTCTAAATTAGAATTTTGTAATTTAATTGATGAATTCAAAAATTGGATTAAGGGCGATGGAATAATAATGGAATTGGAATAATTATCGGAAAAGAGGTTTTTATTTAATTAGTTTTTTCCTCTTATTAAAAACAAGGACTAAAAGGATGATCAAGGACTCTCGATGGTGGAGAAGTAATCTCCGGAGTCGAAGCTCAAATACAATCTATACATTAATTCATGTAAAATAATTGGTTTAATAAAATTAAAAAAAAAAAAAATTATAAAGTTAATTAATTTAAAAAAATATTATACGGTATTTATATACATATATATATGTGCCCATAATTATGAAAGTGGTCTTAGTCATTGATTGTTAGTTTTATAAAAAAACAAGATTCTAATTCTGTATAATGATACAATGGTTCAATTTTATGCGATTTTTCAAAACCGTCATTTTATTATTGTACTTTTTAAATGGATGGAACATAAAATATGAAAAAATTAATTTATTAATTTTTTGACTTAGACTACTTTCATAATTATGGGCACATATATACACATAATCTGTGGGCCACTACAATGCTTGAAATGCAAAAACTGTGTGAGGGGGCGGGGGCGACGGCGGAGGCGATGGTGGGGGAGATATGGGGGTGTAGTGGTGGTGGGAAAGGGGGAATTGGATTCGGGTGGAAGGGTGCAGGTGCGGTGAAGTGGTGGAGGTCCGGGGGGCAAAGGGGGTAGGGGATTAATATATCGCTTTTAACTGAAGCAAAAAGCTAACGAGCTTCGCTCGGTGTCCAGGTACTATTATTAATTCAGAAAAACTGCAAACAGAGTACCGAGTCACATTTTCCTCCTATTAATACCTGAAAAGAATTTCCCACTTACATTTCATTTCAGACATTTCTTAACACTAATAATACAAAAAATATTGAAAATTTTCGAGAGAATTTTTGCCCTGGTTAAAAAAATAAAAATAAAACCGACCTCAAAAAACTTAAATCCAACAAATAAAATAATAAGAACTTAAAAATATAAAATAAATATACACTAAACTACGAAATATTAACATGAAATTACTTTTTGAAGTCGGTGCTAAACAAACTATACCTATAAGCGAGCGTACCCGCCAGACGTACTAAGTAAGATCCGTCGAATGCACTTCATAAAATGTATATGTTTTGCACCGACTTCAAAAAGTGATTTCATGTTTAGTTGTAAATAAATTAAATAATTATTTTTACCTTTTAGTGAATTTTATTTTATTTTTGAGTTATTATTATTTGATTTGTTGCATTTTATTTATTTTTTTTTATAAAAATTATTTTTTTCATTTAGGGCTTTTTAACTAATTAATATTTTTATTTTTAAGGATGTATAAGAAAAATATTGAATTATAAAATAGTAGACTTCGGCGGCCCTCTTGCTTGCGCTGGGGCACGCCCCCTGGACCCCCAACCCACGAACCCCACCCTCACCCCGCACTGCTACCCACCACACCCCCCGAAACACAAAACACACACAGCACCCCCAACCCCCGCCCCCCGAAACCCCTCCAGCACCCCCCGCACCATGCAACTGTGCCCAACCCCCGCCCCACACTACCACACGCACCCCACCCACCTCGGACCCCGGACCCCACCCCATGCCATCCAACCCTGCGCACCCCACCCCCGATACGCCCCCTGGACTCCACACCCCTGCACCCCCACCCTACTTCGCCTCACTCCCTCACTCCACCCCCATTCCACCCGCGCACCCCATGCCCTAACCCATCCCCACTGCATTCCACCCTCGCACCCACCCTCAGGACCCAGTTTTTGCATTTCTAGCCTTCTAGTGACCCACAGATTATGTATACATAATTTGGTTGAGTTTGGCCCAAGAGAAAGAATTTTCATTTTTTGACCCTTCCCCCCTCCATTTTGGGTCGTTAATTTTTGCATTTCTAGCTCTCTAGAGGCCCAGAGATTATGTATACAAAATTTGGTTGAGTTTGCTCCAAGGGCAAGAATTTACATTTTTTCACCCTCCCCCTTTTTGGGTAGATTTTTGAGGGATATTTTTTAAACAAAAGTTGTCAGAAATCACATCTCCTACAACTTTGTTTATCATAAAATTTGCCGTAGGGTTAATAGTTTAGGAGTTATTTGATAATTTTCATCCGTGCGCCCACCCAAACCCCCTTCTGGGGGTCAAAATATCAAAACGTTATATAGCTATGAACGTAAGTTAGAAGACATCTAATGTAAATATGAAATTTCATAATAATCCCTTCAGCCGTTTTTACGTGAATCGTGAGCAACTTTTCGCGGAAACCACTGAATAGCAGACATACAGGAATTTTGTTGAGGGTGTTTTCGTTCATAACTTTGCTTGAAACGTGTGCAGCCAAAATTTGGCGTGATTTGGACCAATGTACAGAGAAAACCTTAATTTTATATATATATAGATAAATAAATAATTGTACTAATTAAAATTCTTAAAATGTAGTCTGAATTTGAACTTGATTTATGAGGTTGGTGCGCCTGTATTTAGGCAACCAATTGATCGCTGAAGAATGAAAGCTGCGTAAGAGCTAGGCAAGTCCAGTCTGACGGAATGAATGCTCAAGAGCTTATGGTATGGAAGCCATCAAGTATGGATGAAAGGATAATTTTTACACAAGCTTTAAATAGATAGAGAATAGAAAAGGTAGAGTGTACCATATAAACATTGGAGTTTTCCCGATTTGCTTCCTCATAACTAGAGACCGGATTCCTATGCAATTGTATATTTTGTTTGCCGTCACATACGATCCATGGGATCAATTACACTGATGAACAAATTCAAAAAAATTTTTTGCTCCTTTCAACAAAATAGGTCTTCTTCTTCTTCTTCTCCTTATTGATAGACCTGTGGTCTGTTTATCCCAACTCGTCCTGCCAGCGCTTTTTAGGTCGACCTCTACTTTTTCCTGCTGGCTTGTTCGTTAAAATTTTCTTGAGAATTCGGTCTTCACTCATTCTTTCCACGTGTGCATACCAATTCGCTCTTCTACATTTGACCCAGTCATCGATCTTTTGTATTTCACATTTTTCCCTGATGTCTTCACTTCTTTGTTTATCAAACAACGATACGCCAAGGATTCTTCTTAGGGTCTTCATCTCAGCCGTCTCCAACATCTGCCTGGTTTTAGCTGTATCTGGCCTTGTTTCGGCTGCGTACGTCAATATTGGCCTTATCATAGTTTTATATATTCGCACCTTGGCTTCTGTTCTTAAAAAACTTATTCGACCAGATTGTGCTATTAAGACAACCTCATATCCGTAGGGCTTTAATAGATTGTGTTTTTACTTCTGTCTCTAGATCTTGATGAGAGGTTATCTGAATACCAAGGTACGTAAATGTCATGACCTGTTCTATTATCTTATCATATAGCTGTAATTTGCATCGAAGTGGCTCTTTGGATATAGTAAGAGCTTTTGTTTTTTTGTTGATAGGGTAAGATCGAATTTGGTGGCTAGTAGACTGAATCGGTATAGAAGTCTTTGAAGAGAATCTTCATCTTCGGCAACCAGGGCTGCGTCGTCAGCGTAACACACACATGATATATTTTCATCTCCGATGGTGTATCCTTTAAGGTCCTTAATTCCCTCTATTACAAAATAGGTGATTATTCATAATTAGATCCCGCTGAATCCAAATCTGAAAGTAGAAATGCTGTATCACCTATCATCTGGTAAGAAGCAAGCTGGAATACTGCAGTTTAATTTGGTCACCGCATGTCCAACATCAAATTGACCACATTGAAAGAGTGCAAAATAAATTTTTAAAAATTATATCATATAAATTCCCATCAATTAATAACTAACTCTCTTACCCCATATGACTATCCCTCTTCTAGACTCTTAAGAACAGAACTAAATATCCAAAGTTTGTCATCCTGTAGACAACAAAATGACTTGATATTCCTTCGCAAACTATTGAATGGTCTGATTGATTGTTGTGAAATTCTCCAATATATTAATTTTAAAGTACCTCAATATTACAGTCGCATTGTCGAAACCTTTTTTATCCCCATTTGTAATACTAATTATTCAAAAAATATAGGGCTGAATAGAGTGATGCTAAAGGCAAACACCTTACAATTGGACTTCTTTTCATGTAGTGTGAGGGATATCAAAAGATATTGCTCACACTACGATTAAATGTCTAATAGATTGTATTATATTAGGTTGCTGCATAATTATGGGACGTTTTTAAAAATATTTTTATTCAGCAAAAACAATAATAAAATTTAACAAAAACATGTTTAAATGATTGTTTGGGGACGTATTCACCTACATTCTACTTCAATAACTGCTTCCCATTTGCTTGGCAGTCGGTCGATTCCACGGGCGAAGAAGTCACGATTCTTGGAGGCAATCCACGCTTTGATATCGGCCACCAAGTCATCCAAATCGTCGCAGATCTTAGTCTTTTGCCAGTTTTTCAAAGAGCGGTTGATGTGATAGTCCGTCGGTGCTTCGGTCGGTGAGTACGGCGGATGTGGGAGTAGATCCCACCCCTTACCCTTATTGGCGATGAATTCGACGACCCGGCGCTCAACATGTGGACGTGCGTTATCGTGATGGAACACGATGTGGTCCTCTTTGCGCGGTCTTTTCGCCTCGATTGCACCGTGAAGACGGTCAAGCTGTGCCAGGTATACGTCGCTGTTTATGTTGAATTGCCGCTTGCCGTTTTTGTTTTTTGGTCGACATTGAAGTCTGCAGCCAGCATTCGTGTTCATTGTATAGTAGATTAAAAGATGGAACAGAGAAGGAAAAAGTCAGGCGTTGATATATAAGATGCCTCTGTTCATGTGGAAAAGAACGTATATAGGCCAGACATCGCAATATTTAAAATAAAAAAAGATTAACACAACATATATATGATTGTAGAGTGTCTAATATTTTAAAAATGACAAAACCGCCTAGCGACCCATCATTTTGAATCTAAATCATCAACTTCAAGTTTGATGATACATTAATATTAGATTTTGAACCAGTTGATATTTTTAAAAGAACAATAAGTGAAATGATTCACATTTCGTTAAATGATACAGTGAATTTTAGAACAGACACCCAGAATTTAAGTAGGCATATATAGTTTTTTGCTAAACAGGTATAAGGATAAAAATAAAAAGTTAAAAAAATAAATAATAATAAAAAATTTTCAAAAATAAATGCAATTAGATGTTTGAAAATAAAAATAGATTTCTAATGGATTTTTTTCATCTAATAATAACTTGATTGAGTTGTCGTTGTACATATATTTTATTAATGTATAAGTTTAATTTATTCGAAGTTGAGATTTTTGTATCGGGTGCTTTTTAGAGGTATAGAACTTCGAATCGACGTAAAACACAAGCATATCGTTTTAATGTCCATCAATTTGGCTTTATTGGAAGGATAATTTTATGCCATTAATGTTTAAATATGATTTCGGGCATGTGGCCGCCGCGGCTGGCTCGAATAAATCCAATTCTACAGGTCCAATTTTCAACCACTTTTTCGAGCATATGGGGCCGTATGTTGGCAATAACGCCACGAATGTTGGCTTCCAAGTCCCCTAACGTTTCTGGTTTGTTGGCGTTACATCCACAAAAACTGACTGTTTGGTGTGCTCTATGGGCTGGTGGAGTCATTGGGCCATACTTCTTCCGAAATAATGCTGGAGAGTCAGTTACCGTTAATGGAGACCGGTATAGAGCCATGATAACCGACTATTTTGTTCCCGAATTGGATGGCATGAATGTGGATGAGTTGTGGTTCCAACAAGACGGCGCTACATGCCACACAGCGCACGTCACAATCGATTTATTGAAGGAAACATTCGATGAGCGCATAATTTCGCGGAATGGACCTGTCAATTGGCCACCAAGATCGTGTGATTTGACACCATTGGATTATTTTCTTTGGGGATATGTGAAGTCGCTCGTCTACGCCAACAAACCAGAAACGTTAGGGGACTTGGAAGCCAACATTCGTGGCGTTATTGCCAACATACGGCCCCATATGCTCGAAAAAGTGGTTGAAAATTGGACCTGTAGAATTGGATTTATTCGAGCCAGCCGCGGCGGCCACATGCCCGAAATCATATTTAAACATTAATGGCATAAAATTATCCTTCCAATAAAGCCAAATTGATGGACATTAAAACGATTTTCTTGTGTTTTATTTCAACTTGAAGTTCTATACCTCTAAAAAAAAACACCCGATATATAGGGATAAAAAGAGAAGTATTCTATTGTATTTTTATAAGAAGTGATTTCTGTTCTGTTTTGTATTGATAAGGTTGTTATTATAAAGAGAAAAATTGTGTTTTTTGTGAATGTGCCAAATATCTTTTGAAAATTGTATTCTGATGGCCTTCAATGGTAACGAAGGTAATAAGAAAATTTAGACGAATGTGTGACATGACTATTTGGTAGGTAAACTATTGATACATGTTTGTTTTTGGATTCTGACTGTACTTTTGTAAATTAATATCAAGAATGCTCTTATAATTGTAGAAGCCCTGCAGAAGTCGGCAAAGTCGACGAAACGTTGGTGGATAAATAAAAAAGTCACACATAAAAAACTTGTCCTTATTTTCCCAATATAAACTTTCAAATTATAAATTAAATTATGGACGGAAATGATAATAGTAATAATAATAAGTCAAGTTTAGCTTCAATTTTTTAACATAATAGAAATAAAATAAATATAATAAAAATAAATGCATTACATTATTTTAAATTCCGCTAAAACTTTTCTCTATAAAAATAATTAAGGCTATAAATTAGTATTTTAGTGTTGTTAAATTGTTAATTTATTGTGTATAAAAATGTTACATATACTAGTATTGTAACTGGGATAACTCCCGTATATCGAATAAAATAAAAAATAAACACTATTATTAAAAAAGGAAAGCTTTTGTCTTGGTAATTCACGGACTAAAAACATTATCGCAAGCACGAGAAGATCAAGAACGGTCGATAGGGTGGGGATGTAATCTCCGAAGTCCGAAGCTTCGAAATAAAATGTATACGCTAATGCATGTAAAATAATTGGTTCAATAAAATTTATTATTCTTATATATGTCTTGGTGATTATTTCACCCCGAAATATGCATACAGCTCACGCAACCCCCTCAGGTTTATTTATTTATATATTCTCCGAGTGTATTGATAGGAGAGAGAGAGTGAGAGAGCGCTATCTATCTATCAACTCCGATACAAATTATCAAGTCTTCCTGTTTTGCTCTGTATATATATATTATATTGTATATATATTAAGAAGTTGGCGACGGAGGTCTGGACCGGAATATTGAAGGGTACATTTCAATGATTTGCACGCGCATTTCCACCACCAGCATCTAGCTAAGATTGAACCCTCTCTCTCTCTCTCTCTCTCTCTCTCTCTCTCTGTTCACAAAGATACCACGTAATGTACCACGGGACCCGACCACCCCTATCCTCCCACCCACCCAACAACACCTTCTTCTCATACAAATTCAATTTTCTTTTCTAACTTAAATACATGCCTAATAATTCGCAATTCTCGTTTGTCTGTCTGTCTGTCTATCATATTCCCTGAGATGAGTTTGTTGCCTGAGCAAAATTTTAATCAGACACATGAGATGAAAGAAAATCTCTGGGAATTGCCATATTCATCCATTCCAGAACACCCCACACATATGTTTGTTTCGGGCTTATTTTATTTAGATCCATGTTTAGTTTAAAAAAAAAATATTTTTCTTCATATAATTTTTCAAAAATCTCATTGAAATAATTTTTTATAAAAAAAAAAAATAAAAGCGACTTCAAAAAAATTAAATGCAACAAATAAAATACTATTAATAACTCAAAAATCAAATAAAATGCACTAAAAGATATAAAATAAGTATCTAATTTATTTAGTTACAACTAAACGACGAAATATTAAAATGAAATCATTTTTCCCGATAGGCGTGACATCTCGTCGAACTAGATTGAATTAATAATTAATAAATATCTACTCTTATTAAACGAACAAAAATTGTTTAAATATTTATATATTATTTGTTTGTATCTTAGTGCTATTTTGAAAACGGCTCTACCGATTTTGATGAAAAAAATCTATTAACAAGTTTTAAGGATGAGAAAACGATCTGGCTAGGTCTGGACCTCGAAAAATTTAATCTTAATTGATCTTTTTCTTAATTAAAGTAATTATTGATAGATGAAAATCTCAATAAAAAAGTTTGTTTACATTTTTTTCAATTATCTTTTATTTATTAATTGGTTATTTAATTTTAAAACCCACTAATAGGTTATACCAAATATTAATAATATATATATATATATATATTTATATTAAAAAGGGGAAAGGAGAGTGAGGGGAAGGAGAGGTGGATACCAATCTGACTTGATTGGGGAATAATGGAATTAAAATAATTATCGGAAAAGAGGTTTTTCTTTAATTAGTTTATTCCTCTTATTAAAAACAAGGACTAAAAGATGATCAAGGACAGTCGATGGTGGAGAAGTAATCTCCGGAATCGAAGCTCGAAAAACAATGTATGCATACATTCATGTAAAATAATTGGTTTAATAAAATTTATAAAAAAAAAAACAATTTAATGGGGATAGCGAATGATAGGAATATGGAATTGGAATAATTATCGAAAAACAAGGACTAAAAAGATTAATTGATCGAGGCCCGAGGCTGGAGGGAGATTAATTGGATGGATTAATTTCCGCAATATGGTATTGGAATAATTATCGGAAAAGAGGTTTGTTTTCTATAATTAGTTTTCCTCTTATTAAAAACAAGGACTGAAAAGATGATCAAGGACACCTCGATGGTGGAGAAGTAATCTTCGAAGTCGAAGCTCAAATACAATGTATAGATTAATTCATGTAAAATAATTGGTTTAATAAAATTAAAAAAAAAACAATTTAATTGATTATAAATTCGAGTATTAAATTTCACAAAGAGTTAATAAGAAATATGATTATATATTAGAATTTGCCAATTTAATTGATTATTATAAAACTGATTAAATTGTTATTTAATTAAAAAAAATAATTATAAGGAATTTATTTATATTACCTAGATAATCTGTGGGCCACTAGAAAATTAGAAATGCAAAAACTGGGGGTGGTGCAGGGATGGTGGAGTGGCGGGTTCGGAGTCCAGGGGGCATAACGGGGGTGCAGTGCGCGGGGCCGGTACTGGGGTGGTTGTTCAGGGGGCATGACGGGGGTGTGGTGTGCGGGTGCGGTATGGGGTGGGGGTCCAGGGGCGTAGCGGGGCTGGTATGTGGGTGGGGTCCAGGGGGTGGTGTGCAGGGACGGGGTGGTTTTTATCAGAATTTTAAATTAAAAAAATAATATTAATATATACCTTTAAACTGAAGCAAAAAGTTGGCGAGAATCGCAGCACTATGTATCCAGGTACTCAAGATTAAACCATTAAAGGGAATTTCTAAATTAACAAATAAAAAGTTTTTTATTACATTTATTTGTAGATTAAGTTTTTATTCACAAAGAGAAACAATGAGGTTGTCCTCTGCTTGATGCAAATAAACATACACACATATATATATCAAGATGATATATCTGTATATATATTATTTTATTTGTTTGAGACTATAGTTTCGAGGACTTGGTCCTATCATCAGTCTTTCTTCAATTATAAATGTTTTTCATGGAGTCAATATCAGATGGATATTGAAAACTTGGTGTTCCTTCGTCACCGCTGGAAGGCTAGAAACTAATAAAGACTCTTAGTTTCTAGCCTTCCAGCGGTGATTTGAACGGAACACCAAGTTTTCAATATCCATCTGTTGACTCCATGAAAAACATAGTGAAGAAGAAACTGATGATGAAGACCAAGTATTCCGAAACTATAGTCTCAAACAAATAAATAATATATATACAGATATATCATCTTGATATATATATATGTGTGTATGTTTATTTGCATCAAGCAGGACAACTATTTGCTTCTCTTTGTGAATCCTCAACACTCTGCTACTCTCGGCAAAACAAAAACTTTTCAAATAAGTTTTTATTATTATTTCTATCACCAAAATTGAATTCGTTTTCTTTTAATAAAACACATTAGGAATTTTCAGATCCTTTTTGTATTCAAGCGAAATAAATAACAAAAGATAAATAAATAAATAAATAAATAATAAAAGCAAATTCAATACGAGGAGGTAATGATTTATTTCTTCAGGGTGCTCTTTTTCTATACTTTCTTTCTATCGTTAATGGCAATTTTTTTTTATTGGGGTGAGGTGGGTGGTAATAATAATTTTCTTAAGGGATGTTTGGGAAGACGTGATTTGACTGCTCTACATGCTATTTTTTTTTTTTTTTTGTTTTTATTCAATTCAAGAAAAATTTAATAGCATGTTGAAATTATATTCATTGCGAAATGGCAAAGTTTTGATTGAGATTGGAGGATGCGACCTGATTACGAAACACACCCCTGAAAAAACCAACCGAGTGGTTTTTTTTAATTTTT